>PVIW01002828.1:0-196359 GCA_004026585.1 Noctilio leporinus
ATCAAAAATCTTTCTCTTGAAGGCATAGCATTGCCATTACTCATTATGTCCTTTACTTTGAGACATGTGAATACAGCAAGCTGCAAGCACTGTTGTACAGTACACATTTCTTCTTTCTTTCTTCCTTCCTTCCTTTCTTTTTCTCTTTCTTTCTTTCTTTCTTTCTTTCTTTCTTTCTTTCTTTCTTTCTTTCTTTCTTCTCTCTGTCTCTCTCTCTGTCTCTGTCTCTCTCTCTGTCTCTGTCTCTGTCTCTGTCTCTCTCTCTGTCTCTCTCTCTCTCTCTCTCTCTCTCTTCTTCTATGTCTTGCTTTTCTCTTGGCAGAAGAGGAAACAAGACCTCCAGAAACTAGGAAGCTTGGCTCAATTGAGTCCAACTTTCCAATTCTCAAAGCCCTTGTCTGGATAGTTGCCCTGTAAGGGAGTGGTCAGTTTTTACACTTGATTTCAAGAGCAGTCATGTTCTATTCAGATGTTCTTTCACAAATGTTTTTACTCACTAAAATTAAACATTGGTGCCTGACTTCCTGAACATGGTTTATAGTTTTCAACTGCTGGACAGGCTGCACAATTACTCCCTGGAATAAAAGTATTTTAAGTCATATTTAGTTCACTTCCAGCTTTTATCCAGAAAAGCTTGTTTGAGTTTTCTATGTAGTGATAAAATTCATACTGTATATAATTATCCTCAGCCATGTATATTCTGCAAATAATCCCCAGTTTGGCAATAGTTGTCTCCTAAAGAAATATTCCTTTGCTAAGTGGTATTGTGCAATAAAGCAGATCTTTGCAAAGTATTCTAATAATCAAAAATATAAGACAACATATTATTCCTAATGGTCAGTGGTGTTCCAAATGCCATCTCAAATTAGATTAGAGATTATCCAGTAGATGTGTAAACATTCACTGATTTACCTAGTGTCTGGTTCTTTTACTCCATATTCAGGAATTTAAATAATTTAAGGTGTTTAGTTCTCAGTTCAATCTTTGCTTTCTGGATATTCAGTTGTAACCTCCCAGTATTTACTTAAGGATATTAGAAGTGCTTGGGGAGGATTTTTTAAATTACCCAGAAGGTTGGTACAGCTATGTTGCAGCATTTGTAAAGATAAGATGGCAGTAAGTTTACAACTTGCCTGCTTGGTTGGAAAGTCATTCTCTAAATTTCTTCTGTCAGGAACTCACACAAGTTGCTTATCTCTGTTGAGAGATTACCACCACAGCCAGTGTAGTGGCAGCTCTGAACAAAACTGAAAAGACAACTGAATTACTTTACCATGTTCTTCATCTCCCACTTAAGTTATTTTATTTATTTATTTTCCTATGTAATTTGGAGCTTTAGAGTCAAACAAATCTGGACTCTTCCACTTTCTGGCTGTTAGGTCTTCAGGAAATTAATCTTTCTGAGTCTCAGTTTCCTATCCCAAAGTGGAGATAACTAACACCTTTCTTTCTTTCTTTTTTAAAGATTTTATTTGTTATTTTTAGAGAGAGGGCAAGGGAGGAGGCAGAGAGGGAGAGAGACATCAATGTATGGTTGCCTTTCATCTGCCTCCAGCTACAGACCTGGCTGGAGACCTGGCTTGCAACCTGGTTATGTGCCTTGGCTGGGAATTGAACCTTTGTGTTCGCAGGCCAGTGCCTCATCCACTGTGCCACCAGCCAGGGCCAATGATACCTTTCCTAAAACATTATTGCAAGAATTAAATGATATGATATGTGAAACTACCTACCAAGACTTAGGCTATTTTGCTCTCAAAACAATCCTTTCTTGTGTATGTAGGAGGAATATTGAGCTATTAATTTAAAACTGGAAAAGCATTATTTCCCTTCTCTTCCTTTAAGCTCTCTGAAACTTTATTCTTGAGCTTCCTTTCCTAGTCATAACCCATTCTCAAGGACCTGAAACTTATCAGACTAAATTATAAGTTACTGATAACACCTTAAATTCTAGTGCATATGTGGGATTTTTTTACTCCAATGTTTCTTTCTGAGCTTTAAGCCAAAGAGGTATCTGAAGAGCTATAAGGTTACATGCATTACATTGTAGATTCTTTCGATCAATAGTTATTTGAGTGCCTACTATGTGCCACAGTGGTCCTTTGGCTAACCTCTCTGAATTAATAGCTATGATGGTTAATTTGACCAGTAAAGAAAGAGCAATGCATCCTGGCTGGTAGCACAGTGGATAAGGTGCCAGCCTGTGAACCCAAAGGTTGCTGGTTCAATTCCCCAGCCAGGGCACATAACCAGGTTGCAAGCCAGGTCTCCAGTCAGGTCTGTAGCTGGAGGCAGGCGAAAGGCAACCACACATTGATGTTTCTCTGTTTCTGTCCCTCTCTCCCTTCCTCTCTTTCTGGATAAAATAAATAAAATTAAAAAAAAATAATAATAAAAAGAAAGAGCAATGCAATTGAATGAAGCAAACACTAAGAAAGCAGTTCAGAAGCTCACCTTGTCTGAGGCAAAGACAGCTTTACTTTTCTCATGGACAACCATCCTCACCCCTCCTCCCTGCCCTGCACTCCTTACAAACAGCTCTTCTACAGCCAGATGGGGCTAAGGGCTACAATTACAGTTTAAAATGCTCAAAATATCGCTGATGGTGATGGGGGATTTGGTTTATTAGTTCATTTTTATGTATGAGAGAAACTGTGGTAGAAAAAAAATTCAGTGTTCATCTTTTTTCAATTTGAGTCTAAGAGATTTTTGGCATTAAAGCTCTTTCAGTTTCAAATGTTCCAGCTTTAGCTGTATTTATGTGATGCCAAACCAACTAGTTGAAAAATTACAAGTGTGGGAAATTAGCCAACCCTTTTGTCTATAAACTGCCAACGTACCAGGTTGCCTGATTTTTTTTCTTCACTAAATTGTTCCATCATTCAAACTGAATTGACTGACAATGGTCTGTAAGACCCAAACAAAGTACAAATTCTGCTTTGTATAATTCAGAATATTGATTCATTGTTCTCTGATAGAATATACATATTGTAGCAAACATAGATAGGGCAGTAAATATAAGAAAACAAAAATTACCTGAAGTCCCATCATACACAAATATTGATATGTACACTTGCAGAATTTTATATTTATTATTAATAAATATAATAATAAGTATATTAGAATACTGCTCTAAACATAATTTTCATCTAGAGTTTTCTCTTTTTGCTTAATAAAAGTCAGTTCTTCTTTGAATGTTTGGTAAAATTCTCCTGTGAAACCATCCATTCCAGGACTTCTGTTTGCTGGAAGCTTTTTGATTACCGCTTCAATTTTGCTAGTTGTAATCTGTCTATTTAGATTTTCTGATTGTTCCCAGAAGACTGTATGTTTCTAGCAATTTATTCATTTCATCTCAATTGTCAAATTTGTTGGTGTATAGTTGTTATTACTAAAACATGTTACTAAATATTCTTAAAATTATTAATTTTGCCTTTGTTCACATATATAGATGTACCATCATTTATATAACCAATAGCCTATGGGTAGGCATTGGGTTGTTTTCCACTTTTAGCACCTATAAAAATCCTATAATAAACTTAAAAAAATTAAGTCATTGTGCGTATCTCTGATTATTCCTTTAGCAGTAAATATTTAAAAACTCTTAATCCACATTTTCAAAACTTCCCACCAGCAAAGTTATCACAAAAGGCTATAACAAATTTATATCTCTACATACAAGCTCTTTATAAGAACCTTCTCTTTACTTTCTTCCCAATTTTTATACTTTGCCAGTTTGATAGGTAAGAAAAATGATATTTCCTTGCTTTAATTTATATTTCTTAAATTACTACTGACAGTGAACATTTTTTCATTTTTCTTGACCATATATATTTTTGTGGTCATTCATATTTCTAAATGCCTTCTCTTCAAAATGAGTTAAAGTAAATAGCAGAAAGTGGCTAAACTAACATCTTTAAATTGCTATCTCCAGAAAATTTTTAAAAAATTTAATAAGTACCTTTCTCTTCTTCAGATAGATACAAACCAACCAACAAGCGAAGCTTTTTGACTCATTTTCTCTTGTAATTTTAGGTTTACTAGCTTAGTCTTTATTAAGAAACTTTAATAAAGTGCTAGAGTTGACTGAAAAAATTTACAAAGGTAAATTTTCTGATAAGAGGGTGCTGATTTTGAGGTTGTCTTCGAAATGAGGATGACATATAATTCAAATAGTATTCATGTCTGATGAGCAAGCTAAGCTTATCTTCTGAATGTTACTTCCTATCACCTTCTCAGAAAAGGCTTGTGGAAAATCTATTGAAGCTTGAAAATGCTTATTGGCTGCCTCCTTGAAGTCATTAACAGAAGCTCTATGTTCTGAAAGTGATTATTCTAGAAATTATGTAAGACAAAATTAACAATTATCCTTAATTACTTTCACTCATGTGTTCATTAAAATCAAGTGTTGCCAGCCTGTTTATTATTATGGAGTCATATCCCTGATATGGTCATTTCCTTGGATTCTGTCTAAATTTCCTCTCCTTTGTGCCAAAGTAAGCAGATCACATGGTCCTCTATAAAACGCAAAATCCTGTGGTAGTTCTAAAAGAACAACCTAATTTGCTTTCATAGAACCTTTCTTCAGATTTCATTTTATTTTTAAAATAATGTATTTTTCTATGTTGCTATAAATTTTCAACAAGAAAAAGTATCAAAATCAGCACATGGCTAGTATGTCTGGGCCCAGGTCCTATAAATAACCATGCCAGCTAGACCTAATGTGGAAAATGGAAAACCAGATCCTGTTAACAAAAGGAAAATTCCATTTTTCATACATGGTACTGCTCTCATTCCTGGCCAGTGAAAAACAAGCACTTTCTTTTCCTCAGTATTTATTACATTAATGTGTTGGTAATATGGGTGTTTCAATCTTTAGAGTAAAGGCACAAATCTGTCACCATGCTCATTTCACTGAAAGCTTCCTCTCTGCGGAAACAAATTGATGCTATCCTCCATCTTATTCTCTCTCTTAAACTAGTTGATATTGAGATGCAGGTCTTGCCTAACAGCTACCAAGTCAGAACACAAATGGACAGGACCATCCTTTTTAGATAGGATTTAGTTGACAGGTACCACCAGACTAGTGAAAAAGTGACAGGTAAATGCAAAAGAGAGAAGGTGGGGAAATGGCACCTGATCTTAACTAATTCTGTCTTTTGAGCACATGTCTTAAACTATTTCCCCCCAGCTATTGTATAGTTGGTACATTCTTTTTTTATATTATGTGAAATATTCCTTCAATAGAATAAAACAATAGAATAAAATTTCCCTTTATGACGAAGGGAAATTAAATCATTTCTACACAGGAAAATATTTTGCCACCACCACATTTCCCCCAGTATTTCAAATCCTCAAAACATTTAAATATTCAAAAATAATTAAACATACATTAAAGTTGAATGAATTTTACTATGAACATCTATGTATCAAACATGTAGTTTTACTATTAACATTTCCTCTATTTATCACTCTATATCTATCTATTCCCATCTCTATCCATTAATCAGTATTATTTTTTGAGTTATTTAAAAATAAATTGCAGATATCAGTATATTTCACCTAAATACTTTAGCCTACATATGATTGAGTTTGCTATTTCAAATGTAAGCACTTGTGCATTCCTAACTATATCAATATAAGAGAAAATTATCATTTTACAATATTTCTTGTTCTGCTCCTATCCCTGAAGCAACTACTGTTCTGAGTTTTTTCTACTATGGATTTTTTCTTTATAAAATGTCATGTAAAAGGATTCATGTGGTATGTTCTACTTCTGTAGGACTTCTTTCACTTAACATTGTTTTGAGATTTATCCAATATCTGGTAGTGTGTTCCTTTTCCTTGTTGAGTAGCAGTTCATTGTAGGCCATTGTTTATCCACTTCTCTATTGATGAATATGTGGACTGTTTCCAGTTTTGGGCTTTTATGAATAAAATTGCTGACCATTCTTATGATGCATTTTATCAACACATGTTTTTGTTTCCTTTGAGTAAATACCTAGGAATGGCTTTGCTGGGTCACAAGGAAGGTATATGTTTAATTTTATAATATACTGCTGGACTGCCCCAAAGCGATTGTATCATTTCACATTCTCACCAAAGAAAGGTAGGAGTTTCAGTTGCTCCACAACCTCACCAACATTTGGTGTTGTCACTCTTTTTAATTTGGCTCTCTTCTTGGGTGTAGACATCACTATATTTTAATACATGTCTTTCTATGGCTAATCTCAATACCACCAATGCTCAAAGTTTTTAACTATCCTCTATTACTGTGGGGAAAAAGTGGACCACTGGTTTTTGGGAAACTTTATAAAATGTCATGTAAAAGGATTCATGTGGTATGTTCTCCTTCTGTAGGACCTCTTTCACTTAACATTGTTTTGAGATTTATCCAATGTCTGGTAGTATGTTCCTTTTCCTTGTTGAATAGCAGTTCATTGTAGGCCATCATTTATCCACTTCTCTATTGATATTTACTATGATATTTACTTGCTTTTTGGTACTGACATGATAAACTCATAGTGTAAAACAAAGTACAAAAACAAATAACAAAGCATGATAATATTAACAAATTGTCTGACAGAAGACTGATAACACTATCTGCTACCATCATACAGAGAGTATAAAATGCACTGTGCACTCTGCTAAAACCCTTGTTTTTAGCAGGTTTTTGTTATTTATTTTTCCCAGTGATCTTGTGAAGTAAGTATACTACCCCCTACTTTACAACAAGATCAAAAGGCTAAAAATGATTTTGCCCATGGTGTTACTGCTACCAAGGGGCTCACCTAACTTACAAAGGAAGAAGGATTTAAAAGGCTAACTAAAAATATCATTTAACTCAATGTAATAAATAGAAAGTGTATAGTTTCCACCAACTGGTAAAGACATTCATAATTTCAGTGACCTTCAAAAGGGCAAGCAGAGGAAACAAAGTGTTTTTCTCACATTATCTGAGGCGTTCACACAACACTGAGTTAATTCATTATCAGACCTCGGCATAACCCCTTAATGGGTAATTCAGGTTCTTTCAGTTCATTATCTTGTAGTTTCTTTTGTTTGCTTCACAGATGGAGTGCTTTACAATGTCTATGAAAAATTTTCCATCTGGATTAGATCAACCTCAGATGGAAGTCAAAGAGAGAGGTACATGCTTCTGTGTATCCACTGGGACATCAGGATAGGAAGATTTATCCAAAAACAACACTAGTTCAGTTTCATAAATTAGACAAAAGGGAAAACTAGAGCAATGACTAATAATCACTTACGTACTTTGCCTTTGGTAGCTTCAGAGTGGGTCTTCCTTGGCTACTATTAGACTTTGGTAAGGTGACTGAGGTGACAGCCAATGGGCTTGTCAGTTGGATAGTTCCTTTAAAGTATTTCTTTCCTTCATCAGCTCACATTCCATATTTATCTTGTTGTCATTGTCCTCTAAGTGATTACTGGTGATACATTGCCGTTTAATGACACTTTTACCTACCCTCATTCACTTAAATCTCACCATGACTCTGCGATGGGGAATAAAAAGGAGATTGATATGCAGAAATTTCATTCATTTGTTCATTCATTTATTCAATATTTAAAGATCCCTATTATCTTAAGCAGTTACAGAGTTGAAAAAGATGGATGTTTTCTTTAAAAAATCTTATGGTTGAGGACAGAGGAGGTATTTTAATAGAGAATTACTTTCAGATGTGAAAAGCAGTAAATAAGATTTAAGTAACAAGTGTTGAGGAGGCAGAGAATAGATGACCAAAGTTAGGTTACCTTCTGCTGGTGGCAAAGTCTGACTAGAGATTCCAGGTGGTCTGATTCTTTTACTAGGACTTTTTTCATTAACAAAAATATAGTTTATTCTTTATAAATTAATTTTTACATGTACAAACTGTTCTCTAAAATATTTAAAGAAGCTTACAAAAATGGACGCATAATACAAATGATGTATGTGGATTTTTCACTTTTTTCAGAGCAGATGTCTGACATTAAGCCTTCAAACAAACATGAAAAGTATTTTTGTTCTTTTCTTCTATTACATTTTTTCCCTCACTAGCCTGAACATAAGGATGACTAGGTCCATCCTATGATGTCAAGATGCTTGAGAAAGTTTTTGAGAGAAAGAGTATATGGTTGTCCCATTACCAATTCTTACCTTTCTCCAATAGCTAACATGCAAAACAAACAAACAAACAAGCAAACAATGCAAAAGTCCCCTATAGGCCAACTGACATATGTTCCACTGCCCCTCAGCACTGTCTAATCCTGATCCACTTATCCCTCCTGCAATTCCAATGTTCTTCATTTTTCAGATGTTGTCATCAGTCTATTTACTCTATTTCTAATGTCTTTCCAGGGCAGGCCTAGAGGTTGGACAGGGTAGGAGGAGAGGTGATGAAGAGTCATTCTTTATACCATCAGGACCCCAGGGACCATTTCATATATAGGCATTTTCACAATCTTTCACAGAAATGACATCAGTTACTTGATATTTTCCTTTCAAAGTTAGTAGCAATCTAGTTTCCATTGCTTGGAACATAGTGTTCAGAAAAGGAGGAGGAGAGAGAAAGGAGGGCAAGCAGACAGAAGGAGAAGGAGCAGCACATGCTGTGAAAGGGAGGGAAAAAGGATTGGAATTCAGTGTAGCAAAACCTTGTGACAGTTTTGGATGAGAGTTGGACATGGTACTTACTCTGTTGGACTAAATTAAACCAAATGAGAACAAGCTGTTACTGAATTTTTAACTAAAGTGTTCAATTTTGGTTACCCTTTACTTCTTTCCTTAGAAGATGAATGCATAAAAATAGCTCCCCTTTCTTTAAAGGAGGTGACTATTTTATTTTCTGGTTTAATCATCCATCCATCGTCTCTCCCTTTCTGTCCCAGGGCTTTGAGAAATGTCCTGCTGCCTAGAATATCCCATTCCCTCAACTTGCCATCAGCTTTCCCTCAACTTGCCATCAGCTTCACATTCTCTTCATTTAGGCTTCAGTCCTTGAGTTATGGGAAGCTATTGTAGCCTTTTAACTGTTGTATCAGACAAACTTCTATTACAGGAATAAACTATGTGCTGGATTCACTCTTTACATTCATGGAAAATCATTTTTAAAAGGGTGTTTGGAACACTCTTCTGGCATTTCAAACTCCATTTCTGGTATATTTCAACAAAATTCTATTTGTGGGTTTTAGAAAAGAACTTCTTACACCTCCCTTTTCTCTTCCTTTTAAAAACTGGAGATCCTGTAAGTTAAATTGATGCTTGATGTAATTTCCTGTAACAGAAGACATAGGCTCCAGCACTAACTACCCTTTTATGGAAAAACACTCATTGCCCCTGAATGTAGAGTTACACCCTTGAATTATGAGTCTGGATCATTGCTGAGTGGATCACTGTGGAGCCAGAAAGCAGGGTGGGTAGCAGGAGCGAGGAGCTGGCAGCTGGAGGGAGGGAGAAACTTTGCTGGGAATGAGTGTCAGAAGAGTGTTTAAGAAAAGCAGAAATGCCATGAGGTCAAGGGAAAGACGCAGTAAACGACATGGAAGGACCTGAAAAGCCAGGAGAAATTCGAATTGTTCTGGGCTAGACTTGAGCCTGCCACAGGCAATTTAATTTCCAATGTTATTGATAAATGAAAAATCCCCAGCTTATACTGCTTTCCAATAGATGATGCAAACCACAGTCTTTGAAATATCAGTTGGACAAAAAACCTGACAGGTAAAGACTTTCTATCTGTGGGAAGGGTTAAAAGCAATCTGTATACATCTGTAGGTCTGTGCTTATATGTATTTCTAAACTCATCTCTAATCGCTTAGGTCTGGAAATGAAGCCTACATGCCAGCCTTTCTTGAATTGATTTACCTGCTTATCCTGATTCATGTCAGGTCAGATTGCTGAGCAAATAGGATTTATCTGGTGGTGGATTATTATGGTTTATATTACTCCCTGACTCAGTCTAAATACACATCCAGAAACACTCAGTCTATTTACTGTGGCTAGCTCTTCTTAACTTCCAGAGACTTTGGGTTCAAATGGATCCAATATTTGAATAAAGGGTCAATTAGTGGGCTAGATCTCTTTTGAAATAATCTCAAACTCCATTTTTCTGTTCAAAGCTAGATATAGTCATATGGGATGCCCCTGGTGTCCTTGTCACCTAAGCAGCAGAGGATAATGAGTCAGACCTCACAGCGAGACATGAGGATGTTGGGAAGCAGGAATAAGATGGGCACAGGGAAGCTTTGGGGAGTAGCGAATCTTTCATCCATACAATTTGACGCACACTCTTTTCTTGAGATTTGTTTTACAAAGACAAAGGTGCTACATAAAAAGGAGGGGGGCAATAGTGGCAGTAGGACAAATCTTGAAGGAAAAGAGAAACTTAAGTTTCTGAAATGCTAAAGAAGAGAAGCAAATGGGGTAAATAACAAATTCTTGTGCAGCCAGCCCAAGAATGGGTCTGTGGCATTTTAAGTATGAAGATGTTTCATCTATCGATATGTCAGAGCAACATTCCTCAGCCTCAGCACTAATGACGCTTTGGGCTGGATAATTCTTGTCATCAGGGGTGTTCTGTGTGTTGTAGAATGTTTAGTGGCATCTTTGACCTCTACCCACTAGATGCCAGTAACACTACCTACTTGTGATAACCCAAAATGTCTCCAGACATTGCCAAATGTCCCATAAGAGATAAAACCACCCCTGTGAGAAAACTACTGAATTAGAGCAATTACTAAGACTAGTCTAGAAATAAAATAATTAGACTTTTCTTTGATATGATCTCAAGCAAAACATAATGACAGACAAAATGTTACAGTGAAAGGCACAGATTTTGGAATCAGGCA
The DNA here is from genome assembly GCA_004026585.1 of Noctilio leporinus. Lineage (NCBI taxonomy): Eukaryota > Metazoa > Chordata > Mammalia > Chiroptera > Noctilionidae > Noctilio > Noctilio leporinus. Next base: position 10,840 of record PVIW01002828.1, read on the forward strand.
AATAAGGATTCTAAGCTAAAATTATTTTATCTAAACCACAGTCTGTCAAATGAAAGGCTCTGGAGACTGAGGAATGTGAGAAAATTGAGGAGGAGAGAAAAGGAAATACTTAGTATCAAGAAACAGATACTCATTTTTTTTTTCCTTCCTAAAAAAAAAAAAGAGTATTCTTCTGTTTCCAAAAGAATACTTGCGTGTGTGTGTGTGTGTGTGTGTGTGTGTGTGTGTGTGTGTGGTTTATCTGAGCTTCTAGAATATAATGTCATTCGCTATATTCCTTATGTCTTATAATTTGTATTTTATGAATTGATTATGTACCATGCACTGTGATAAGTGCAAGGGAGCCAATGGTTGAAAGCAGATTTTTGTCCTTGCCTTTCTAATAATCCTAGTAAGCCATCAATGTTGGCCTTGGTGGGACATTGATTTTATTTATTTATTTAAAAGATTTTCTTTATTATTTTTAGAGAGAGGGGAAGAGAGAGAGGCAGAGAGGGAGAGAGACATCAATGTATGGTTGCCTTTCACCTGCCTCCAGCTATGGACCAGGTTGCAAGCCAGGTTATGTGCCCTGGCTGGGAATCGAACCAGTGACTTTTTGGTTTCACACACCGATGCCTTAGGCACTGTGCCACCAGCCAGGCTTGATATTATTTAGAAGAAAATTCTAGTTGAGTAAATCTGGGTGGTCCACAGACTGGGTGCAACACAAATATGTGTTGGGAAAAGCAATCTGCATGGGCTGAATGTCCCTGCATGTTCTTTTTGACTTTGCCAAGAATGTAAGGTCCTGACTGATCTTTACTATGACCATTTCTTTAAATATTCTTTTAATTTTAAAGATTTTATTTATTGTTTTCAGAGAGAAGGGAAGTGAGAGAGGCAGAGAGGAAGAGAGACATCAATGTGTGGTTGACTTTCACCTGCCTCCAGCTATAGAGCTGGCTGGAGACCTGGCTTGCAACCTGCTTATGTGTCCTGGCTGGGAATTGAACCAGCGACCTTTGGGTTTGCAGGTCGGCACCTTATCCACTGTGCTACCAGCCAGGGCTTATGACCATTTCTTACTGTTAAGTCTGAAGCAAATAACCTCCAGAGGTGATGCAATGTCCCCCTCTAAGACAAAGAACAGGCTTTCTTATTGTTTGTTATAAAACAGTAAGTTCTCGAACTCAATGTTCCTCTCTTACAAAGCATCTCACTATGTGCACAGCATCAGCATTCACCTGCACCCTTCCACATCGTTTCCATGGGAACTAGGGGCATGAGCAACTGACATAAACATGTTGTTTATGCTGCTTGCTGTGCCATAGTTAACAGAGTACTTTGTTTCTGACCTGGGAGTCTCTTGTCTTCTTTAAATAGCTATTAAACTGCAATAAACTAACTTACTATCTTATATATAGAGTAAAATCAAATTCCATATCCAGAAAATGGGATTCAGTACACAGGAGTTTTAAAATGTTAACAAGAAAGAAAGGTTTCCAGACCATGTCACAGAATATGAAGAGATATTTCAGTACGTTATCTGTGCACTAGGCCCAGAGAGTGACCAGGAGAGCATGGCTCCAGGAGTGACAGGAATGACTTCTTTAAATAAAAAAGAGAAGTTCTTGGGTGTGCTTAAACATAAAGAGGTGGTTTACACTTCTGATGGAGAGTTTGAAGATGAAGTATTTAGACTTTAGAAGACTTTGAGAATTTTCAGTTAATTAAAATGATTCAGACTTATAGCAAAGACCATTAAAGATGTTACCTTCTCACACATGTCTTTGGTTTTCTATGACTTCCAGCTAACCATCAGGTCTTAAAAGAGAGAGAAACAGAGATGGGGGTATAAAGAAGATAAGATTGAGAACTCTATCAAGGAAAGAGCTTTGGGTGAACATGGAAATGACTGTAAAGAAACAGACTTCAAATATAATGATTGTTTCTGGAAATTGTGTTCTCATGGATACTATAACCTAGCCTCAAACAGCCTGTGACAATTAGATAAGTCTTGAAGCAACCACTAGGCAGAAAGTGTGCTCTAAAACCTACACAGTCCCCAAGGAACACTCACATGTTAACACCCACTTCAGATGTGACAATGGAAAATATGGGACAAGGAAGAATTTCCCAGAAAGCAGCTATAGGAGGCATGAAAAACAATGAACAAGGGGATTACTTCTGGAGAACAGAAGCAAGGTCTAAGCAAAGCTTCTTTGCTAATTTGCTAATTGGAATGTTTGTTAATACCTAGGAGCTGAAATCCCACCCACAGGATTCCATAATTGCTATGTTCCTATGGGTGTACAATACCCTTTATTCTTTAGCTTACCTTTTCTTCCATTGCCTAGTGAGTGTATGTACTGGTGGAATGGGGGGAGGTAAATTACTCTTCTTTAAGTGCATAGGCTCTTTCACCATGAGGAGTTATATCTGGATCTGATAGAAGACTGTGCATTACCTGAAGATCTGGATCTTTGATGGGGAAGCAGTGACTTGCAGGGCTTTAAAATATTGTCTTAATGGAATGACTGATTGTGTTCTATCTGTGGGAGGAAAAGTGAAATATATACATGCTGATTGAAATAACAAAAACAGCAATATGTTTACTAAAAGCCAATTCATTTTTTCTTCTATAAATACAATTAGGCTCTATTTCTAACCTCCCTTACATATAGTTTAGGCTGTATGCTTTGAATTTTTACCAATAGGTTATGAATGGGAGTTATGCATACCAATTCTAATAGGTCTCATAGAAAGGTTTCTCTCAATTGTCCAGTCTTATCCCACCCTAGCTTGCCTGAAGACTATAAAGGATTCAACAGAACATTCCAAGGCCCAAGGGGATAGAGGAGAGGCTGGGTCCCTGATTTACCCTAGAAAAGGCCTCCCAGCAACTATTAGAAACATGTGCCTTTAACTTCTTATGTGTAAGAAATAAATTTCTACTGTATTAAGTCACTGAGATTTGAAGTTTCCTTTGGTATAGCAGCTAGTAAATTTAATAAACGCAGAGGGAAAAGTGTGGCAATTATTAATATCAGGGAAAACAAAAAGTTGCACAGAAATGGAATTATAATCTTAGTAGGCTATGTAAATATATTATATGAGTAATAATACTTGTATAATTGTAATAAAGTAAATACAGATTATTGCTTTAACCAAAATTTATGCTATAAATTCTTAGAAAGATGAGGGAAAAAAGAGAAAGAAAAAGAGGAGACAATGAGATGGAGAAATAGTATGCTTGTCAGGAGAAGAAAGTATAAACAACTTAAGGTTAGGTTGGAAATTCAAAAATAGTATGTCATTTAGAAATACGAAGACAAATATTAGAGCAAACACCTAAAAGAGTAGTGAGAGGAAATCAAGGGTGGAATCAGAGGCTGTTTTCTACTATAAGCTTTATAGAACCATTTGTGAAAACCATGGATGACATAACTGATAAAAATCAAAATTAAATAAAAGGAAAAATGTAGAATGTGAAAAATGACTATAAATTAAAAGTCATTGAAATTGGAGAAAAGTTGTGGTCTGTAGTATTCTAAAAACCAAGAAGGGAGCAGATGGTTAAGTGTATAAAATGCTATTGAGATGTTTAAGCAAGAGGAAGAGTGAGAAGTGCCCATTAAATTTAGTGTTAATTATTAATGACCTCAAAGAAGTTATTGATGACCTGAGAGAAGTATTAGTATAGTACTGGTGAGAGCAGATGGAGGTAAAAAATGAATAAATATGGCCCTGGCTGGTGTGGCTCAGTGGATTGGCACCAGCCTTCGAACCCTAAGGTTGCTGGTTCGATTTCCCAGTCAGGGCACATAACCAGGTTGCAAGCCAGATCTCTAGCCAGGTCCATAGCTGGAGGCAGGTGAAAGGCAACCATTCATTGATGCTTTTCTCCCTTTCTTCCTCCTTCCTTGCACTTCTTTCTGAAAATAATGAATAAAATCTTTTAAAAAATAAAATAAAATAATAAGTAAATAAATGAGTGCATCTGAAACTGCTTTAGGTAGGGCTAAGCTCTATGTATTATATGTAACAGGATTTAGATTATTGATTCTCAAAAATTCATGATTTATTTCTCTATATGAACCTCACATCAGTGTGGAAAAAGGAAAAAGGAGGAGGTAAATGAGCCTACTTAACATTTACATGAATCTTCTGGCATACTTCTGAAATATAGGCTCCAAGCAATTCATGCAGTCCTGAATGCTTAACCAAGAAGCTACAGGCCAAAATCACCCGGAAATCTGGGTTTGAATGGTCACATGACTTCTGGTAAGATTCTTCACTAGCTGTTTCCATCTTGTGATTATTTATTTTATTTTCTGTTTAATGAAGGCAAGATCAAGTCACTTGGAATGCATCACTCTTAACAGATAAAATGTGATTAGATACCAAAACACATCATTCATCTTCATAGTAATTTGTCATTATATGTATTAACTCTAATTGCTTTTTATAGTAAAGAAGGCTTTCATATCACTTTCTAAATTTTACACACACATCAGGAGAACAGAAAGTCAGGGAAATCCCTACTTGCTATGGATAAAAAGAAAATTTAAAGTTCAAAGGTAGGAAGAGGTTTTATAAACTTCCATGTAGACCCTAAGTACTCATACAATTGTTATGAAATACAATGCATTTTTGTTTCCAACACAGAATTAAGGGATATGCTTTTTAATATAAAATAGGGTTACTTTTCATTCTCAAGACTAGAAAAGTACAAAGATATTTTTAAGGAAGAAGAATGCATGTTTCAGTTAAGTGAGACTATGAAAATAATCTCTCTGAAGAAGAGAGATCTTTATCAAAATGAATTTGCAGAAGACAAGCTATTTTGAAAACATAACTAGAATAAATGCCTATCTCTCCAGGTGGCCTATTTTCTTAAAATAAATATTCTTGCTTTGGGTAACTTTACTTAGATACTCTGAGAATTACTTTCTCTTATATACTCCTGGGAAAAGTCCTACATTAGATTTACCCCTGGGATAACTCCCCATAAATCCTAGCACAGTGTTAGGAACAGTGAAAGTCACTCTATATATGTCTTCCCATTGAATTATTCCCACAGCCTAATGAGATTCATATCACTGTGCTCATTTTTCAGTTAAGAAATATAAAGTCAAAGAGTTTACATTGCTTTGTTAGAGTCAAAATGTTTATAAGTGGTAGAACCAGGATTCAAATCTGGCCTGGAAGCTCTGAAGCCCCCCACCCTGACCCAGGTGCAAGAGAGTCCTCACCACATACAAGGGGAGTCTTCACCTCACTCCTGAGTTATCCAGCTCAGTGTGTCTGCAGTTGCCATTTAGCAACGCAGCAACCACTGACTACATGCTTCATCTCCTGTCCTCTTCTCTATTCAAACGCTTGTCTCTATATCTTTTAACACTTTCTTTTGTGAAAAGCTTAACATTAGTTTATATTCTTCTTTCAGGCACTGACCGATGGACTTTGGAGATCCCATGTTTTTCTGTAAACATGGTCTCTCCCATTTATGGGCATGTGTATGGTGGGCAATTTTGCTTGTTGTTTTGGTTGAATTGTGTCCCCTCTTCACCCCTCCTCCACAAAAAAACACCTCAAATGTTGAAGTCTTAACCCCAGTACCTCATAAGCTGACCTTATTTGGCAATAGGGTCTTTACAAAGGTAATCAAGTTAAAATGAGATTATCATGTGGGCCCTGATCTGACTCATGTCCTTATGAAAAGGGGATGTTTGGACACAAACACGTTCATCTGAAGATGAATGCAGAGATTGGGATGATGTGTTTACTATCCAAGGAAGGTCAAAGATCATCAGCAAACTGCCAAAAGCTGGGAGAGAAATATGAACAGGTTTTCCTTCATAGTTAGAAGGGACCAACACCTTGACCCCTTGGTCTCAGGATTCTAGGATCCAGAAATCTGAGATAATACATTTCTGTTGTTTAAGCCACTTGATTTGTAGCAGTTTATTATGTAGCCTAGCAAACTGATTTACCTACCCATCATTGCCCCTTTAAGTCCCTGAAGTTTTCCTTTGATAAAAGGAGCCTCGGACTTATCTTCCAAGAGATTTTTCTGTTGGCCACATTTTCTGCCTTTCTGCTCTTCTTTTCCTCTGTGCTGTGCCTCTCTATACATGGTGCATTCAAGATCTGGCATGTATGCTGCCTTGCCCAGTGCTCTAAAGAGAATCTATCTATGTAGCTCTTGTCCTTCCTTTCTCAGAAATTAGAAGGGGTGCTAAGTAGGAAATACCTGAATGCCCTGTGGGATGCATAGCAATAATTCTTACTTCATCACATTCTTTAACACCAATAGGACTGGGGCTTGCTCTTGAATTATGGTCCCTAGCTTTCCTGTGGCTCTCACTACCACCTTAATAAGTCTGCAGTATTTCTATTTCAGTCTGGGTTTAATCCCAGACCCTCAAGCCACCTACTGAGTCCTGCTTTATCTTTGATGAATTCTTCTTAAGCTAATATGTTGTAACCCAAATACTTTAAAATTTACCCTCACCACTAGATCAACCTCTTGGATACTGAAGCAAGTTTGATTAATATTAACATTAATAATTAATGTTTACTGAGTTTATGTTCTAAACACTTTACATCATCTATTATCTTATTGAATATGCATGCAACCCTATGTAGTAGGCACTATTATGCCCTCATTTATTTCTATTTTATCATTATTATCTCCATATTTCATATTCATTCATTTAAAGATTCAACAAACATTTATTGAGTACCTACTGTTCTATATATTGGGGGTGGGGGTGGACAGCAGTGAACAAGCAAGATAAAGTTTCTGGTTTCATGTAGATTTCCATTCAGTAAGGGGATATAGACAGTAAATAATCATATCAGATAGAATCTAGGCAGTACAAGGAGAGAAGATGGGGAGTACTGAGGGAAGAGGTAATGTTTTATATAGAGATCTGGGGAAATCTCTAATAAGGTAACATCTGAGTAGGACATTGAAGGAGGTGAAAATTTTAGATTTTACTTTGAGATAAAAAGTCGTTGAAGCTGTTTGAACAAAGGTGTAGCACATTATGACTTGGGCTTAAAAATGTTGTTCTATATGTTCTGAGGAGAAGGGACAGTTAGGAGACACGAGTGGGAATCTAGAGATCATATGGGGGTTATTTTAATAGTGCAGATGAGAGATGATGATGAACGAGGGTGGGAGAAATAGAGGTGGTGGCAATAGTTAGTTTGGGAATATATTTCTAAGGTTGAGCCAAGAGGATTTTGATGACATTGAATATGGAATAAGAGAGAAAGAGGAGTCAAAGATGATTTCAAGCTGCTTTTTGTAGAAGGAAGTTTTCTTTCAGTGAGATGTGGAAAACTGTGGGAAGATCAAACTTGAGGAAATGGAGGCTACATTTGGCTTCAGTGAAAAAATTTTAAGGCTCTGTCAACACATTTGCCCTTTTCATGTTAATGCACCTGCCCTTACTGTGCCAAGTATTCAGCTGTTTTGACCAAAAATTGTACGATTTTCTTGCCCTGCCCTTCCTATTCACTTGATATCGCCCTGAGCAACTTTTGTTTGTTTGTTTGTTTCCTCCAGATGGAAAAGTCCTTAAAGGGAAACATTTTGCTGACATGGAGGGGATGAAACAAAAAATGGCAGAAGCACTAAAAGGCGTCAAAATTGAAGAGTTCTAAAACTGTTTTGATCAATGGAAAAAAAAATCTTGATAGGCATAGTGCATCAAATGCACAGTACTTTGAAGGCAAAGAAGGGGAGCAGTTTAAATACATAATTTTTTATAAATAAGCTCTGGGTGTTTTGGGTCTTTGGGTCTCCTCTCATATTATTGGTAGGGTGCTACTGATGACATTTCAACTTAAGCAGTCTGGCTCCTGAAAACCCTAATTAATGAGCTACAACCTGAATTAGAATTCCACACCTTCCTTTATCCAATGTTTCTGTGCTGATGGGTACATTCCTTATGGGCTAGTTTGTCTATCTGCTCTATTCCTCTTATATATCTAACTCCATTTCTGCACTTGGCTTGGTTTTGGTGTTCTCCTTTCTCATTGTGGAATTGTTGTTGAAGTCAGTTTACCTTCTATGAAAGAGTGTGATAACCCAATAATGGCTATATTATATGCTGGTATTTTGGAAACAAAAATTGTTATAGAACAATAAAAATACCTTCTGCTTTTCTTACTCTTGGTCATTTGATCCAGTTAGTATATGTACACTGAGTAGAATGAAGGAACAGAAACAATAATGAGATGCCACTACACACCTATTAGAATGGTCCAAATCCAAAGCACTGACTACACCAAGTGCTCATTCATTGCTAGTGGGAATGCAAAAATGGTAACACCACTTTGGGAAAAAGTTTAGTGGTTTCTCACAAAATTAAACATACTCTCATTGTACAATTCAGCAGCCACAATCATTGGTATTTACGCAAAATTAATTGAAAACTTACATCTACACAAAAACCTGCATATGAATTTCAGCTTTATTCATAATGGCCAAAAACTTGTAAGTAACAAGATGTCCTTTAGTAGATGAATGGATAAATAAACTGTGGTATTTCCAGAAAAAAGAATATTACTCAGCACTAAAAACAATGAAGGAACAGAAGAATTTCATTGACACCTTCCCTCTGGACCATCCTAAAATCTTTGCATTTTTAGTTATTTAAGCCTGTTTTAGTTTGGCTAAAAGTGTTACAGAAGACAATAGTATTTATAAGAAATATTAAGAAGAGTTGAACCACCTTGTTTTGGGAGATATCCCAAATTTTTGCTTTTATACAACCTATCCACTGAATAAAGAAAAAACACTGTAGAGAGTGCTATTACTTGCTCATAACTATTCAAATAGAAGATATTCATTGAATGGGTATTTCTTATTCCTTGCTATACTAGTGAGTGAAATTGTATTTCCTTGGAACTATTTACCATGGAACAAAATACCAGAGCTAGCAGGGAATTTAGAGTTCCTTCAGCCCAGTGTCCTCCTGTTGTACAAGGTCTGTCCAAAAGGTATCCAGCCATGTAATATGCAAAGTAGATATTTATTGAAGAAGATTTACGATACAAGAAACATTGTACGTGAGACAATGACTCCTTTGTCTCCTTTAAAAAAGGCATGTTGGGACCTCATATAGTTCTCCCACATACTAATAGCTGTTCCATTGTGTTTTCCTGAATCCCATCAACAGTCTGAAATCTCTTCTCTTTCAAAGGTGATTTTAGTTTGGGAAAAGCCAGAAGTTGCAGGGCACGAAATCTGAGCTACAAGGAGATTGAGTCACTTGGGTGTTTTGATGTTTAACCAAAAAACTCTGCATGAGATCTGACGCATGAGCGAGTGAGTTGTTGTGATAAAGCTGTCTATCACCAGTTTCCCATAGTCGAGGCCTTTTGACTCATCCAAGTAGTTTTCACAGAGGAATGTTCAAGCTTAACGCAAAACCTGATGCAGATTTGTTGCTCTACCTGCTCAGTCTTTTGATGGCCACACAGTACACATGCTCACTGAACGCATCTACCACCCCTCATTGATTAGTACAGTGAAGTTGTTCTCGCATGTTCGTTCTAGTCCATTCTCCTTGGCTGCCAGGTTACACTGATATCGCAACAACTGTTCTAGTTATGAAAACAATGGCTGGACTTTTTCTGGACAGACATCATAGATGAGTGAACAAAGGACAGATGATGGCAGGATTGAAGAGACTCCCTAAGTCTAGACTTCCTAAGTCTTAGATAGCTCTGCTGTGCTGTGGAGATTAGGGACTTCCTTTTCACTCAAAGCTGGGCTTGCTGCTTACAGGGTTTTGTTCCATTAATTTCCCATCTATTCCTTAATGGCATTTCTATATTATCATCACCACTTCCATGCTCCTGAAATCTTGTTGCTTTTACAAGTTGTGGCCCATGTTCTGAATAGTAAGTCGTACTGAAAAATAATACCTCCAATTCGCTTTGCACATTTTCTCTTACCCGATCACGTGCACATCCCTCCTGAGTGTACCAGTCTGTGGAATTTCAGACAGCCAGCTCTTATGACATAAGTATTCAGAGGCTCAACTTTATTTCAGTCCATCAAGAGTTTATGTTCTATGAGAGTTGGAGATCGACTTCTTCCTTATTACACTTAATGTGAAAAAGTGCCAGTGGAAATAAAAAACCTCATACATCTAAATGATTTAAATTAAGTAAAATAAAATTTTCCAGTCTTTTGAATTAGGCCATTAAAACTGTAGCTTAGTTTAAGTACAGTATTAATGAGCAATATTGCAAGGAGAGTATTAATTTTGCATTCCCTGACATAAAAATTTAAAACATGCAATTTTAGCTTTGCTTTAGGTAATATTTTGTATTCCCTTGACTTTAATTTAGGGACATCAGATATTAGGGTAAAAAAATGGGATAAGTTCAAAGTTGCATGCACCAAGCCCTTATTTAGAGATACCCTACCCTTTCATGTAGATGGTATATTGTAGGCTTAAATCAGATCTAAGATTATGTGGCATTTCATACCATGGAAGTGTTAGTGGTGATAGGATAAATGAAACAGACCTTTTAGACATGTCGGCTTAATAGTTTCAACATTTTTATATTGACTGAAGAATGGTTAAAAAAAGATAGGCAAAGGTACAAAGATTGTAGTGGCATCCCCCAAACAATTGGGACCCCTAGTGGTTGGGTGGCTAGTCTAGTCATGAACCAGTGTTAATGGTGTCTAAATGCTGGTGTAGTCTGATATCCCTGCACTGGCAACTCTCCTGATGAGGCTAAGTCATGTGCAAGACTCACATCTGGACTCTGCTAAGCTTTGCAGAATTTCTGAGACTGTATGAAGACTGGCTTGACCAGCGCAGGTGCTTTGAGAAGTCTATAAGCTTTCCCTTGGCTTTACATACGACTAATCACATCAAATCAGAGGTGTTAGATTACACACCAGAGGCCTTTCCAGCCACCAGAAGACCCCCATCCCGTCATTGCTATCTTGGAACAATGGTCATTTCCTTTAATCAGGCAATGCAATTAGCCACACACAAATTAGGAAGTCAATGTTCCTAAAGCAATTTGTCTGCAAAAAGTTTAAAACCTCCCATATGAATTTGCAATCAAGGAAAGCCATTCCTCTATTTCACTTTGTTGTTAAACTGAAAGTTGGACACAGGACAGAATAAAGCAAACGTTTCCAACTTCTAGTGTTGTCTAACAGATTCCAAAGTATCAGCCAACATTTTGTTTGAATAAGTTGTGAGTGAGAGAAAAACACAGAGGGTAAGATTGGTAGTTTAATTTCATCATGTTCTCTAACAAGAGATGGCAAGTATTGTATTTGATTTAAAAAAAAATAGAGGATGTCTTATTTCCATTGTTATCTAGTCTTGCAGTGAAAAATTGCTTGGCATAGTTTACAACACTGTCTGTGACAAAAGAACAATGTTACCCATTCTCCTGATCTTTGCAGCACCCAGATCCTCTGAGCAAAAACATAATTAAGAGCCTGCATGGCATAACACCAATGCTTACTTATTTTTCTGTTCAGTCCATGCATTGCTTTTTACCATGCAAGTCACCTTGGATTTAAAGATGTCTAAGAATTCTCCCATATCCAACTCTTCATCAGAAAGGAAATCCTCCTGCCTCTCTTACAGGGTTTCCCTATTTGGTTTATATAATTTTAGAGATGGAAGAGTTTTACAAATGAAGATTCTGGGACCAGGAGGTAAATGATGTATTCAAGATTACATTACACAACTAGTTTTTTTTTTTTTCAGAGAGCTTAAATCCACAGCCTGTACTTTATAGCAATATCATGAACCAAGTTGAAAAATTGGTCAGGGAGGAGGGCACAGCTTCTAGAGACTGTATTTCTAGATCTCTCTGTGAAGTGTAAAGAAGGATTGTTCCAGGTCCCATGCAGAATGGCATCATAGTCTCAGGGATAAGATCTTTGAACAGCTGAGAGAAAAGTGATTTCTTCATTCGGCTAACCCAAGGATAGCTTGAATGTACGCTTCATCAGGGGAGGAAGCCTGTTCAGAAAGAAGTATCTGGCATGGAATAAAGGAACACAGTATGTAGAGCTCTGGGAACTCTGCAAACTCATGCCAGACTTGGGCTAGACATGTGAAACTTGGAATAGCCTCCATTTTCTTATAGGAATAGTCAGAAACAGTGAGCCAAGACTGGCTATCCCACAGCTCTGTAGGTTGTATAAAATATACATATACAAAATATAAAAAAAAATTATTAAAAAATTACCCTCCGTCTTTATGCTGTACAAAACTCTATCAACTTGGCTAAGGCTCAAGTTGATAGCTCTTAAAGTTCCCTTGCTTATATTTCAAAGTTAGTGTTGATCAAAAGGGGAGCTGGTGTGATATGAAAGCAGAAATGAAGCAGGGAAATATTCTTAAATGGTTCAGACACTGTGACCATCAGACAAGACATTCCCAGTGGGTCAGCTTTTTTGTTTCAGCTCTGCGTACAGTTCGTGATCTGATGATTCCTGGCAATAATGACCAACTGTGGACCCGGGTTTGTCAACAGAAGCTTGACTGCAGACCCACAGAGGTGACAGCTACGCTGAGGCAACAGTTTCCCAGTGGTAGTTTTCACAGCCCTCTCCATGAACTCTTTCATCAGGTCTCATTCTGGTGACTGTGTCGCTCAGCAAAGTGGGATTCGGCTGCCTGCGGCCCTACACAGGCATAAAACAGAGATTGGTGGGGAGGGGAAAAAGTCAATTAAAATGCCCAATTTGGGGGCGTTGAGGACCCTCAGGGCTCCAGGCCAATCTCTTCTGCAAAACACAGAGAAAAGCCAGCCACCCGCAGAACCAGAGTGAGGGTTGGGACACTCTGCTCCATTTTTATCTGTCCTGGAGCCCAGGGCCGTTCAGCAAACTGGTATCTCCTCCAGGTTCTCTCTCCCTGAAGTGGGAACTGACAGGGCCAGCGTGGCCCTCTCCTTGCTGCAGCTTTTTCCTATAGTCGGATCTAGGGCCTGCTGCCAAATCATCCGTCCTAGATGGTTGTGCAGGGGTGCCGTCTGTGGGGCATGAGGGCTGCTTGCACCCTCAGGGCCAGCGAGTGCTCCAGCCCACAGGTCCCTGTGTTGAGAAGGAGCACAGTCTGGACCTGTTGGAGAGGCACAGAGCTGCAGGATCCCACAGGACGTGGCCACCGAGGCAGGTGGTTCAGCGCGGGACTTGGCCTCCATGAGTTGGCTTCCGAACAGGCAAGCAAGGGGCAGGGGGAAAAGCCAGGAGTGTCTCATGTCCTCTGTTTAAAAGTCTGGGCCCCTAATCCTGTGCGCGGCAGAAGCACGCAAATTCCCGGCCAATTCAGGCCAGTGTCCATTCTCTGGCCGGCCAGCACAGCATCTCTGCCCCTCCTGCTGTCAGGATCTGGAAGAGGGGAGGGGAGGTTTCTAGTCTCGTGCAGGATCAGACATCACACACAGGCTTGTTTGCCCTTTATCTGGGCTATGGAAATCCACCCCCGGTGTTGGGTTAGCTGGCTCTGGCACTTGTGCCTTCTCGGGGGAACCCTCCCTTCAGTCCAGCGATCTGGCCCGACCCCTCCCTTAACCCCGGGATAAACTTCATCTCCTCCACCTCCATTTCCTTCTTTCTGGTGCAGATGTTAATAGCAGGGAAGGCTCTTTTAAAGTTGTAAAATAGAATAAAAAAGAAAATAGAAGTCAGGCAGAGATAATTTACTGGGACTATCGTGAGGGTATTTCCATCAAGTCTTTTTTTTTTTTTTTTTTAAATATGATACACACACACAAACACACACACATACTTTTGTTTTTACTTTCTGCAAATTGGAGGTAGACTGTACTTTTCTTTTTTATATTCTTCCCTTTTCATTTAATACTATGACAATTTTATTATACTTAAACTTACTTTAAAACAGTGCTTGATCAGAGCCAAGGCATAACTCACTTAAGCTGTTTCCTGATGTTGGACATTTAGGTTGCTTCCTTATTATTCATTTTTTGTTATTATACTGTTATAATGAGCATTTTTCTCATAAATATATGTGTATCTTCTTTTCATATTCTTGGAATAAATCCTGGGAAATTTATCTCGCCAACAACAACAAGTGTTGGCGAGGATGCGGGGCAAAGGGAACCCTCATACACTGTTGGTGGGAATGCAGGCTGGTGCAGCCACTGTGGAAAACAGTATGGGGTTTCCTTAAAAAACTAAAAATGGAACTGCCTTTTGATCCAGCAATTCCACTACTTGGACTATACCCAAAGAATCCTGAAACACCAATTCATAAATTTCTGAGGAAAGATACAACATTTTAAAGACTTTATCATTGTCTTCTACAAGAGTTGTATCCATCTATACCTTCATCAACAAGGTATGTATGCATGGGGCTGCCTTTCACCAATTTTATTTTCAAAATTGCTAGAGTTGGTAAAATACATTTACCTTGATTTTCTCCTGCTGGTGCAAAATGTAGGGAAAGTAAAGTAAAAGTTTTATTCCCCAAACCCTAATTTATGTGAAAGAAAGGTTAGGCATCTAACTATAATGGTCACTATTATGGTAACAATACTTTCATGAAGGCCCTTAAGTAGAGGATGTCATAAGAAGAAGATTGTTTATAACTTCAAAGGATGGAGTTGAGAAAGGTGAGAAAGAAAGGGAATTATTGATGAGTGGCCAAAAAAATCTAGAGTATCACAAACATTTCTGATTTCACATTTCAGACAGCAGAGGTGACATGCTCAGGAACCCCATGCATATTTAGATTGGGAAAGAGAAGCTGAAGCAGGGACATGATACTGTCCCTAGGTCTCTGACAGGACTTTCCCATGGCTGAGAGATTGTAAGTGATTCTTGCCCAATTCCAGATCCAGAACCAGTGGAAAAAAAGAAAGGAGGTAGATTGATTGGAACTTTGGAGATTTTTATTTTAATGTAGAGCAATTTCTGAATGTAATGGATTTTTTGTATGACTCAGAGGTTCCTATCAAGAGAGGCTTAACATAGAGAACAGATGACTATGGGGGGCTGTGGTTGGCATGGAGATTGAACTGGTTGACTGATTGGGCTAGTGGGTTATCTTAGCTCAAGGCAACTGGAACACTGGGAAGAAAAGCACAGCAAGTACTTTAGGAAAATGAACTTTGTCTCAAAGCATAAAAGGTGGGATTATCTGTATTCGTATGAGAAATCCTGAAACTAATAACATGAGCTGCCAATGAACATGATGGCAAGAGCTAGCAATTATTTTATGTTTATTATTTTTGAGATACTGCTCTAAATTCACTGTGAGCTTTGTCTCATTTTCTCGTAACAACCCTTGGGTGGTATGTTAAGTAATAAGAGGAATAATGTACCTCTTTCAGGTATTCCTCTGGACCTATGACTATGATAACTTACATGGCAAAGGAACTTTAGAGCTGTGATTATTAAGTTAAGGATCTTATAGGGGGACATTAATCTGGGTTATCATAGTGGGCCCATGTAATCACAAGTGTCCTATAAATGAGAAAGGCAAGAGGGTTAGAGTCAGATTAGAATATGTGAAAACAAAAATGAAGTCAAAGTGATGTGTTTGTTGATTTTGGAGATGGAAGGGGGCCATGATTCAAAGCATTGGACAGTTTCTAGAACTGAAAGCAAGTAAAGAAATGGATTTTCTGCTAAAGGCTTCAGTAGATGTGCAGCCCTGCAGGTACTTTAACTTTAGCTGAGTAAGACCTTTTTGACTTCTGATCTTGAGTACTGGAAGATGATAGGTAATTTGTGTTGTGATATGTAAGTTTGTAGTAGTTTGTTACAAGTAGCAATAAGAAATCTATTACAGGTGGTTACTGTGGTCTTCTGCATTTTTTCAGATAAAAAAATTGAGGCACAGTTAGGTAAAGAAAGGAATTTCCTTAGGACCTTACAACTAGTAGTTAGCAGTAGACCATTTAACTCTCAAAGCCTGTGAATTGAGGTAAAAACATTTCTCTTTATATTTGCCTTATGTGAGTATTCTCAGGGCCTCAGTAACCAAGTCATTATGAGATCTCTTGAGTTCATTTTACAGTCATAAAAAAATAAATAAATATAGATTTTTTATGGGTCAGACCCAGATTAATCAAGTCCAACTATCTCTCTCTATGTGTGGAATGTACTACAAATCTCTAGAGTTCCTCTTAATCCATTGATGGGTCTTGTATTCAAAGATTTAAAATACATAAATTTACTCTTGCTGTATAAAGGAGAGCTCTCTATTCTTATACTCAAATTTATCCCTTGAAAATTCAATGTTTGTCTCCAAGTACCATAATATTTTATTAACAAATCAGTGTTCAGTTTATTTACTGACATATTATAGACTGGAGGTCCTAATATTTCTCTCTCTCTCTCTCTCTTTTTTTTTAATACAGTGTCCTCCTATCACCATTTCTGTGTGCTACTCTGATCTATTTCTACCTCTTTCCCCAAAAAACTTGGGAGGAAAAATTATACAAACTGAAATAATGACTTGCTTAGGTTATGCTGGAAGTCACTGGCAAAGCCAAGAACAAAATCTAAGGTTTCTGATTATTGGTTAATTTTCCAAATCTCAGTTACAAGTGTTCTATTATAAAAGTATTCTTTTGGTTCAATCATTAGACAATATACTACAAGAGGAATAAAAAAAAAAATCCAAATGTCAATGACCTCAGTATTCAATGGCAGAGCAATACCTTCTGAAATAAATGGAAATTCATGTTGGGATATTGTTGTAGAATTTCAAAGCATAATGAGGGGGGAAGTATTGCTGCTGGTGGAGAAAGCCATTTAATCACCTGACTGGTCAGGAAAATAAGGGAAGAGGGTAGATATTAAATAACTATTTTTCTGTTGTTCAGGGTAGTGTCTACAGCATGCAATAACTGAGAGTCCCCGATCTTATGTAAGAAAATATATTTTTCATTTCCTTCAACATCTTGGCATTGCTTTATCTTTCCCGCTGGCTAAGGAAGTTGGATATCTACAAATGAAGTCTCAAGTGAAGATGAGAAACAAACAGTGTTGTTGCTGACAGGGACATTTTAAAATCAATAGTTTTATAAGCATTTATTGAGTGCCCACTATCCGCTAGTTACCAAGTTATGTTCTTGGGAGATAGAGTAAATAAAACACAGATTTTGCCTGCAGTAGACAGGTTCTTTTAGTCACAAGTGCTCAACAATCACCCAAAGTATTTTGAGAAAAACTCCATTTAGTGTTTCACATGACATTTCAGGGCACTGGTTGACCCGTGTTCAAGGGATGTCACTAGGTCCCAGTTCCTGTTTTTCATCCCTTAGCTCTGCTTTTTAATATGTTGACTCTATATTTAAGGAAGGGTCTTGTGGTATAAAATAGCTGCCACTAACCTAGAACATCAAATGGGAAAGATGAAGAATTTCATGATATCTAATTGGCTATCATTGAGCCATATAGTCATTCTTGGAGAATGCAACATTGACTAATTTAGTTTTACTCTCAACAAATAATGTAGGCTTTGCAGAAAGACTTGGTTTCTTAGAGGGAACTTGGAATATTGTTATCATATGATGAATGGCTATTGAACACAAGATTTCTATTCTACTCTCCTTGAGGAGCATACGTTCTAGTAGACATCAGTTTCCTGTCATTTCCATTGCCCTCTTACAAGAAAACTGGAAAGTACACAGGAGAGCAAGAGAAAAGGTTTATGATGTTTAATAGCAATCTAGAGATTTATCAGTGGATTGCCATTTGCTGATTGGAGATATCCCTAAAGTAAACACACAACAGAGATCATGATAATATAATTGTTTTAACCATCCCACCAAAAATAGCTTTGTGTCCACCAAGTAATTCTTGTCTAGTCACATTTGTACCAATATTTTTTGCCTTCCATTATCCACCTCCATGACTTTCAAATTTTTTAAAATATTCATATTTTGTACTTTCCTACACACTTCCTCTATTACAGTTTTTAGTTATACTGCATGCCTGAATTTTGTAGAACAGAATTTTCAACAAATTATAGTGCATCATTTATTCTCTTGTTTTTAATTCTTGAGAATATTTTTGAGAGACACTCTATACAAAAGATCTGACGTGCCTCAAAGCTGTAATGTATTATCAGGTTTGAAATGCTAATAAGAGTCTATGGAAAGAATAGTCTAAAAAAAAGTGAGGTTAAGTAGGGGGAAATTTTTTTGAAGAGATGTGAAAGGTGGTCCAAAAAATTGGTTGCAGTTTAATAATACAGGCACAGTCCATCATGGGAAAGAAAGAAAAATGTATTTAAGATTCAGCTGGGACACTCAAGTCAACATTATTTTCTATAATCTAAAACCCCACAGGGCTGTTAAACTAGACTTGTAGAAAAGTGTTAGTGGCCTGAAAAACAATAGTAAGCACAAATGTGTGAAATGCATACACTGCTCACCTCAATGAGGTATTCATTTCAAAGTGAAGAAGGAGATTGGAAACATTGTTAAACAAGTCAGGGTATAGATCGGATCTCATTTTAAGGTTAACATAAAATTTTTTGAATGCCTCACCATTGCTGAATGTTTTATAGGTCTTGGTAGCAAGTTTCAACGTGTGGCTTATTAGAAGGCATGAAATGCTGGGATTTATTGGATAATACTTGAGCAAAATTTCTCCTGGGAAAAATTTGTGCTTTTCCCAGAAAGACAATACCTTGATAAGAATAAAAATACTAACTTGTCCCAGCACCTTTCTTCATGACAATAATATTATCTTGATTTAAGTTGTGCCTATGTCTTTCTAGGAGCTTAAACTGAGTTTTATGTAGAACATTGTTTTATCACCACAAATTCCCTTTGAGGAAAATAAGGGGAAGGTATTACTATTCCTATTTTAACATAAGCTCAAGGTATGAGTTAAATAAATACCATGGCTTTAAGATGCAGGTGATAGCTTAATGCATATCCAACTCTCCTCCTTAATCTAAAGAAGTTAAACCAGCCCACAAAAGTAGTATGATTATTCTTAAGAAACTGCCTTCGAAGTTTATAGAACTCAGAACCATCTCCTGCTTTTTGAGGCCAGGAAGGAGAAATCTATGCTATTATCTTTCACAGCTGGATGTGCTGAGTTTGTACAATTTCCTAACTGCTCATTCATGATGTGGGTCTGATTTGAAGTTGGTTCCTCCTTTTTGTCTGATTGGGAGCATGTACCTCGGTTTGAATGCTAACTCAGAATTCCAAACTCTTAGCTCCCCAGTTTTTTATGTTCTCTGAAATAATGAGGACACTGAGAAGCCACTTGAGAAGGAGCCAAGAGTTACCTCCTATGTGCCACCACCCTCTCTCAACTCTCATGCAGCCTTGTTGCCCTGATCTGTGATGCTCCCACCCACTGAAAATTTACCAGCTCAAGGTGCGGATCAATTTGAAAATCATTGTTCTAGAACTCTTCTCACTCCCTATAAAGCCTGAGTCTTAATACAATAGAATCATCTATGGATCAACTCAATGGTTGACAATCAGCTAATTCCAATTAGGTCTTAAGCCACAACCAATAGAGTCTATATCAGTGGTTTTCAACATTGGCTGCTCTTGATAATCACCTTTAGAGCTTTAAAAATATGTTAAGGCCTGGTTTAATTGGTCTAAGGGACAGTCTAGGCCAAGGGTGTCAAACTCATTTTCACCATGGCTCAGTTGCCTTCAAAGGGCCAAATGTAATTTTAGGACTGTATAAATGTAACTACTTCTTAACAGATAAGCAAGCTGCATAGGAAACAAGTAGCTGGCTAAAGGTACTGGGCCAGATAAGACAAGGTGGAGGGCTGGGTTCAGCCCGAGGGCCTTGTGTTTGCCACCCATGGTCTAGGCCTTAGTACTGTTTACCATTTTTATTTTTTTAATTAATTTTTAAGAGCAATTTTAAGTTCATGGCAAAATTGGGAGGAAAGTACAGATCTCCCATATAACCCCTACCCACACACATATATAGTGTCCCCTTTCTCAGTATTTCCCACCAGAATGGTATATTAGTTACAACCAGTTGACCTAAATTGACACGTTATATCACCCACAGTCCATAGTTAGGGTTTATTCTTGGTGTTGTACATTCTATGGCTTTGGACAAAAGTGTAATGACATACATCACAGGTGGCAAACACAAGGCCCTCAGGACAAATCCAGCCTGGCACCTTGTTTCTACCTGGATCGCTAGACTGTTAAAAAGTAGTTACATTTATACAGTCCTAAAATGATATTCGGCCCTTTCAAGGCAATCTCGAGGCTGATGTGGCCTCAAGTTTGACACGCCTGACATACATCTATAATTGTAGCACCATATAGAGTATTTTTATTGACCTGAAATATTCTGTGCCTCGCCTATTCATCCTTCCCCTACCCCCAACACCTGGCAACCACTGATCTTAGTATTTTTTAAAACACTCCCCATATATGAGAGCCACTGCTCTAAGTTCTGAATGTGAGAGTGTGCATCTATGCCGTCATTAACTGTCACTTGTGCTCTGCAAGTGCAAGAGGTCATAGTAAAATCTATAGCACCTTAGACCTGGTTCTATGCTTAAACACTCAGCATGCATTCTATTATTGCATTCTCTGAGTAGTCCCCTGGGATTCTTAACTATATCATCTTTATTTTACAGATGAGAATACTGAAGCATAGGGATATTGAGCAAGTTGCCTAAGGTATCACATCTCTTTGGCTCCAAAACTGAGGTAACATTGACCCCTGTACTACAACAATATTTGATTTGTAGTATTGTAAGTTCTGTGCCTCTAAATGAAAACTTTTGCTACTGTTAGTACCCTTATCTCAATGGCTGTAGACCTTCCAAGTCCAGATAGGAACATTGAGAAGATGGCAATTTAATACCTAACAATTTAGGGGAAAGTTTTTTATTATCTGCCATTATGGAAATAAAGCTCTAGATGGTTCTAGCCTACCTCCAAAAAACAAACAAACAAATAAAAACAAAAACAAAACAGAAAATAAGACTCATGTATGTTGTTAGTCCCTTCTCCACTGTAGTGTTTTCACAATTAACTTCCAGTTTTGGGTCTCTCCTACCACATAGCGAAGAGCAAATTAAATCTCAAGGGCTTTATAGTATATTAGTTTTCTGAATTTTAATGTTTATATGGCATGTGGCACCTACCCAGAACAGTGAAAAGCACAAAGGTAAATTCTTGCTTCCACTAGCATCCTAACACCAACGGTATCTTTATCGTCTTATTTGATACGTAGATACAAGTACAAGATGAGAGTGGACTAAGCCATCATCTAATATAGAATAACAAAGGGCAAGGAATCTTAATCCAAGAGCTTTGAATCCATCTACCTGCCAAACTGTTCCCTGGCCAATCATGACTGTATGCTGGGAAGTTCATATAGTAATTTCTAAGGCCATCTCTATAACATAGGTTAAACCACCTGATGTACCTTTGCCAACATTTATATATGAAAGTTAGTTTAAATAGACACCAACCCTTACTTAAAGGGAAACATGGTAGCCTGATCCTAGTAGGTGAATAAAGGGGTAAGAAAACCAATTTGGGGGGAGGGTTAAGGAGATGAGGATGACTGGGGCAGTTCATGGGCTGATTGTATTTAAACATTTTCTTTTTTAACCTAGCACTACCTAATTCTTCTCCTTAAAATGACCAGTGTTCCTTTTTTTCCAAGCAGGTTAGCCCCATTCCAAAATTTGGGATCCTGGAATGCCCCTGTTTTCTAAGCCAGAAAAATTGCTTTGTGTCTCAAGAACTCTGATTCACTAGAGCCCAAATGTGATCAGAAATGGATACACAAGGCTGCTAGATGTAGTACTGAAGTCTCACTTCCTGGGAAACACCTCAGTTCCTGGCCAATCAGAAGAGATTGTTGATCATCCCATCATGTCAGTTTCCTTAGTTTTATTGTGGGTATTCCACAGCAGAAGATAACACTAGTTGCAATTAATTTACAAATATTTGCAGCTCCCTTTTCCAGCTGTTACACAAAAGCTCATTGAAATTTTTCTGGTCCTGAAAGGATTTCAAGGGTTGTGCCCTTCTGGCACATCTATGAATTAGGTGAGGAGAGAATGGTTTCCTATAGCTAGTTGAGAAGCAGGGATAATTTTCAGGATAACCTTCTGTACTGCGCCTGGAGACATTTCTGTGACTGTGTGGTTCTCATGAATGCATTTGTTTTACCCAAGGGTGTAAAGTACCCATTAGTTCCTGGTGAATTTGAGTTCTCTGAGGCGGTTGTGAAAAACCTTATCTACATTGCAACTCCAGGCTAGTGCACTGATATTTTTTCTCTTCCTAAGAGAAATAAAAAATGAGAAATTCCACTTTTCCCCCCAGTATCCTGCTTTCCTTTCCAAAATATGTTATTTCACAAAGGTAATTTTTTATCTCACTTCTGAGGCAAAGAGCATTGTTATATTTAAGAGCCAAAATGTAACCAGTTGAAATATGATCTTTTTCACTCAGGGGAAAAAAAGAAAACACTACGGATTGATTGTGAAATTAATATTTCATTTTAATAAAAATTCTGATTAAAAATATCCATACTATTAATGGTAAGTCTTGAACATATTCCATTTCAATGTAAGTTCATTCATGGCTAATTTCCTCTTTCTTGTTTTTGTGGTAAGGTGTAATCAGTACTTAATAGTCACTCTTCTTATGGGGCCAGGCTAAGGTGGCACTTTTAAGAAAGACTATTACAAGCATCTACAACTTGATCCTCAGTGCTCAAGTTACTCATGTAAAGTGTAGCTGAATGTTAAAAACAGATGTAAGAGCACTAAACATAAAGTTAAGGGTAGGTGATGGAGCAGGGTGATACAGTTGAGTCATTCATTTAAATAAGAGTCATTGAGCACAATGTGCTGAACTTGTACTATACCAGATTACAAAGGTGAATCAGACATTCATTGACCCCATGAAGCTACACTAACATGAGTATATATCCACATTTATCTAATGCAGGAACGGGAATAATGCACCACCTAGGCTTTAGAATCAAAGCCAAGATTTTTTTGTTGAGGTGGTGGTGGTTAAATAATTTCATACTTAGAATCTTACTTTACTATTAGGTAAATTTAAAACTTAAATTCCTTGAAATATTTTCCTATTGTGGGAAACTGGCTTGGACTGGGATGCTGGGGTGAAGGGTCTGGCTGATTCGGAGTTCAGGAACAATGGGCAACCTGACTCTGGCTCCCCTCAGATTAAGCAATTAGCCCCACATTATTTGAGTACTCAGTTTATTATTACATTTTAAAGTTGTAAAATGCAAAATGATTTTTTTCAAGTCCTAATTACAAGTCATAAAAGTTTCAGGCAATGTAAAGTTTTACCTGTCTGTTAATTGAGGAGGAAAAGCCACGCTAAATCAGTCAAGACCAGAATAGTCATTGAAGAAACCCAGAAGAAACTGCCCACAAGGATCCTGGTTGCTATTTTAATTAGCATCTGTCAATTAGACTCAAATGACAAGGGGTAGGAACCCTGATTAATGAAATCATCATCCCAAATTGAAAGAGAAGGTCAAAAAGAACATGATGTCTCATTCAACTTCATCTTGAGGGTCTTCTTATATACCTAAATTTCAGGATTCTTCTTTTAGACCTCATGAGACTAGACTGTTAATATGACCACTTAATTAACTCTGGGTATAATTAACTGCCTACATGGCCTTGTCTAATACCAAAGCCCTCTGTCAGCAAGATTTGTGCAACTGGCTCATGTGAAGGGGCTGTCATGGCTTGCTTCCCAGCATACTGACTGAGGGGGGTGAGGGAGGGGACATTGATAGTTCAGTCCACGATCCCAACATGTCTGTAGGACATAGTTATTCCTCTATGATTTGTCCAGAGCATGCAGAGGACCTGTGAGAGTATTTGCTGCTGTTTAAACAAATTTCACAGTGCAATAGGCCAATTTCAGCTAGTTTGGCAGCTAAACTAGTGTAAGTCATAAAAAGGGCAGCTTCTAAAGCATATTTAGTCACTGAGAAAGAGCCAACCCAGTTTCCAATCAATAACCCCTACTGTGAAGTTAGTAAGCAGGGCATCTGTCCTTTGTCTTAACAAACAAGGCACAGATGCCAATCAGTGCTCAGCAGCACTCCATGGGATACATTGGCAAGACCCTCCTTTCTCTAAGCTCAGCACAAAGTAAAATCAAATCTTAATTTGCTGGCAAAATTTTAATTTTATCCATCAAAACCTTTACTTATTGAATGCTCTGATTGGAGAAATTCACCTCCATGACAGTGTTCTTATAACAGCTTTGGCTCACATTTCATGACCCCCTGCCCCCTGTCACATACAGCTTTTTCTAAGAGGGTAACATGGAATGAGGAGAGGCACCAGATGTAAATGGCATTAAAGTGCACTTATTGGAAATATCCAGATGAATACTAACATGTGAAGGACAGATGTAAAAATATTTGGAAAATGTTAAGAGGTCTATAATCACGTAAGAGATCAGTATCTTGGTCATTTACAGATGTAGTGAAGGACTTTTATAGATGATTTAGAGATCATTCAGGACAACCGAAAATTCTAAAACAAAAATGGTTTAGGGCTCATGTTATTATATAAGTGGCATGTTCATTGAAGTGATTTTGTTTTTAAGTAGAGAAAGAAAATGCGGGAGGGAGAAAGAATAAAATGAACAATTAAGCGGTAGAAGAAATCTATTTAAAAATGTGATATGAATATATAATTTAAGTAGTAGTTGATGGGAGAAATTTACATCATTTGTAGAAATACTGCAAAGTCCATAGAGAACAACTAACTGAGGAGGGCTGGTGGGACTACATCTGGGAGTGAGAATATGAAAACCTAAGGAAGAAAATTATTCTTTTCTAAAAGTTTTCTCACAGGCACAGTGAAGTCTATTTGACTAATTTTTTAAAGAGTGGTAGAATGCAACCTGAGACATGAAGGGTGGTGTTCAAGTCTGAAATGGACTGCAGCCCCTCCAATCCTGGTTCCTTGCTTACCATCTACATGTCTCCAGGCAAGTTACTAAACTTCTATGTGCTTCTGTCTTCTCGCCTTTAGAATGAAGGCTTGGCATGAGGACTCCATTGGCTAATTCTTGTGAAGCACTTAGCAGAGATCCTCACACATAGTAATACTCCATAAATATTAGCTTCTACTATTTCAAGCTGGGACTGATGAAACCTCGTAAATCCTGAAACCTAAAAAAAATAAAATCAATGCATGTGGTGATGATTGGGAAACTCTGAGAATACATGAAAAACATGGGATTGTATTCCCTAATTGTGTGAATTGTATGGTATGTGGGTTATAGCTCGATGAAAGATATTATGGAAAATAAAAAGTCCTTAAGAAAGAGCCTTTCCCTTTTCTAATGAAAGTTTCCTTCTCTAATGTGAATGTAGTGAAATGGTAGGGATCTGGTTCTTTATAGAATAAATGTAATTTTCCTAAATATGAATTTCAGTGTTTTCTTGAGCAGTGAGGGATACATGAGATTCAAGTGTTTTGAACTACTAGTGTTTGAAATCAGTAGACATATAAGTGAAGAAATACATAAAAGGAATTGTAGAAATAAATATAAAAAGAGAGCAAGAACAGAAGAAATTTAAGTCAGAGCTTCTTCTAGCAAAGGAGTCAGCCATCACACAGTAGTTTGTCAAAACAGATCACATATTTGGCCAAGGATTTCTACTTCAAAAAAAAAGAGTTCTTATCACAACTTTTTATGGCTCTGAAGCACGATGATAAGAGGTATGAAAGGAGGAGGGGAATAGTGTGAAAAAGAAAAAGACAAAAATCACCTAAGTTGCAGTTGAAGGTTTTAAAAGTGAGTCCAAGCACACGATTGCAAAGTAAGAAGTTCAGCTGTACTATTGCCTAAGTCGCCAGGCTGTTTTCATCTGGCTTCACACTGCCCTAGGTGGCCCCAGTTCCAACTTCTTTCCTTTTCTTTCTTGGATTGTGTGACTAATGTTCACGGAGACCTACCAAAGCCTGAGCCAGGAAGTAGACTTAGTGGTCTTTGAGGAGATATCTGTGAAGTGACCCAGAGGGAGGAGGCTCACTCAGTGGAACCCCCACAGAGATATGATGTTGGAAAAATAGCTGCAGGAGCCTGGCCTCAGTAGATAGTGTGATTCCACTTGAATCCAGTGAATCCGTTGCTTGGCAGGATATTCATGAACCAAAAAGTCCAATGAACAGAGAGTAGAATGAATCATGACAAATAACTCTCACTCTTCGAGTTTAGGAGAAAACTGAGAGTATCTTGTCATTAAATTTCAGCACAAGAACAAGGAAAGATATTTGAGAGATCATAAGACCCAAGTTTTTGTGAATGTAACGAATGTAATTAATGCAGAAAGTCCTTTAGCTATTTTCCAAATCTTACTGTGTTAAAAGAGTATGCCTATTGTAGTAATTCTATGAATATAGAAAATATGGAAAGGCCCTTGTGGATCATGTATCTCTTGACAATCATGTCAGTTCTTTCCTGGGCACAAATCTTATCAGAGTAAGGGATGTGGACAAGCTGGCCATCGTATCTCATATTTAAAGACTTCTGTGAGTACTCACAATGGAGAGAAATACTATAAATGCAAAGAATGTGGGAAAGTCATTTTTGGCCCTCATCCTTTAGGGTACATGTCAGGGGTCATATTGGAAAAGTTCAATATCTATGGGGAAGCTGTTAGTCATTCTTCATATGTAGTAGGCAGATTCTAAGATGTCCACGTGACCCCTACTTCTTGGTATTCATATTTTGGGGGGAATTCTCTCCCTTGAGTTTGGGTGGGCCTAATGACTTACTTCTAATCAATAGAATATGACAAAGTAATGGGATATCACCTCCATGATTTAGTGTCCTACTGTGTTTGGTCTGCTATAATAAAATGTCACAGACTAGGGAGTTTATAAACAACAGAAATTTACTTCTCACAGTTCTGGAAGCTGGAAGTCCTTGATCAGGGTGCCAGTATGGTTGGGTGAGGTCTGTCCTCAGTGTCACAGACTTTTGTTACAACCTCCTCTGGTGGAAGGGGGAAGGTAAAGGGGCGAGGGACCTCACTGAAGCCTCTCTTATAAGGCATTAATCTCATTCAGGAGGGTTCCACATTTATGACTTACACACTCCCAAAGGCTCTCCATTCTAATGTGGTCACCTTTGAGGGTTAAAGCTTCAACATATTAACTTTAGGGAAACACAAACATTCAGACCATTTCATTTGGCTAGCTAAGATAGTGATTTCTATCTTCCTAGCAGACTTTCTCTCTCTGGTTGGCTTTAATGCAATAAACTTCCATGATGGAGAGGCTATCTGGGCACAAAACTAGAAGCTCCCTCATGCTAACTGTCAACAAGGAACACAGCCTGCAAGGTACCAAATCTGGACAATAGCCATGTGAGTTTATAAGCAACTCTCCCTTCAGTTGAGCCTGCAGATGATGCTTCACCCCGGCTGATGCCTTAGTTGTAGCTAGGAGAGATCTTGAACAGAGAACCCTGTAAGCCATGCCCACATTCCTGATCCATAGAAACTGTTGTGAAAAGATAAATATGTCCTATTTTAAGATGCTAAGTTTGTAATTATTTGTTATGTAGCAATAGATAACAAATTCACTGTCCCTCACTCAACATTTAAGAATTTACAGTAGAGAGAAGCCTTTTGGGAATGTAACTTTTATGGGAAAGTCTTTTAATGAGTTTTCAAACTTTTCGCTACACATTAGAACATGCACTAAGGAGAGCTATCAAAATGTAAAGAACATGGGCATTGTCCTACGTGCTTTAAGACCTGTGACAACTCACACTAAAGACAATACATGAGGATGAGGAGTATGGGGACACTTTCACTAATTACTTACATCTTATACATATAGAAGTCAAACTATAGATAAAGCTTATGAATATAGGGATTTAAGACTGTAGGAGGAAAAAATCTTTTTCTAACTACCTTCCAAGGTTCTCTTGCATAAGCCCTATAAATTGGATTAACAAAAGACACATTAACAAGAGAAAAACAAACAGATTTTTTTTGCATATTTATTGTGCTTTTATATGCATAATTCCAAAGGGGGTTAGAATGTGAGTTATATAGCATTTTAGCAAAGCAGCAATAGATTTTTTTTTAAAGAATGGATAAGACAAAAGAAAAGGACTTGAGTTTCTAAGTTTGGCAAATTGTGAGAAGGTAAATATTAAGGGAAACTAGTGAAGGATAAGGGCTAGTTGGTAAATTTGTTATGCAGATTTGTCTGGTGCCATCTCTGGGTTGATACCCGTCTAAAGATGCATCTGGTGATTGACTTCTGTCCTTCCTGGTAGAGGCAGGAGGGGTTGCATCTTAACAAATTTATATTCTGCTTTTAGGAAAACCAGAGGAAGGCATAGAGTCTTTCTTGTATCTGATTCTTCTTCATTGCCTTAAGCTCAAAATAATCCTTATGCCAAAATGGCATATTTGGGGGTGGTCTATTCTGTAAAGACCCTGTAAGTCTTTTTCTAACCATAGGTAGCATGTGAGAGCTCCCACAATGGAGAACCTTATAGATAAATATGAACATTGTAGGAAAGTCTTCAGTTGTCCCTTGTCTCTAAAGCATATATGAGAACACCTCTGGAGAGAAAGTAGTGTGGGAAAAGTCTGCATGTACAGTTAATTCATCCTTTACATATCAATTGCTAACTTGTTAATGTCTACTTTTTATGTTCTGATTTAAATATTAAGGTAAATACTCCTGTAAGAACTTTTTCAGCTGTAGCATATAAGGTTTGATAGTGTTTTGATTACATTTGGGCCATGCAGAGATTATTTTATTTCTATTAAAAAGTCTTTTGGACCTGTGAGTGAGTTAAACTGAATGTTTCCATTATCTCAATTTTTAATGTTTTAAATGTCTCAGATGATAAAATAAATACATAGCCATTATAGAAAATTTAAATTTCACATGGAAATAAAGTAAAATTCACTTGACATCCCCTATAGTTAATATTTTGGACTGTTTTCAGTTTCCTTTCTCTGCAGAAAGAGGTTTTAAATGGCAAGCCAGGTAGGTAGGAGGGTGAATACAGGGATAGTTCATTGCAGGGGATAGAGAGTCTTTTCTTTTATGAGTACAATAAATTATTCCTTGTAAATGATGGTAGTATGGTAATAGAGGGCAGGGACTGCATATGTACAATGAGACACAGGCTAGGTTCCTAAAATATGAAAAATGTCATGGATTTTCAGTTAGGTATCACCTTGTGAAAGAAGTTTTGAATTTTTTACTCATTTTAAGGCCCAGGATGGAACTACTGTATCATTTTTCCTTTCTGGCATTGCAGTTCCTCCACCAGAATAAACAAGTTACTATTGCTTAGCCCTTCACAAACCATAATTTGGTCTAGGAAAGTGAAACCCCAATTCCACGTTTGGCACATGTCCTCCTCCTTAGCCTGTTAGGAGACCCATATTAAATGTGCAGTCCTCTCCATGCTTTATCATTTAAAATAGATTATTTTCTTTTCCAATTATAATAATGACAGAAAAATGCTAGCCTCTTGGTAGTTACTATAGTAACCAGGAGGCAACTTGCTTCTTTTAAATGGGAAATGGACACTTAACTCTAAGTTTTTGTTTCATTTTCTGAATCCAACATGCAGCCATATGCTTTGTAAAGACTATACTTCTGAATAGGGTATACCATAAATTGTGTGTTTTGTGTGTGCCTGTGTGATTTGTGTATGCATACATATGCATAAGTATTAATGCAAATTCATAAGAGACACCAATCATAAATCATTTTTTGAACTAAATTACTTTTTGACAGACACATGTGAAATTAAGTGAAATGCAAACAGTATCCAAGAGATAGATTTAGCACATGGCTCCTCCTTATTATGACTTTTTGGGGAAATTTACAGGAAACTCTTTCTTTCCTTAAAGGACTAAAATGATAGATAGCTTTGAATCAGGCAAATGTATTTCTTTTAAAAAAAGAGAATGAACTGCCATTAGTGAGATAACTGCCCTTATTTACATTATTCAAGGTAGCTGAACCATTGGGGATGTAGGTGTGTAGGAAAGAGTTAAGTATTTTTAATCAGGAACAAAATAAACATCAAGAAACAACCTGAAATGTAAGATAAATCTGAAAGCCAAATATGTCCAACCTGAACTTGATTTCAGATGAGCAGGTTGATTTCAGCGAAGTAATTTGGTTCTTGGAAAGTATACTTTGAAATAGACAGCTTTATAATGTTGAATGATTGAAAGACTTTGAAATTCCAGGCAAATTCATAAAAATATTCCTGCTCTAATAAAAGTATTCCTATTTAAATCGATCATGGCATTTTAAGGAGTGCTGACTCTATAAATTTTGACTTTTATCAACAGCACTTCAATAATGTTCAGAAAATAAACTTCACAGGAAAACCTCGAGTGTTCAATTAGTGTTAAACGTTTTAGGGCAGAAACTGAGATAATGAAATTATGAGGACAATGGCAGCTTAACGTTTTGTGGCTCACAAGAGATTTATGCATTCCAATATAACCTCAAGCTGTGCATATGGCATAATAAAAAAGAATGGATTCCTGACAGGGGAACACGGGGCAGGGAATCTGACTGTACTTGTCTTAATACTAGTTCTTTGTCTTAATGAAAGACTGAAAATGCTGTCCCTTACTCTCAGTACACTTTCAGGCTTTACTTCTCAGATTCCCCATCATTATTACTCAAAAACGAAAACATTTGAATGGAATATAGCTTCTTTCACAAGAATCATTCCCTCTTTAGCACAAATTGCATTAGGTTCACAGTAGATCCTGTGGGAATTGCTGGGCTAAAAATAATCAGTGAACAAATGCTTGTCCTCCTCCCAATGCTATACTAAACAAGAGTGAGCGGTCACCCTCACATAAGTTTTCCCATTTTCAGCAGGAGGTGAAAGCAGGAATCCAATGGGATACCAGTCATTTTGCCAGAGGCATCTGGCTGTCCCATCTCCCTGTTTGCTAGCCCTGGTGCGAACATGCTCTGTTCGGGGGTAGGAGGGTTCCTTCTTGGAGCGTGCCTGCGAATCTTTCAGAATTTCTCTCAAGGCTCATTAAGTTGGAGGACTGCTAGGAAAATTGGACAGCCTCCTGAAACATTTCCATGTCTGACTACCAGGGCATCTCCCAGCAGTGTGCAGAAATTAAAGGACTGAATGCAAAGAGGGTGCCAGTGGGCTTGTTCCTAGTGGGCTTCTCAAGCAATTTAACAGATTCTAAAAAAAGATTATTTGGAAATGCGGGATAGCTTTTCTTTTGCCAGCTGAGGCTTATTCTTCCAAGGTTAGGCATTGTGGTGATAAGGAAGGGTATAGCCTTGGTTTTAGAAGATCATCCTTGGATAGAAATTATCTCTTGATTTCAATAACCTTGTTGAGGTTGATGTTTTCTTTTGTGTAACTGTTACTCTTCAAGGGGATGTGCATGTTTATACTACATTGACACATATGTAGTCCACCATCCCAATACCAGCTCTTACAGCGGCAGAGGAGTTAAAATTTACCAGAGATGTGTTTTCTGAAATTCTACCTGGAATGGAGGGTAAGGGGTTGTAGAATCATGGCCACCTGGATCTGGATTGGGTCCTTCACTTGATCTTGAGAACATAATTTAGTAACTGCTCTGAGCTGTAGCATCCTCCTCTATAAATGCAAATAATGCCAGCTTCATGGGGCTGTGGTGAGGATTAAATAAGGTAGCATAAATAAAATGCATGCCCAGTGGCTTGCACATAATAAAAACTCAATAAATGGATTTTATTTTATAAAACTGAGTTAAAATTGTAATATTCTCTTTAGAACCAGTAGCTGACGATTGCCTTTAGTAATGCATATATCTGTAAAAAACTCTTTTCACCCTAGAAAGTGATGGTGGCACCTTTCACCAACTCTCCTGGGTTCTTTTTTTTCCATAATGATGCATTCAGCATCCCACTTCCAATGTCAAGCTTTTGGGAAAGGTGGGAAAAGGAATATAATTATAGAACTAAAAAAGAATTTCAAAGGACCATTCTGCATTCAGAAACGTAAAAATCTGTAATAATGATAACCGTTGTGAATTCTTTCCTATAAGGGAGGAAATGTAAGTGTATTAAACTCACTTAAACTTCAGAACAACAATTGAGAGTTTATCCTCATTTTACAAATTCAGAAACTTTGGTATAGAGAATTTACCATATAGCCCATGAGAAATTCAGAACTAAAACACAGATCCACTGGAAAGCAAAAATCATTCTCTCATTTGTGGTATAACAGTGCCTTATAGTAATCTAGGTAGTTATCCGCTCCCTTGAACTACCTTTAAGGATGAGACAGACAGCTTCAGTGTTCAGTCACTTGTACAATCAAGAATTCTTCTTCCTATCTATCTGTGATTTGCTTCCCCATATATTAGGTCAGCCAAAAAGTTTGTTTAGTTATTTTCTATACAATGGCTCTAGTAGTGCTTAGTTGTCTTTAACTTAATTCAAAACAATTTTGTTAGATTGTATTGTGACAGCTGTCATGTAACTGTGCATTTTTAAAAAACATCAAAATTGGTGAATTTTTGTGTAATCATTTTAATATTAAATGGAAGAAAATATGTAACATTTTTAGGCATATTATGCTTTATTATTTCAAGAAAGGTAAAAACACAACTGAAATGCAAATAATGATTTCTGCAGTGGATGGAAAAGAGGCTGTGACTGATCAAACATGTCAAAGTGGTTTGTGAAGTTTCTTCGTACTATTGACATTTCAGCCAAATAATTCTTTGCTGTGGGGCTGTCTTATGCATTGGAAGATGTTTAGCAGCACCCCTGCCTCTGCCCAATAGAAGAAAGTAATGGGAGATAGCTAGCATACTCAAAATATCTAAATCAATAATGTTATTGGTGAAAATGAAAAATGTGTCCCTTATTTTATGGAAAAAAAATACACAAACTTTTTTGCCCACCTGGTAGTGGTGTTTTGATTGGTAGTCTGCTGAGATTGAAATACCGACTACTTAGTGTGCTTTTAATCATAGCAGCTATTTTCAATTATATGAAGTTTAAGCCACTCATTAGTTAGCTTTCTTTTCTATCCATGAACTCCTTAATACTTTACTTGTATATGGAGTGACACAGGTGAATGAGAAAGTAGGGACCTGAAGGAAAAGAGATCAAACCAATGGTACATTATCAATTAAAGTCCCACAGGATGATTTTGGCTTAATCCAGCAGGGGTCTGGAGTCAGTGCAGATCACACCTAGGGTGTCCTGTCAGGGATAAACCGGCAGGGTATTTATTCCTCCTGACCTGTCAGTCATTGATGAAAGGCAACTCCTATGGAAATAAAAATTTCCAAGTACATTATGGTGTCTCTGAACAAAACAGGCTTCTTCAGTCTAAGCTCTGCCCTCAGATAAAAAGATGCTGGTGCTGGCATGCTTAAAAATGGAAAGAGACCTGAGGGATTATGCGTACAGGACAGAAACTCCTGAATTCAACTCCTGTTGAATAGGGTTAAAATACCACAGGTTTGTGGCAGAGTAGTTGGGTTATAATCTGGTATTTCCTAATTATGTGATCTTGTGCACATAGTTTAACATTTCCTTGAGCCTCAGTTTCCTCCTCTGTTAATCAGTGATATAGCACTTATTACATAGGGCTGTTATAAGTATTGGCTGAGATAATGAATATAAGGTTCCTGACAGAGTGCCTGGCAGATAACAAGTGTATGGAAAACTGTAGGTGTCATGTTACTTCTCTTCCCTTCTCCTCCCAATACTTCCACTAAGGAAAGAAGATAAGATGCTTCCTTTAAATCATCACTGACACTACAAAATGAGGGAAGACCATTATGAAGAGTCAGCTTTTGAGCGTCCATGTCAGAAATACATAGAAGCAAAACCATTGGACATATCTGTGTAACTTAAAAATGGATCCTTTCTTGCATTGTGTTAAGATGGATCTTTGAGCTGAGGAGCTAAAGCAGTTCCAAAGAGTCACTTTTATTTCCCAATGTTACAGAATGCTTACATTTGCAAAGGGGCAAGTTCTACCACTCCGGACTGCAGACATGTAAAGAATTCCTGACATTAGCTTGATAGCTGCACCCTGGCACATGCCAGGGCCTCTAATCATGGACGACTGTGCCTATTGTCCTCCAACCAGGAGCTAATTTTTCTTTTCCTTGATGGAGCGCAGTGTCAAGGCTACTCACAAAGTGTTTTCTAATTTGAAAATAACAACATGGCCCCTGTAATTGTTAGTAGCCTTATCTGTTAGCATCCTGCAAAGAAAATGCAAATGCAAGTATTTGCCAGGCTTAAATGCAATAACCATTTTCAATGGCTGTTACCTACTGGATCAAATCTTGACCAGCGGTTCTATGGGCCTAGTTTTGATAGAATCTAAAGTACATCCTGTAGCCCAACTTACTCCTTCTGGAAGAGATGAGAGGAACTGGTAAGTAATACCTCTGCTTGGTCAAACCCAAGTTATTTGGCTTAGAACTTGTTAGTTGTTGTCTGCTTTTTGTAAAAGATAAAATCATAATCCTGCACTGTGTTAGAATATACACCTTATAGATATAACACACCCACACCTACACCCACACATATTTTTCCTTTATATGTTGGTCTGGGCATTTATCATCTGAGCACATGCATGTGTATAAATGAATCTTGCAAAGAAATCTTGGTTCTATTACTTCCTCCAAGCATAGGGTAATCAGAATAGCCCCATGCTCTCTTTCACAAGTTGCCAAAATGTGTTCACTTATGACTCTCTGGTGGGGGCGTGTCTCAGAATCTTCCTCTCCATGCACATGTTTCTCTCACTGATGTTAATGAAAGTTATGTATGTGTGTTATAAGGAGAAAAAACCTGTGGATGGTCTCTCCCATATACCAATTGAAAGGCTGGACTGAAAAGCAAAATATCGCTTTACTGTTTATTTTTATCACACTAGTTTTTATTAACCAGATCTCATGTGATATGGTCCAGGCATCTCACCAGCAGGATTGTGCTGATAGAGAACATGTGTAGCTAATCTCTGTAGGCTCTGATATATGGGCTGGGCTTGGGAAACCTGGCGTGCAGGCAAGGCTTCCCAGCGTTCCACAGCCACAATGGATGAGGAATTGTAAAAATCAGTTTTAGACTATTTGGCCCACACTGGGATTTGCTCTATGACTGATGAGGATTGTAGAGACTTTTGGCTGGAAAACTGCAAAGGTCTCTATATATCCTCAAAAAGCCTTTTGTGCTTCCACATCCTGAGAAGAACTATTTCCAAAAGAAAATATAAAATACATTAATTAACCTTTTCCTCTGATTGAATGCAAAATAATTCCTTTTTGCTCTCATCCCAAAATGTTAAGTGACTCTTAAATAAACCAGACTTCTATGTAGTAGAAAACTTGATCCTCAACATGATGTCTAGGCTATAGATTATTAGATCATTCAACCAATTAAAGAAAATCAATAACTTTTTTGATCCACTTCTAAGATCTCTAAACACTTATAATTCAACATTATTCAAGCTTCTAAAGACACTTTGTATGTTGCATTTTGAAGAAGACCCTTAAACACCTACAGATAATATGGAAATAGATCCCTTTATAGTCAGGTGGGTGTTATTTGTTTTTCCACTTCAATCTATGATTGAATATGATTAAAGGTATTATGTTGTAATAAGGTAACCTTGGAAAGTTGCCCTGGAGAAACCATAACTGATGGATTCATTAAACTTGGGAAATGAACGCAGCTGCTAAGCTGAATTCAATGAGTGGAAAATGGAAACAGTAGGCAGGTACAGGTCTCCCTGGCAAGCTCTGTGATTGTAGCTAGGCTGGAAACTATTGGTATAGCAGCTTTGTAGGAAAACTAAGAAAATAGCAGGGTCAAATGCCTAGAGAAGAACCTCTGCAAGGGACTGAAGCAATCAACAGTTTAAGTCAGGCTTAAGAATCAATGTTTTCCAGGACCCAAAGAGCTATGCAAAGAGGCAGTGGATGAGATGGGCACATACTGATAGTCTAGAAAGCACTTACTTAGTGCTTACTCTGTGCCAGATACCTTGTCTAGGTGCTTTAAATCAGCATGTTCAAGTCTTAAAATAAATCTTAGAGGTAGGTATGATTAGCTATTACTCCTTTTTCTAATATAGGAAACTGAGACTTGGATAAGATAAAAAGAGGTCGGCCAAGGCCACATAGCTTGTAACTGGCATTCAAGTGGAATTCAAATTCAGGCAGGCTGATTTCTGGACAATACTTTTTTTTTTTTTTTTTTTTGTCACTCTGCTGTGCATTGATTCAAAGCATAAAATAGCATTGCTTGATAATATAGAAGCCTGAGGAATAAATTCTACATAATGAATGTAACACAATAAAGCAGGGACAACATAATTTCATGCACCTTGGAATTATCTGTCCTGCACATAGAAGTGTTCCAAGAGAGGCAGCTGTGATGTACTTAGAGGCATGGGAAACTTGGGGAAGTTCAGGCTTGTCTCCTCTTCATTTTCCCTAGCAGAGTGCCTGGCATTGGAGGGTCTCATTTCGGCACTTCATATATAATTTTGCAAAGCTGATGTTATGGTCCCTATAGCTAGGAAGTGATAAAGTCAGACACCAAGAGGTCTTACAACTCTTATTAGAGGACATTACAAAACAGAGAGGGAGGGGAGATCTTGAGAACCAGAACAAGTGTCCAGGGTAAAGAAAGTGGCAGTACAGAGTCCACCTGTGCTTCCCACAAAGGAAATCACTCTTTCTTTGCCAGCAAGGGATGAAGGCAATATCAGGAAGGAGGTCAGCAGATTTAGATTACAGATTGTTACAAGTTCTAAATCCTTTGGGTGCCCTCCTTCTCTCAGGCTACACTCACTAAGTGATTTTATCTTGTTTCATGACTTCAATGCTACCTGTAGGAAAATGTCCACAGGCATTGCAGCTCTTGATCCCTCCCTTGCCTGTGTGATGCCAACTTACATGAAATATATACAATACCTAACAGAAGCAGACTCATAGACAAAGAGAAAAGACTGATGGTTGACAAAGGAGAGGGTGGTCGGGGCTGGGTGAAAAAGGTGAAGGGATTAAGAAGTACAAATTGGTAGTTACAGAATAGTCACAGCATAGGGGAATATAATCAATATCATATGTAGCCTAGTGAGTACTTGAAATAATTGGGGAACCACTCTGTAAAGTACATGATTGTCTAACTGCTGTGCCATATATCTGAAACTAATACAGAATAACATTGAATATAAACTAATTGAGAAATTTCACACATCCAAAACTGGAGTCTTAATTCCAACATCCCCAGTCCAAACCTATTCTTCACTAGATCTTCCCAATTGCAGTAAATGGCACTAACAACAACCCAATTGCTTATGCAATTGGGTGTATCATTAATTCTTTTCTTTCCCACCTCACTCGCCCATTCAATTTCTCAGTATGTTCAGTGAGGCTTATCTCCACAGTACAGATACTCCCCAACTTAAAATGGGGGTATGTCTGATAAACCCATCATAAGATGAAAATTTTGTAAATTGAAAATGCATTTAATACACCCTACCTACTGAACATCATAGCTTAGCCTGGTCTACTTTCCTCGTGTGTGCTCAGACCTACAATTGGGTAAAATCAGCCAATATGTCATACACTGCAAAGTATCTGTTTAGCCAGTGACCGCATGCCTGACTAGAAGCAGCAGCTCAGTCCTGCTGCCCACTATCATGAGAGAGTATCATACATTGCTAGCCTGGGAAAAGATAAAAATTCAGAATAAGACTTCTACTGAATGCATATAGCTTTGGCACCATTGTAAAGATGAAAAACCATTAAGTTGCACCATCGTAAGTCGGGGACTGTATGCACCGTATGTTGGCACTTCCTAAGCTCCTGTGCACATTAGAAACACCTGAGGAACATAAAAAGTTGATCCTATGTCCTATCTACTCTTGGTACTGTGATCTAATTGGACTGTGGTGTTCCCTGGGCTTTGAAAATCTAAAATATCCCTCCACTAGATGATTGTTATACACAAACAAGTTTTGGAACCTTTGCATAATATCTGGAACTGTACATAGCACATCTCTTCATTTCCCCCTCCTGGATGGTTGCAGGAACTCCTAACTACTCACTCCGTTTTTCACTCTTCTCCTCTATCATCTTCTTTATACACAGCAGCTAGAGTGATCTTTTTAAAATGTAGGTCATATTGAGTCAACTCCCTGTTTAAAACGCCCCAGTGGCTTTTCACTGAAGTTAAGAGTAAAATCCAAACCCTTGATTGAGCCTTCAAGAGCCTTCAGAATCCAGGTCCTTTGTTCCCCTCTGAGTGCACCTCCTTCCACCTTTTTTTGTTTGTGCCGTGCTGCAGCAATTCTGGCCCTCTTTTGGGGTTCTCCAACATTTTGGGTTCTCTAACATGCTGAGCTCATTCCCATTTTGGAACTTTTGCATTTGCTATTCCTTCTGCCTGAAGCCTCTTCTCCCAAATTTTTGCAGTGCTGGCTTCCTTGTTATTCAGTTCCCATATTTAATGCCATTGGCTCAGAGAAGACTTGTACAAAATAGTGCCTTCCACTCCAATCATTCTCTCTCATATTTTCGTATTTTTATTATTTTTATAGACCCAGGTCAATATATTTTCTTACTTTGTGTGTGTGTGTGTGTGTGTGTGTGTGTGTGAGCACGAATGTATATGCGTGTTCCTACCCTTGCTAGATCAGAAGCTTGATGACAGTATAACCCTTGTTTCTTTTGTTCACTCCTATAATGCTAGTATTTAGGACAGCTTCTGGACTGTGTGATTACTTATTTAGTATATGTCGACTGCCTGACTATCTGAATGACAAGTACATCATCCATAAAATAGGGATATTAGCAAAAGGTGGTTTTGTCCAGGAACTTGTGTCATTCAAGATCTGGTGGTAGGACTTGATGTTTGTATTCACCAGTCAAATGGCAGGTTAAGACACAGAACTGAAATTTTATTTTTATATTTTCTTTCCTTTTACTTCCTTTAGGAAGTATCTTTAAATACTTTATGAGCCTCATGTGTGAAATTGAGTAGGAAGCATAGTACTAGAAAGTAATACGATGAATTAACCAGTATAATGTGGTTTAGGCTGACATAAGAAACAACAACAAAATTTTTTAGTGATTTAATACACCAAAAAGGTTTATTTCTTTTTTTTAATTCTTTTTAAAATTTGTCTACAAAAAAAGGTGACCCACTAAATGTACTACTCATCACAGTATATTTATCATATGGTTACAAATTTGGTAAAATACATAGCACCATGATATTCATTTCACTTCAACATTTTAAAAAGATTTTTAAAATTTATTATTTTTAGAGAGAGGGGAAGGAAGAGAGGGAAAGAGACCTCAATGTGTGGTTGCCTTTCCCCTGCCTCCAGCTACAGACCTGGCTTGCAACCTGGTTATGTGCCCTTACTGGGAAACCAGACCAGTGACCTCTCAGGCTGGTGCCTTATCAACTGTGCCACCAGTTGGTGCTCGGTTTATTTCTTACTCACGTGAAGTCTGCTGAGGGTCTGGGCAACCCTCCAGGTGAGGGTTCAACATTCTATACTGCTCAGCTCTCAAGGCATGGCAACAAAAGAGAAGACAATTACACTCCATTTCTTAAGTTCTTTTGTTCACATTCACTAGCCAAAACAAGCCACATGATATCCCCAGAGAAAGAAAACTATAAATCTTGGTAAGTAGCAGGAATGTCTACCACAGCAGGTAGTGGTCAAGGTGAAGCAAAAAAAGAAACAACTAGGAACCATCTTTTTTTTTTTTTTTTTTTTTTTTAATTGAGTCTGGTGAAGGGCTAGAGGCTTTCCTTCTGACCAATATAAGGAATATAGTGGTGAAATGGGGTTGCCAAAACCAGACAAACATAACAGACACAAGAAGCTTTAGCCGAAGTCATTTAATTTGAGAGATTGTCCCACACGTTTCTCAATTATTTCTCGTATTCTTTAGGCACAAAGTATTAAGAAGTACTAAAATACTAAGCATCAAGGCACTAATATTTTTAATGCTCTGTCCTTAGGAAATCCAGTAATTCAGCCTTTGCCATGGGAAGATATTTGAAGCCTTCTTACTTAGACATCCATTTTGTATTCATTGGGTTATTGTTCCAACCTTTCCATATAGGGTATATTATGTACAACAGGAAAACAAACCAAATGGGTTCTTATCAGATGTCTCAAAAAAGTCCCAGATCTTTGTGGCCTGAAAATTGAATTATTATAATGTTATCAGGGTCTCCCTTGACCCATCAGTTGTAATTCAGAGTGCAGATTAATAGCCTCCCAACTGGTGTCTCATATAGAAGTTGTTATATCTGTGTTTGAAGACTGCACGTCCTGTGATCTTAGTCCAGGTTCAGCTCAACTCAATAGCTTTGATCTTTCCACTCACTCAAACAATTATATAGGCTACTTTCTTCCTAGGGTTCTACTTAAATGTTGGGGGGGGGGACCCCAAAGGGCCTTTTGCTAATAAATGTAACCTGGGACCTTTAGAATGTACTTGAATTTGATAGAGAGTTTTGGACTCATGAGTTTCAGAAAGAAGCCCACATTTTCTGCCCAATAGTTCATAACTCAGTGCAAATTTCTGTTCTCTTCACTGGCATACAGACAATATTAGAAATTTTTTACTTGAAAACTTACTTTAAAGATATAGAAATAAAGAAAAGAGTGGCAATGATGGTTTCAAGATTATTAGTCACTCTTTGGTAGCATTAGCATTTGTGGTCACAGGAATTAATGCAGCCATTTAGTCAAGTTTGTCATGAGAAGAAGCATAGTTTCCAATGTCCAACTCTGCCTCAGGTACATGTCCCTGATTTGGCAAGATGTGCCCCACTGAGCCACCTAATATTTAAATGGTAACTATAAAAGGCTAGGTTCAGCGAGAAGGTTGAGAATATTCTGTTCTACTTCAGTGTCTATCTGGATGTTTCACAGACACATTAAACACTGCAGGATGCTCCCCTCAAGCATATCCTAAAAAATGTCCTATTTCCTATTGCAGTGAATTGTGTTTCATTCATTTCAATATTCCTTGTGTCTAATATTTTGTTTCATACATGTTTATGAAATGAATTAATACAGATTTCACTGCTATAAAAATTCCTTGATATGTATAAGTATTTACTCTGGGAATATTAGTAGTGTTGTTATTGTTCTGTGCAGACTGGTAGAGCAAGGCAGTTTAAAGTTACTTGCCTTGATTTTTTTTCTCAGTAGCCTCCTAACTCTTAATGTTTACATGTAATGGTTTGAGTGTATCTATAAATGCATAATATGCATGTATTCCTGTATTTTCTTTATAGCTTCCTAACTCATTAGATCAAATGTATTTTCTTCATTGAATAAATAAAATTCTCATACTTGTGTTATGTGGTGTCAAACGTAATAAGTACATTTCTTCCTGCTAGATGGTGTATTTTAAAATAGTTTAACATATATAAATACATCTATAAATATATATATAAAAATACACTCTCTAAAGTCTAATATATATATATTTATATATTTGTGATGTACCTTATTTCAGAAAGATTATAAGGTCACTGTATAAGGTATGTGTGTATTATAATGTTCAATTCAGTTAAAAACAAACAGTTGAGAAAATCAAGGCAATAGAAAATAAGGGTAGTTAGAAAAAATAAAAGGAGGCTAGGTTACAAAAATATTAGACACAAGATTCTATTTAATTGCTTCAAGCCCTCTAATAGGCAATGTATAAATTGGAACTCAATGTTCTTATTCTTTGTAAGATGGAACTAGGTGCTTTGCTATGGCCGAACTATTCCTGGTACTGAAGCTTATAAGAAATTTGTCACATACGTCCTTATAGACATGACACTATGTAATTCATTTGATAATATCTTTAACAATATCCTTATAGAAAATACAATGAGCTTCACAGGATTGCTTCTGATAATGTCCCTCAGTGTAGACTGATGACATTGAAGTCAATGTAAAAGCAATTCAACAGAGGACTAATTTGATGAGGTCCGAGGACACAAGCACTCTGCCATCTAGCTTATCTCAAGATAGATTTTTAAAGGGTCAGAGTCGTGGGTAGACATCAGAACACCTCCATAAATTATTTCTTTCAATTAGGCTTTGGCTAACTATGTGTGACACTGAGTTCAAGGTAATGCTGTTATTGATAGGGGGATGCCCTAGGCACTAAGGACTCCTGAGGTCTCAGAAATGTTGCAAAGATAGAGGCTAATGAGATTCAGACATTCTAGGAAACCTACTGGCTACTGGATGTCCTTCAGCATGAATTAAAGCCATGACTCAACCATACCCCTAAATTGTTTATATAAAAAAATTCAAAATAATATCCACTGAAAAACTTTTAAATTGATTTTTATAGTTCAGGGACACACATAAGACTTCAATATGTTCCTGAAAATTAAAGGATATTAATGAAAAGGTAAAGATCTAAATAAAAGCTTACTTTTAAATAAGTAATAACATTTTACCAATTCTGAGATCAAAATCACTTAACAAAAGATGAGTTCAGAATCCATAGACTCAGACTAGAATCCCAAAGTTGCATAAGCAATTAATCTAATCTCTGAAACAGTGACCCAGAAAAAAAAAATGTATTCTACTCTTTTCAGTAAATGTGTAGCATTTAAAATATACTTCCAGAGCAGCAGTTTACGTACATAACTAATAGAGAAAAGAGTCCTGGGCGGGGTTGGGGGAGGTACCAGTGATGTGCGGATGGCTACATAAAGAATTCAGCAACTGTGGTCTGTCCATTGTTAAGTGGCTGACAGGGGAGGCAGAAAGAACGATCGATAGGGTCCATGACAGTGGAGAGAGCGATGGTGTCATTTATATTGGCCTTGCTGAATCTACACAAAGCTCTTCCTTAGTACTTATGGGTTAACTATCTGTCAGATGGCACCACAGCAGGCTAATGTGGCGGCATGTTCTGAAGGCATTAATTTGTTTTTCCCCCCTGCTAAATAGTGGGGGAAAAGTGAATTTTAGTAATTAATAGGCACTTACCCTTCTTTCGTCATATTGTCAGCTTTAGTTGGTTTCTGTCTTGCCATTAACATGTCTAATGCATATGTCAAGTGGAAACCTGACATGCTAGTGACAAACAGAATATTATGTGAAGGCGGCAATGTGTTAAAACAATTGAGCGAACAAGCACTAAAGTTTGCTGCTCAGGCCATATGTTGCAGTGTTTAATTTCCCGTGGTGGAGAAACATGGTTGTCAGAGAAAAAGATGATGAATACATTTACTTTGAGCAACTTATTACAATGAAGAATGACTTTCCAGAGGAAGAGAACAGAAGAATTAGGGTTGCATGGGGAGCATATGGGAAGCATTCAGACATAGGCAAGGAGTGCAGGACTGTGTGCTTTCAAATGAAAGACATTTAATCAATGCATGTGGCTGGTGTTGACATATGGAAGTGAGAAATGAGTTTTGATTTGGAAGACAGGAAGAAGGTTAACAGTAGTACAGGTGGTTACAGAATGATTGATATTTTGAGTAACTGACAGAGAAAAAATATGTAACATTCAGTTGGGCAACAGACTCCAGAAAATAACGTGATTTAGAAAAACAGAGAACATGAAATGATCCAGGGCAGGTTACCTGGCGACAAGAAGAGACAGAAGGCTGATGATCAAATAGTAGTCAAAGGGATGTGCCTGGGCAGGGAGCAGTCAGCAGAGGCCAAGGGCTCTAATGGGGCAAATCAGAAGTGGCTTATGCTGGGGATGAACACTGTCCACTTTCAGGGGGAAATGAAAGATAACAATCTTCCTGGGCTTACGTTGACACAACTTTGATTTGCTCACCTACACCCAACTTGGAGCATCAGAATTCTACTTAACTCTGGAGAGATATCATCAGCTGTTATCAATGTCTTGCTGTGGAGACATGAACTGCAAACCAAATGCC
This sequence comes from Noctilio leporinus, assembly GCA_004026585.1. Classification (NCBI taxonomy): domain Eukaryota; kingdom Metazoa; phylum Chordata; class Mammalia; order Chiroptera; family Noctilionidae; genus Noctilio; species Noctilio leporinus. The sequence goes on from PVIW01002828.1 coordinate 54,810, forward strand.
AGCTGTGTATTTTGTCCCCCACAGCAAGGATTTCTCGATAGGCCTATGTTGTCATTTTCTTTTTTTGGTCCCAGAAGCTTGTAGGAGAGTCTTACATTACCTTTATCCAAGTCGTATTTAACCCCATATTTTCAGAAGTGAGAAATTGGGTCATGAACTCAGTCAAGCAACATATGATGTAGTATTTAATCCCTGTTTTCTTGATTTGTTTTTTTTTTTTTACTTGGTTAGGGAGAAGGCCATGAAAAGATGATGTTTCAGGGGAGGTAATTTTGATCATCAATGATTATTATAAAGAATATAACCAAATCCTACTCAAACCACCATGAAATACCTACACCCAAATCCCCAAAATACTGTGTTTGCAGAAACATATGAATGAGGGCCTCATAATGGTTCATTTAAACTGTGATTAGAGTAATGAGTTTAACAGTCAAAGCCAGTGCCTTGTTCTTTTTTGAACTGAACACATTTGTTAGATACTTGAAGTGTTGAAGTAGCTAACAAAACTTTTACTTAAGAACTTACACTTCTCATGGGTCAAAGGAATTAGAAGTGTTCCTTAAGATGTTTCAAGAACAAGACATTAAAATAAATGCTGAACATAGCTGCCCCTTGAACACTGATCTTGAACCAGTGGGGGAGGGTGTGAGAGGTGAGAAGAGATAGTCAGGGACTATTGAAAAATGGAATATGGGGATTTAAAAACATTGGTAGTTACCTGTAAGTCAGATTGTGGCCCACTTGATTTTCTATTTTGTCCTTGCATTTTTCTGAAGATTAAGCTTTAGCCAAGGAGAGCAGATGCTGTTGATTAACTTCTGAAAGTGAGTCTAAATTGATCTAACATAAATCACCCTTGAAACCAAAGAGAGAGAAGGAGTGATTAGGGAAGGGGCCAGAAATGAAGATAATTAAATTAAACTACCCATTCTCTTGCAAGGAAGTCCTTACAGTAGTGAACAAATAGTACCTCAATTTCTTTGTTCAGATAATGAAGAAAACAATTCCCTTCTCATCAAGTGCTCTGAGGCTCAATCATGGCCTGAAATCTACTTGGAAATCTTCACACAAGAGGTGCTATGGCTGTGACATAAGAACATTAGCATCCCATATCATGTAGGTCTCGCTCTCTTTATTTCTATTCAAGTGTCTCCCACTTCTGTTTTCAACAAGTATGCCTTTTGCCTTGTCACCCTGGATCCCCTGACTAATTCTCTAATATCTAAAAATTGCACTTACAGACAAAGTGGTGATGGACATGGAGCTATCATTACATCCCTTAAAAATGATCTTAATCATTGTTCTTTAAAAGATTTTTAAAATTCATTACTTTTTTAGGGAGAAGGACAGTGAGGCAGGAAGAAAGGGAGAGAAACATCAATGTATGGTTGCCTTTCACCTGCCTCCAACCATGGACCTGGCTGGAGACCTGGCTTGCAACCTGGTTATGTGCCCTGACTGGGAATCGAACCAGCAACCTTTGGGTTCACAGGCCTAAGTCATAATTTTACCTGAACATGTGCAGCACTCTTGGGAGTTTGATCAATGGTACAGGAAGTAACAGGCCAAAACAATAACCATTAAAGCTGTTAGGACCTGCATGATTTAAAAATAGGCAATATGAGCTTCAAAAAGGATTTGGGTAGATCATTATCAAGGTGCATGGACTCTATGCACATATGATTGGAAGGAGAAAAATTTGTAGGTCAGTCTGGTCCTTGTAGGAATCTGAGAGTAATAGGCTAGCAAGGGACTATGGTAAACTGGCAAATTGCTACAGAGGAATTGATCCCCAATATGCCAGATCTAATTTTTGTCCGTCTTCAGAAAATCTAAAAACCTGGATATTTATGTGAAATCTCCAAAATGTTTAATATTGCTGAGAATGAAAAAATAACTTTATCACACTGGCTGGTGTGGCTCAGTGGATTGACACCAACCTGTGAACCCAAAGGTTGCTGGTTTTATTCCCCAGCCAGGGCACATAACCAAGTTGCATGCCAGGTCTCCAGCCAGGTCCTTAGCTGGAGGCAGGTGGAAGTCAACCATACATTGATATTTATCTTCCTTTTTTCCTCCCTTTCTGTTCCTAGCTCTGAAAATAATACATAAAATCTTTAAAAAAATAAATAACTTTATGTATCAAACAAGATATATGTGCTGGCCACGTATAAATAGATCACTAGCTTGCTACCTTTGATTGAAAAATGTTCCATGCCACAATCATGTGCTTTGCAGAAACATGCTCAGACCCACATTGGCTCTTTTACATTCTGGAGCAAAATATATCTTTTATTGGTTATAGTTGAAATTTTCTCCATGAACAGAACTGTCCTTAATCCAATTCAAAGACAATAATTCCTGGTGACCAGCCCTGTGCCAGGCACTGTCAAGATTTCAGAATGTGAGTCACATAGTTCCTATTTTCAGACTGCTCACAGGATAGAAGACAAAATCAGAGAAATTCACTAATGCCCACAACATAAGGAGGGGTGTAACAAGTGCCAAAACAGCAGCACAAACCAAGTGCCATGGGGATCTGAAGAAGGAGAGAGCACATGCATTTGTGGGTTCCAGGGAAGGGGCTTCAGGGAATGCATGGCCTGAAATGGGCCATGTGAGGAGATGGGGTTTCGACAGATGGAGATGCTGGAGGAGGGCATTTCTGACAACAGCTCGAGTGAGGGCAGGGATGCGGGAGAGGCTAGGGCATAGTTAAGGAAGATGCAAAGCTAAGTTTGGCTGGAGCATAAGTATGTGTAGGGCATTTGTGAAGATGGGCTAAGTAAAGCAGTAGGCTGGCTCCATGTTGTGGAAGGAGTTGAATGCTTGGGTGGGGTATATGTACCTGCAGTGTAGATAACGAGAGACAAATGAAGAAGGTCAAACAGGATAGACTTGTAGCTCGTCAGTTTCTGCTTACTTGAGCCCTTTTACCGAGAGATAATGAAGTCTTTCTGTTCATTGGCATAACTGCAGTCAGGCCTTGAGCTGGTGTGTGCCCTGGTGTAGTGTGTGTTAGGAGTCCATTCCCACAAGTGAGTGAGGTCTGAAATTAGGTTTAGTTTTCTAAAACTGGCATTCATGGTGTCCTTTGGAAGATGTCCATATTTTTCCAAACAGCCTGGGGTGCTCAGTTCATAGAATGGTATATATTTTTTCATGTTCCTTGTGTATTCTCAAGGACTACAATTTAGCCTTGAACCCTAATGAGTTTCCTTGAGTTGAAACCTTCTTAACGCCTGCTGATTTTTTAAAAATGATAGAATGGGTGCTCTGTCTTATCTCAACCATACCCAGAAACTATCTCCAACCTGTGTGAACTATTCCTTACAAATCAAGAAGCTTTCATCATCTGCTCAGAATACATAAAGCTTAGAGACCTCCACTATTGTGACCTCTCCTTTCTTGGAGGCCACAATTTGAGTATTTAGCTACCTTTTTTGGGGCAATATACCTTGCATTCATATCTTACCACCCCCCTTGCCACATTTAAATTTTAAATTAATTTTACTAAAACCAAACCAAAAATACAGTTCTTCAGTTGCTCTAGTCACATTAGAAGTTCTTAATAGCCACAAGTGGTTACTGGCTGCCATATTAGATAGTAAAACTAGAGAATATTTCAATCATCAAAGAAAGTTCTATTAGGGTAGCTGGGAAAGCACTGTTCTCTGTCGTTAACCAAATGGGCTCAGTTCTGACAGATACTGATTTGATCACTGATGTACACACATTCATGCACAAATATAGAGCTAACAGAGCTTTACTCTCAGCTCTCATCTGGTCTGAAAAGGAGCAGAGAAATAGAGGAAGATGGAAATGCTACTTAAGACATTGATATAAACACCCAGGAACAGATATTTGCCTTACAAAATTCATCATAATGGAATGTAAACTGACAAAACTAAGAAGAAAAAAAACAGAAAGGGAAAGAATCTAGTGATACACTGTATAATTTTAGAGCATAAATAAAAAAGACATCAACAAAATCACAGGAAATTATTACAACCCTGGATAAGTATTAATATAAGTAAGGGCCATTTGGAACTGCAATTCAAATGATATTGTATTATACACAATAAAATAGATTGTGAAACTTTACAAAGAGGTGTCATTGAGAGAAACCAAAAATGCCTCTAGCTTGTATGTGTTTTGTGAACTGTGCACCAATGGAGATTTAATATGCTTATACTTAAGATGATATTGTAACAAGTGAAACCTGTTGACGTGGGTCCCACAGCCCCTTCATGCTAATTAGAGACCTTGAACCAGAATGTAGATTTCTGTGAAGCAAATGTCCAGTGAGTCCTGTCCTTCATGCACCGTCAGAACCTAGTACAGCATCTGTCACATAGCAAATTGTAAATAAATATTTGTTGAACTAATGAAGAAAAGGAATAACAAAAGAATAAAGCCTTTGGGTAGTCCCATGTTTACCTGGAATTCTTAACCTTTATGCTTCAACAGAAGCTTGTTGCCCTGGCTGGTGAGGCTCAGTTGGCTGGAGCATTGTCCTGTAACTGAAGGGTTGCCAGTTTGATTCCCATTCAGGGAAATACTTGGGTTTGACACCCGGTCCAGGTACATATGCACCCCTGTTGGGGCATGTATGGGAGGCAATGGATCAATATTTCTCTCTCGCATCAATAGCTCTCTTTCTCTGTAGAAGCAGTGGGGAAAAAATGCTCTCCAGTAAAGATAAAAAAAAAAGAGAGAGAGAGAGAGAGAGAGAGAAATACAGCACCTCCAGAGTCAAAAAGAAAACCCAGCACTTTCCTTTGATTTGAAAATATAATTTTTTGAAAACATCATAATTTGCAGGGTTCTAAAAAATATAAAGATGAACAGTGAGATATCTTGCTCCTTTTGTACCCCACACCCCCAGATCCTATGCCCACTTGTTATCGGTAACTATTTAGTTTCTTGTAAAATTTTCCAGTTTTTTTTTTCCTTTTTAATTTTATTGTTGTTGTATTACATCCATCCCCTTATTTGCTCCCCTGTGTCCCCCTCCCCACCCACCCAAAATTTTCTAGTTTTTAAATATGCATAATAACAAAGATAAATTCAGGTTCTTCTTTTCTTTAAATTTTTATATATAAAAGGTAGCTTATCTTACACACTATTTTGAATTTTGCTCTTTTTCATTCAGTAAAGTCTCAAGGATCTTTTAATGTGGCTATATATAGAATCGCTTACCCTAATTTTTAAAGTTTTATAGTATTCCATTGTATTAATACATCATGATTTATTTAACCAGTTTATTCAAGCAATTTACTGAATTTAACAATTTAGGCTATTTAAATTTTTTTTATCTTACAAGCAATTTTGTAATGAAAATCTTAAACATATGTCCTTTCATTCATTTGCAAGTGCATTAGTAATATAAATTTTCTGAAGTGGAATTGCTGGGGCAAGAGATATAATATACATTTGTAATTTTGATGGATTCTACTAAATTGCTCTCCATATGGGGCTATGCTAATATATACCCCTACAGCCTCACCAATGAAACATGTTATCAAACTTTTGGATTTTTGCCAACCTGATAGGAAAAAATGGTGTCTCAATATAGTTCTAATTTGCATATCTTTTATTAAGAGTGAAGTTGAGCATATTTCCACATGTTTATGAGCCATTTGTATTTCATTTTTTGTGAACTATGTTTATATTTTTTACCCAGTTTTCCCCATCAGCTTGTTGGATTTTTATTTCTTCATTTGCAGGAACCTTTGATCTATTGGAGAAATTAGCATTTTGTTTATATGTGAGTTGCAAGTACTTTTTCATAGTTTGTGGGTTTTTCTACCTTTTGATTTTGCACATGGGTTTGTGTGTCTGGGTGTGTTATTTGTCATATAGAAGTTTTTATTTTTATGTATTTAGATTTACTAATATTTTCTGTTATAGCTTTTGGATTTGAATCAGTAAAAATCTTTCCATTCCAAAGATTATAATTCTTTCAGGTTCTTTTAGTAATTTTACAGCTTTACACATAAATCTCTGATCCATTTGGAATTTATTGTTGTGTAGAGTAGGAAGAAAAGACATAACATTATTTTTTCAGATGTCTACCCTTTTATCTCAACACCATGTATTAAATAGCCCATCTTCCCCCAACTGGATTGAAATGCCAGTTTTAACATATACCAAATTTAAGGAATGCTAAATGTTGACTTGAGTGGAAATTAAAGAACACTTGAGCATCTTATTTAACCATTGTGAAATCTCTTGGGTTTGCCTTATGGGGCAGGGAAGAACTTCTGGATCTTCTAGCCTTACCATAAATCCCCAACAGGTCCTCTTATGGCTCCAGGAACAATGGGCAAGAAAGGCAGAGTTTTGCCCTCTTGGCATATGAGCCTTTAGGGTTTAAGTTCTCTATAGTCAATGCTACTGGGATCCAGGTTATAGCAGGAATATAGAATACATCTTAAAGTGATAACAGGGGTAGGCATTCCAGATGAGTAGAGAGAGGAAGTTCTCTTTGGTGTGTAACTTTCAAAAAATTGCATCATCTAAGTTTTCACGTTTACCTGCAAAAGGAAAGAGCTGACATAGGTGCACTCCAAGGTCCCATCAAGCACTGGCATGCCATGAATAGCAAGCAGTAACAGCCTGACGAGAGCATTTCAGCTGCATGATAGGAGGCTGGATCATATTCCACACTTGGTCACTGGCTCCACCACATAAATCGTGCCCTTCAGTAAGGTCAGTTCCAGAGCTGTGTGTGTAAATCTGAGGCTGAGACTGACCACTTATGAAATGGCTAGAGAATGGGGCCACAGACATAGACAGATTTATGATGTAGTAAGAGATTTGCAAGACTATGAGGGAATGAGAGAAAGCATGTATGCTCTCTCTCACTGTAATTTCTAAGCCTGTAATAATTCATCTACCTGCAAACTTTTGAACCTGTCCTATTGCCCTCCTAGGGCTTATAGACTTTGACATTTTCAAATATACTGTGAGCTCTTTTAATGTGAAAGTAAAGACTCTTGCTCATTGCAAGGGCAAATTTCAAGATGACATGATCCAAGATGGTGAAGGACCAAATGTTGGGAGTAGTTATTTACATCATGTTGGATAAAGAGTCCCAAGGGTACCATATCAAAGGCTCTGTTTGTGACATTCAAAAAAAACCCAGCCAACTAGCAGCAAGAAGTATTTGATAAGCTGGCAAATATTCATTTTGCTATGTAGAGACTAAAAGCATCATACATTTAAATCATAGATCAGAATAACATATCTACAAATGATTGGAAGGCAAACATTTGAGTTTAAACAACATTAAAAATATGAACAGCCATCTTGCTGTATCAATCACATCAAATGGTTTTGTTTTTCTACAGTATGCAGATGTCTCTCCCTAAGCAAAGTAACACGTTTCTATTTCAAGGCCATTAACAGTGGAGCAGCTGTACACTACCAGAGAATTTTTAGAAATCATAATGAAATTAAAGAGCAGATTTAAAAAAAGGTACATGCTTTAGAGCTATGCTTGGTTGATGCTATTATCATATTAAGTATATATTTCAAGTACATGATACATTTTCACACATTTCCACAGAGTAATGTTAGATCAGTATATTATAACTAATTAGAACAGAGCCTTGAGGTTTGAAAGCATCCCATGTTCAGAGGGGAAAATGCTTTTCTCTAAAGGCTCAAGACAACCTTGTATTCACGTATCTGAACTTCATCTTAAAATGAACTATCCAATTTATCACTCTTTTGACTTTACAATATATTTTGAATATTCACTAAAAATACCTCACTGGAGTTGTCGACACTAACTTTACACAAAGGGAAAATAAGGCACACATAATGGAGTTGTGGGATAAAGCATACTGTTGATGATGAGTTTCCTTGCAAACTTTTTGATAAAACCAACCCATACAGACACCAACCAAAGAAGCCAGCTGACAACCTCTTCCTCTGACCAGGGTAGAAGAGAACATACCTGTATTTTCAGTGTCAAATTTTCGCCATTCCTATGTTACCCGAATTAACAACAGAATATATAACTATTATGTTGGAAGGCCACATCACTTCTTTATTTAGCTGTTGGTATTGGGAACAGGGCGAGTAGGATGTAACATAAAGCCACCATTTCAAACTGGGTCCCCCAAGTTTTCCTTGGGTCCCCCAAGGAAACCAGAACAGGACAATATTTCAATGAATTTCAGACTTTCTAAGGTATTCTAATTCTCCTAGATGTGTTTTCTTTCTTTCTTTTTTTAAATTTTAATTTAAATAAAAAGCTCAGTCTCCTCACCCACCTTTTTTTTTCTTACCTGACTCCAGAAAAACTTCTAAGGGAGCAAAGCAAGAGTGGGCTCCAATGATCTCCACCACTCTCAGGGAGCCTTTTTAAGGGCAAAATGCAATTTGTTATACAGCAAAATGCCTCCAACACATGGTCTGTAAGAGAACTTTGATCATATGCCTTGGATTCTTTCACCTATCAGAAATATACTCTCTTCTCCTTTTCCTGCAGAGTTAACACACAATATTAAAACAGCCTGTCTGCAGTATCTAATTAACAAACTGACTGCAGAAGATCACTTACAACATAAAATATTAAATCATCCTAAAAACTAATATTCTCCACACCTCATAAATTAAAATAAGCAAGAGGCTGAAATGAAATAAGACCCTGGTGCATATCATTCTGGGCCTTTCCCCCCTAAAGAGGTTCTACTCCTTGAAGCATTTAACCATTTCAAAGGAAAAAAATATACAGAGACACGTATCAAGCAATTTTAAAATGCTTTCTATCCCCAGTCTACACTTCATCATAGCAACTCCAACTTGAGACCTCAGTCTGTACTTCTCTTGATCTTATGCTCCACAAATCATTTTAAGTTCAGATATGGAGCCCATCAGTTATGTGTCTTTTCATTATAATTGCAAGCCAGTCTTGGAGCTCAGTTCTGTTCCCATTGGCTCAATGGTCATCATTTATCTGCTTTGTATATTTAGGGCATTATTTCACAGAAGCAGCTATCTGTTTGAAGACTGCATTTGATATTAACACAGAGAATGATTCATCAAAGAGCTCTTGGTCCTAAAGTATCCAGAGAGAACTAAGGTCATTAGCAGGGCAAAACTGGGAAACAGGTTTTGACTAAGAGAATGAGATGGGCTGATACTTTTGAGGATTTAAAAAAATAAATAAATATGAAGGCTATGGTCGTTAATTTTCAGAGTTTTCACTTTAAAAGACCATTGCAGTAGGAGGTCTGAAGAAATAACACATTATTGCTGATGCTAGAAATCATTTCCTTTAGAGTTAAACATGAAACTATGTGCATCCAGGTGATAACTGAACCCACCAGTGTCTCTAACAATAATTATTTTTAAATACTGGAATGTTTAGCTTAGTTCATATTTTAAGTGAGAAATATCAACAGATGCAGAACCAGGCATTGGATATGAGATAGAGCTGGACTAATTAAAGCTGTTACCCTAGCGAGACTTCCCTGGCTCACCAAGGTAAGGGCTTCTCTGCCAAAGAGACAGAGGTTTAATGTAATTAGCCAGACATCATTCCAAATTAGTTCAATTTTCTACATTGTTTTGGCAATCAAATCCACCAAGCATTTACCCCATTATCTATCAGGGAAAGTGGGACTGAACATTGCAAGAATAATATGAAAAGCAATTGTCACCTTAAATTAGGGTTTTCTACAAAGTGTATCCTGAGACAAGGTGTATTCGTTTTCTACTGCTTCTGTGACAAATGATCAGAAACTTAGGTTTAAAACAACAAAATTTATCTTATACTTCCATAGATCAGAAGAGCTACAACACCATGTAATGTTTATATTCCTTTATGGAAGCTTTAGGGAGAATTCGTTCCCTTGTTATTCTAGCTTCTAAAGGCTCCATGAATTCCTTGGCTCATGACCCCCTTCCTCCATTTTCAAAGCCAGAAAGATCAGACCAAGTCCTTCTCATAGTGCCATCTCCCTGGTTATGTCTTCCAATTCTTCCACTTTTAAGGACCCCTGTGATTAAATTGAGGCCAGAACAAACTTCCTATATTGAGGTCAGCTGATTAGCAACCTCAATTCCATCAGCCAACTTAATTCCCCTTTGCCTTATAACCTAACATATTCACAGAACCTGAAAATTAGGATGTAGACTAGGAAGATGGTGGGCATTACTGCTCCTACTATTGCAAGGATTTGGGTGTAAGCAATTTATTGGGGAAGTGTTTCCAGGAAGCACTATGAAGGAGTGAAAAAGCAAGATAGAGACAGGGAAAAAGCAAACGGAGGAGTGTTCATGTGCAAGTTAATGTTGTGGGCAATTAGGGCTCAATATAGTGGGGACCCTTGAGAGAGTATGTAGATGGTGTCCCAGAATTATAGCACCGAGTGATGAGAAAGCTGGGTTTTTATCCACCTACTTTTATTGTATATTGTTTGAGAGTTATTCCATAGGTATTAGTCTTTCATTACATGTATCTTTCTCTATGGAGTTTGAAAAGATAGCTGCCAAGTAGATCTAGTTCACAGTTTTCACAGTATTCAACCCCAGAAAAGAGTGTCTAAATATTAATTCTCATTAGACACTCCAGCATTGCTTGGGTCACCTGGTTGTCCAGAGACAATCGGTGCAGTTCAGGATAGGTAAGATGTAATTGGCGAGGCCTCTAGCACAGGATTGGCAGCTCCACTAGAGTCAGATGAAATGAAGGAGGAACGATAATTCAATGGAGAAAAGGATATTGTGCAGGAAGAAGCGATTTAATGGTTTCTGGAGGAATGAAAAAAAAAAAATCTATAGAGGGCTCAGAGAAGACAAGATCAAAGAATAGGCCTCAGGGCTCTTAGCCATGGTAAGAACTCAGCTCTTACCCATATGTCTAAAGGGATTGACTTTGTGGGGGATTGTGTGTGTGGGGAGGGGGACAGAGGGGGGCAAAAAGGGGATGGATGTAGTACAACAACAATTAAATTAAATTAAAAAAAAGAAAAGAAAGAAAAAGAACAGTGGCCGCCAGGCAAGAAGAAAGCAAAAAATCTCAGACATATACATTACCACACCCCAGGGCTGGCAGTTCCTGACGTCAGGAAGCCAGGTTGTGTTGCTAAATGTGCTTCTTTAAGTTCAGATTCTAAGTGTTTACAAAAAGGGCTGCCCCAGAAGCTGGTGATATAGAAGGAAAAGACTTGAGAAAGGGCAGGAAAAAAATGTCATGGAAAAGGGAAAGGAGAAACAAGTAAAAGATGCATTAAAACATGAGTTGGTAATGAAAATAAAGAGAAGAATAAACAATAAAAATTTAGAGCTAATTGGAGAAGGAACAAATTTAAAAAAATAAAGTAAGAATAGGGCATTTATTAGGGGAACAAGTAGAATGATGTATCATTTAGGAGTAAATCAGATATTTTGATAAGTGGGCTTTATTTGCTAAGAGTTGTATTTATCAATCACCCTATCTCTCCAGCTATCTAATCTAGCATTTTATTTATTTATTTATTTATCTATCTATTTATTTATGTAGTGCTCACCACCCAAAGTCAAGCTATCTAATCTAACATCTATTTAATCTGGACCTTCTAGAATTAGCACTTGTGTCTGAATGGTAATGCATCTACTAGAAATTCAAACCTAAATTCTAAGTGATTTGAACAATGTAAAAAAAGTTGCAAAGGGAGAACTTTAGGATATATAACAAGGTGGGAAAAAAATGCCTAAAGTCTTTTTAACCTGTCTCTCCTCCCAAAGATCCACATTGTCTCCATCTCTCTGTCTCCTCTACCTGCCCCCTGCTTCCAGCCCCTTCTGGCCCACTGTCTAAGTCTTTCTTCCCTCCTCCCACTCTCCAGATTTTCTCTTTTCCTCCTTGGATAGGTCCTTGCCCTCATCATCTCAGTTGGGCCAGGAGCAGAGAGCAACAGCACAGAGCATCCTCTTAGGAAGACTGAGAAGAGAGGCTCTGAATATTTTGCTTTCATCGTCTTGGCTCTGCTTCTCATGCATCATCTTGTTTAATCCCAGCAACAGATTTAGGAGGTAGGAATGATTATCATCATTCAGTAGATGGGACAACTGGGGTTTAAACCAAATGCTGGCTGATTCCAAAGTCCACACTCCTATACACTTTGCTACACTATTTATTCGTGGTCCTCAGATTCCGGCATAAATTAAAAGTCACCCGGGGGGTATTTGTTACATAGGAGAATTCCAGGGCTCCACCCCCAGAGACTCCACTTTAATCATTATGTGGTGGGGTCAGGAATCTGCATGTTTAACAAGTACTTAGGTGACTCTAATACAGGTGATTGTAATGCAGGTCAGATGCAGAACACACTAGGAGGAACGTTAATACATTTTTCACTGGGATGGATCATTTGGAAGTGATGTAAGACTGAGTCATCATGGGTTTATGCATATGAATGTATTTTTGTATTTAAAAATACAGCATGTGCTGTTTCCCACAGAGGTATGGATTTTATGTGTTTGAATTCTACATAATCATTTGTGATCTCTATTTGTTCTGTACACCATGCACTAGTAAAACATGATATTTTTATATAAAACCTTTCACATTATAAGACAAGAATTCAGTCTCTTTGCTATGATTCAGAAATAATACACAGACATCTCCCATGTGTTTCAGGTTTAAAACCCATTACGAATAGCCATTTGTGGTCTCTGACCATGGCCTTAATTAAGAAGAGTGCCGCTTCTCTAGCAGAATTATTGTTGTGGGGGTGGGGAAGTGATAATGAAAGAAAATTCAGTGGAGTGACAACCCTTGGAGGTTAACAACTCTGAAGAGGGTTGTTTCTAAACTGCTTATTCATTTCTGGAGATTCTTCATCTTTTGAAAGTGGAGTGGGGTCACCCTCCCTCAGATACATAGAGGAAGGATTCAGTGGGTTCTTAGAAGTGGCCCAGAGTGCCTGGGAACAGGGAGAACCCCTGCAATGTCAGAGGTGAAGATTGCTAGAATGGTGAGGATCTCTAAACAGACCCAACTTCACAATTTGTCTTCACTCAGCTTTTTAGGGATTTTGGATGGGAAACAAGCAGGGCAGCCCACAGGGCCATCTTTACTAGCACCTGTGAGCAGTCCTGGTGGAAGTGGCTCAGATCCTTTTTGGTTTCTCTCCAACCTTTACTTTAATGAGCCCCTCCCAGAATGGTGATCAGAGTGGAGTGTTCTGTATGTGTTTAGGCTTCGGTACCAGACATAGAGTATATGAGTTTGAATCCTGACCCTGCCAGTTACGAACTCAAGGAACTCAGGCAAACTTTGGTTCCTCCACTGTAAAACAGATATGATCACTCAGGATTTCAGTGTCAAACTAAACGTCTATGAAGTCTTGAGCCAGGTGTCCACATGTAGCAAATGACTCCATGAATGTTAGCAATAATAAAGTTAATTGATAACGATAAGTAAAATTTACTGTATGCCATTAAATGCCACGAAATGTGCACTTGTGCAATTTTTACTCATCACATATGCTAAACACCTACCCTGGACCAACTCACAATGAAGTGAGCTCATCAGATGCAGCCCTGCCTAGAGCAACTTACATTCTAAGGAGGATAATACAGGGTGCCTATGATCAATTGGTAAAATTTTAGTAAAATAAACAACATACCACAAAAGTGTTATATTTTGAAATAAATTTATTCTTATGTGTAAATACATAAACATAGTCATTATTTTTTAAACTGTTAAAAAAAAGTCTCCATTTATTGCAATAATAGACTCAATTCGACTTTGGAATCTTGAGCACGCTTTAATTAACTTTTCTTTATCCATGGGCATCATAATGTTTTAAATCTTAGCTTTAACAGCCCCTTTATTGGAATGAGGTTGTTTATGAACTTCTCTCTCACAAATGCTCCATACAGAACAGTCTAAAGGATTTGCATGTGGTAAACTAGGCAGCCAGATTTCCTTTGACCAGAATTCAGGAACATTGACCCTGAGACATTCTTGCACCTTTTCAGCATTATGTGCTGGTGCACCAACTTGTTGGAAAATAAAATGACGTCCATTTGTGACTTGCTTCATCCATGCTATAACTACTTCTCTCAAAATGTCAAGGTAAACATCCTGGATCTTCGTTGATGATCTCCTGGATTCTATGTACAATGTCTGGACTTGTACGATCCTTGTGTACCTTCCTTGTTGGTGTGGCAATGTCAGGATCAGCATCATACACCTTTTTCACATTGTAAACTGTACATAAAGGGATGCTATTGAAGTCCGAAACTTCCTTAACATCTCATCCTGCACATAGTCCAGAAACTATGGTTGCTTTAACATTGCATTCCTTTAACATGATGGTTGCTCTCAGAATTTAATACTTTATATCTGAAATTATGATGTTAAATCAAAACCTTAGAAACATAGTTTTTCAAAATTAATAAGAAGCATGTGAAATAAGCAGATGCAATGTTATTGCCAATTGATTGTGCACGCCCTGTAGACATTGGTTGAGCACTGAGCACATTTGATAATATCCTTCTCAATTGATAAGGAAAATAAAGCTTAGAAAAGTTAGAGAACTTGGCAAAAATTCAAGGCCTATGTGCATCAAATAAGAAATTAAAATACAGTTCTGTTTTCCTCCAAAATCCACATTCCACCTACCACCACGTGGCTTTAGCAACAGAGGATTCATCTTCTGTAGTTTTAACCACTTTCCCCTTCCCCACTACCATCACCAAAGGGCCTTGTTGCATTCTTCATCATGTGTATAAGCAATTTCTAACTGACATGAAGTTTGGATGATTACAATTTATTTAATGTTTAGGAAATGCAGAGGCAAGGAGAAACCATTCATTCATGTGATTTGTTTTTGTTTGCTCAAACTCAAAACAAGTAGACAAAAATCAGAGATTGAGGAAGAGCAATGGTCTTAAAACATGATCAAGTATTTTAAATTATACCTTAGTAAACAATAAATAAAGAGCTATAGGTAGAAAAGTACTTGATTCTGTAAGAATACCATTAATTAGGAGGGTGCCATATTATACAAACACACCCAAATGTCATACAGTAGCATAAATAGGAATATACTTTGATATAGGGTTGGGCAAATGTAGGTTTACAGTTGTTTACATGGAAAATAATACAATAAATAATAACAAAAACAAACTGTTTCACATACTCACAACTGTAAACCTGCTTTTGTCAAACCCTGTATATCATGGCTCATGGCTGAATCTGGTGGGGAAAAAATCCACAGCATTGTCAAACCAATGAAATAACATATTCTTTTACTGTTCAATTTCTTAATTTAAGCTTATGGTTGTTTCAGTGAAGTGGATAACTTTTGCATCTCGATAAAATTAAGGAGAAGTTGACTTAAATACCCACAACTAGTATGTCAGTACAATGAAACATAAAAATAATCAAAATATTTTAAACTATACTGTTGAATTTGAAGTTCTTCTGCATCCAATGTTCTATAAGGAAGTCAAAGGTTTCTTCTCTTGGCTCCTGAGCACCTTCTTAGTGCTAATATGGAGACCAAATTAAGGCAGTAAAAAGGAAGTGAGAAGATAGGTAGGAAGGTAGAATAGAATCTAGGAGAGAAAACTAACTAGACCAAAATATGGAATAAAAATTACTTCCATTCACCTAGTCTTCCAAAGTTTTTCAGTTATATTTTGTTTTTCTGCTTTTAACTACTATCACTACAACAAAAATTTCAGCAAAGGGGATCAGGATATAATAGCCAAAGCTAAGATTATTATTTTTTAAACTAGTAATGGAAAGCATAGCTCCTACTGGGAGAGTGGATCAAAGCTGGATCCATGGATGGGTGCATTAATTCTTTCAAGGCACCAGGACAGAGTTAATTAATCAAATATCCACCCAAAGAATTACTCAGAGCTTTATCAGGTTCACACTTGGAATAAATCATTGTAATCTTATGTAGATTTTCACACTCTTTTGGCATGGCCATTTGTGTTGATGAAGACCTTCTTCAGAGAGGGAGCCCCAAATGTCATGTCTCCCCAGTGTCTGTCAAGTTTCCAAAGTCACAACCAGGACATTCTTTGAAGAAGCAAAAATTTTGTCTATTTTTGACTACAGCAATTTGACATCTGAATAGGCAATGGTACATTTTAAGTTTTATTTGAATGTCTTCTCATGATGAGGGTGGATTGCAGTCCTTCCCTGCTTTCCTTAGGGTATTATTGATACTTCTCAACTTGGGCTCTATGGATGGCAGGAGGGGTTCTGTGAGCATCTATAATTGTGTGTGAATCTATGTACTTTTTCTTTCTTTATGAGAAGTGGGTCCACTGATTTCATCAGATTCTTGGAGATTTAGGAACAAAATAAAGTTAAGAAAGCTGGCTTCCCAGTTTTCCTTCTTGTCTGTTACCTAGAAGCCCACTCAATGTCTTGACTCTTCACCACTCCAGCATCTTTAGTTCTCATATTTTAGCACAGGTCTTTTCTGGACTTCTGATCGCCATTACTCAGAATATACACATAAATTGTATGTGAAGGATCTGAAGAGCCTTGCGAGCTTTAAAAAACTATAGATTAAAATGCTTGTTTGAGTCTTGGTCCATTTTTCATTAAGACATGTACGCCATATATATATTTTAAAAATCATGCTGAAAGCTTCAGGGTTGAACCTAGCCATAATCCTTGCTACAAATAAAACTCTTGTGAAAGTCTAGTGAACTTTTTTTTTCTTTATAGAGAATTCAAAAGCAATGAGGTCCTCCTCTTTTTCTATCAAGTCTCTGGGGAATTGATTTTTCAGTCTTTTTCATCTCATGGCACACATAAACTAATTGCTAAAATTTTGAGGCACACCAAACAATACACATTTGCTGGTCAGACAAAAGATAGGTATAATTTTGATTGATTTACCAAAAAATGAAGATGATAATAATAATAGTAATTGCCTACCTTTTTTGTTCCAAAGTGACTTAAAAAAAAAAAGAGAAAAGAAAGAAAGAAAGAAATCCTATAGTTGTATATAAGGATTTCTACTACCAAGAACTAACCAATAAGACGCAACCTTGTTATGCAAGGCGACCCATAAGATGCCCCTATATTATATGGCCTAATATTTATGGTTCAAGACGGGGCATTGACACCTGATGCTAGTATGTTGGCTGTCATCATTTTTTATTTTTTAAATTTTACAGTCTAAGGGAAAAGAGGTCAATGCCCCCAATTAAATAGTCAGGTACTGCAGGTTTTAAAAATTCTTTCAGGATACCGGTTGAAAATTGCTGTTCTAGGAACCTCATTGTTGTCCATGATCACAGCGAAAGCATAAATTGTCACTCCTCCAGGCGTGGGGGTGGCGGCCAATCCCCCGGAGAATTTCCCCACTCTGCCTCCAGGTGTCAGTAGAGACCTACACATCTGCCTCCCTCCCTGCCCCCTTCCTGTCCATTCATAAAGTGGCGGGTGATTTGTGACCGCCTTGCCCGTGATTGTGGAGGCAAACAGCCATCTTTGCTTGTCTCTCTACTAGATTTGTTTTTCTAATTTCTTTTTACTTGAAGGTTTACCAGCTGCTTTATTGGCAGAGCGAGGCTTCCTTGCAGTCTCTTTTCTTTTCCCCTCTCCCCCTCTGCTCCCCTCCTTTTTGTTCCTAGAGACAATCAGTGTCTCTGGTCCCAGCTGCCACTGCTGATTTTTCATTACAGTTTAATTTAAAACTGGGATTGGAATGGAAATGTCTTTTTGCCATTTGGGGTTTGTGAGGCCTGTGGTTTTATTGCCAAAGGCACAAATGTTAGTTACTACTGTTTTTCCAGAGTTTGCTGGGGAGGGTGATGGGGTGTTGGGGGTGGAGGGAAAGAAAGACAGACTGACGGAGCAGAAGTGGGAGGAAACTGGAAGGGAAAACCCCTCTGGAGGCAACAGGCAATGTTATTCTGTGTTCTGTGTATTGCTTGATGTTTTGAAGAATCCTAGTTGGATGAGAGGAAGAGAAAAAAGTATCCTGTCCCCCCAAGTAAATGTTTATTCCCCAAATGAATGTTTATGCAGGTCAAACACCCGTCAACCCTGGGACAAAGGCTGAGGGAAGGACATCACACACATAATTTGGGAATGGCATCTTTATGGAAAAGGTTTTTTTTATTTTTGCTTTTAGTTTTTTTGGTTTTGTTTTTTTTTCAAATAATAGTAGCATCTCCAGCTATTCAGTTGACCACAGCTTGAAATGGAAACACCTAAGGAGTTCTGTCCACAACCCCGGAAGGAACAAATTATTTATATGCTTTCACCCAAAAGGAGACATCAGACATCTTTCTCTCCACTAGCTTCTGTTTTCTCTCTCCTTTTATACTCTTGGGCTCAAGTCCTAATGCTTATTTATGAGTCTCCCTCCAGTCATGAAGCCCAGTCCAGCTACACAATTAATGATTCCTATAATCTCTTAGAAGACTCTTGGTGACTTATCGTGTCAATCAGATTAGAGTCAAACCATCCACTGAAATTGATTACCTTTTTACCTATCTCAGTGTAAAATTCTGAAGGAGGAACAGTTTTATTTAAAAGTAATCTTGAAGGAAGAGAGGGAGAGAAACTGCAGACTTTGCACACCTTTATTTAAATACTTAGCATGACCTTGTAAGGAGTTGTTTCTCAGATATGGTGAATCCACAGAAGCCAAATGTCTTATCTGTCATCCTACAAAGCAATTACTGTCTCCCTTCCCAGCAAGAATCTGTTTCTTTCCAGATTCACCAGTTTCGGTTGTCAAACTGAACACTCCATTATCTCTACAGGTCCCATGGACTCCTCGCTCGGTGAGAGTTTCGGCCACCCCTCCCGCCAGCGTCATGTGGCCCTGGAGTGCAGGAACATCTCGCTGTCATGGAGCAGCCCTAAGACTTGGGGCACCTTGTGGATGTTTCTGATCTCTGCTGCAGGCATGTCCTTGGCTAGCGGGTTAAAGGGTACATTTCATCTAAAAACATACAGTTTTCATGGCCGGGCATTTCAGCTAGCTTCCCTCTTCTAATTTACCCTCATCTGCTCCTCTTGTCTAGTGGATTCTATTTCTATGTCAGAGGGAGGAGGGAAGGGGCAAAGGAGCCCAGCAGTCATTCTGCAGATAAACTTCCAAGCGTGTTGTGGTTGTCTTCGCAATTCACAGGACGTTCTAGCGGTTGGAATTTCCTCACAGAAGCCATTCCACCAACGAAAGTGGAGCTCTCATTTCTGCAGTTCAGAGTTCAGGACACACAGAGGGAGAAAGAAAACAATAATAATGGAAACCGTTTTAACCCCAACAGCTGCCCTGCCTCCACTCCAACAACAACAACAACAAAAGCAGTAAGAACGAAGACACATCTTTCCCCACCCTGCGCCTAATGTGGTTAACGCTAAGGCAGCCACAGCCACAGCTGCTTTGGGGGGAACCATGTGTCACTGAACTACCCCAAGCCCTACTGAAATATGTGCAGAGGAAATGTCTTCCTTGGCCACTGAATAACATTTGAAACTTCAAGGAGCTGATTGGCATTTGAGGAAAAGAGTCGTTTCTGCTTACGTTCAATCTTCCTGGATGAAGGAAACTCCATAACTATTACCTTCAGTTGCTCAACCCTCTTCTCTAGGATAAATTTAATACCAAGCTGTAAGGCTCTAAAGGCTGATCTGCTTGCGCTGTGAAGAAACAGGTTACATCTTTAAATGCTTTCTTGCTCTGGGAATACCACATGCAGGCAGTCAGCTCCTTGTTGGCAGCAATTCCAGCCAAATTTTCTTTTCATGTTTACGGAGGTATATGCAGGGTGTATGGGTGGGAACTGAGGATTGAGCATACATTGTCCTGTTTGACAGGAAAATGGGTGTTTGATCTTGTTTTGTGCTACAGGAATCTCTTCCGAAATCTCTTGGAAAATCTCATAAACCTAGGTTAGTGGTCACATATGGGATCCATTAACTTCTCATTTCTGCTTGTTCTTAGCAAATTTTTGTCTGGTGACAACACATGAACTTGGGGGTGTTTTTGTTTTGCTTCACACCATGAAGAACTCTGTTGACTTGCTTTGGTTTGGAGAAAATATTATGCAAAAAACAGGTTGTGGTTGGCTGGAAACAATGGAATGCTAGTAAAACTTGGTGGATTGTTTGCTTCACAAGGAAGCAGGGGGACATTTTTCTTCAGATTTCAGGGGGATTCCACAGTTGCTAATGTTCTGGGAAGAACTTTCCTTCCTTGCTGAAATTAAGTAAGAAATCTAGATTCTCTTCCTCTCTCCATCCAAGTCCCATGGTCTAACTTTGGAAGGCTGGACTGATTTTTGGTTTCTAAATATAAGGGAAAAAACATCAGCGTACTTTTTTGTTCTTGTTCTTGTTTGCAAAACATGCCAAAGTCTTAAGAGATTAAAAGGTGTAAAATAATTACATCACACCAATATTTAGAAATAAAACTACTCATGTATGAGAAAAAATAAAATAAAAACAGACTGAAGGATGTTAACTCAAAGAAGGAAGATAGGCTGAGAAATTTAGAAGAAAATTATTTTTATTTTTCTGCTTAAAGTAATTAATACACTAAACACAACAATCAGCTCTTTCACCCACCACCAGCATCAGGGGATGTCAAACATTGCCTTTGAAGTGGGCCCCCAGGAGGGAGGACCCCACTGTTCAGGCCACTTTATAGTGGTAATATACTGTCTGGAAAAAACAGATGCCAAGAAAAGTGCACAGATTGTATCTCTAAGCATTTGAAACCCTAAAACTTCAGGGGGCCAAGGGAAGGTCCCAGTCTTTTGATTTTTTTTTTCCTAAAAAAAAAGAAAAAGAAAGAAAGAAAAGCCTAAAGTATTAAATTGAAACAGGCACTTCATTTCTTTCCTTCATTTCTCCCTTCACCTCAGGAGACCTACGTTATATTCCACTTAGATCACAGCTAGATGTGGGTTTGATGGTCTCAAGCCACCTTTTAAACTATACGTTCATCCCATAAATAGAAGATGAATAAAGACGTCAAACTTCATCCATATAATACTCTGACATATGTGGTTCTCTCTAGTCCAGATGAAGGTAGACTACAATGGATACTGCAGGGGGGAGAACATACTATAGTGAATTTACACACATAAACTGCAATGTGTGGATTATGAGCCAAGAGCTAGCAGAGCTCAGCTGTCAACATGATTCTGAATGGGCATTTGCAGATGGACAGCAATTGTGCTGGTATAATATGAGTGCAGGGTGGGCCACTTCCTAAAGCCCTCATCATCAAGCTTTGTGTTTAAATGTCTCTTTCCCAGGGTCAGCGAACTAAGGCCTATGCTTAAAGCCATCAGGTCCTGAGACCAGACTCAGTTCTTCATGTTCTGAGGAAAAATACATGGATAGTGATTTGGGGAGCCAACTAAGATTTATTCATCTAAACAGGTGAACAATCAAATCTAACAGCAGGAAAACAAGGAACTAACTCACTGACAAATATTGATAATTCCTTCCCTGGGATACTCATGGCTATTTTTAGTTTGTTAATATAGAAAATGAGGTGAAAAGTGAAGTGATCCCTTTCTAGATGAAAAACCAGTCGAATCTTCATTAATAATTCCTTGTCAAATGTTCCTCCAGCCTTATTCTGACAGCTGGGCAAGTGGATATAAACAACAGCGGCTGTAGGAATGTAAAAGACATAATCTTAATGCCAAACCTTCTGAAGGTTTGGTTGTCATTTTACAATAGAGGCAAGGGATAAAAACCTCTGTTGAAAGAGAGAGAGTTTGCACCATGACGACAGGGCTAGAATTTAATGGAGAAAGAACAGGAAGGCCTCAGAGTCAACAAATGGTGGCATTGAATAGTATTGAACAACCAAGCTTTCCTTCATGTCTGGCTTGGGATTTTTGAGAGCAAAAGATGGCAGGTATGATGAGCTACAGTATAGCTAGCTATTCCTGGTCCCAGTGACAAATTTTCATAGACTCTGCTTATGTTTCTATAGCAATTTACACTTTGTGATGTCTTTTCACATTGTAGCATCTCACTGGGTTTTCATGGTAATGCGATGGGGCAGTCGGAGAAACAGTACTGCCCCATTCTGCACCATCATTCAGAAATACTAAGGAACTCATCCAACTAGCTGATAAATATCTGGATTGAGGCCAGATCCAGGTTGGTATATTTACAGTATATTTATAAATAAAAAACAAGGGGAAGCAGCAAAGCTTAGATAGTCTAATGTTCATCAAAGCCCAAGACCTGCAGAAAAGAGTTAGAACAGAGTGACAGGTCAAGGGAGCATGGGAACACAAAACCACTGCTGCTTCTCTAAGGGGAGGGTCTTCTTGCCCATAACCTGAGCACAGTCAGAGTGGGAAATGGTCTGTTTCTGCAGTGTGCTTACCTTCCCCCAAATCACATGATAGTTATTAATACCATGCTATCCGTAATTACTCTTATGAGATACATATTTTATTTCAGGCTGTATTCAAAGCTCTTTATATTGATCAATTTACATACTACCTATGAAGATGGTTTTAGTATTGCCCCCATTTTAAAGCAAGGAAACCGTGTTTTCCTCTGAGTTCTTCACTGGGAGTGTTCTTGCAATAGGGTAAGATGTGTTCCTGAAGCTTATTAGGGCCAGTCTTTAAAATAACCCAGGTATCTCAACCAACAGAAATGAGAGAGGGGGGTGGGAGGGGGTCTTTCCCTCTCTCCTCATTCTCGCGCTCACTTTATCACTATTTCCTGAGCACACCCAGTCACGTTCCTCTTTGTTAATAACCCTCCGTGCTCTTGGAGCAAAGGTTGGCCTGCAGCTTTCTCCCCTTCCTGCCGCCTGTCAGGAGAGGAAATCACAGTTTGCAGAGGGACCTGACACCAAGGGAACTGGATAGCACCAAAGGGTCAAGGGTAAGAATGCAGGGAAGAGTGAGAAATCCCAGATAGTGTCCAGCCGGTGCGAGGCCGGAAAGGCCCTTTCCCATGTGCTTCTCCTGTCTGCTCTCTCTGGTTCCCCTGCAGGGAAAAAAAATCTGCAGTTGATTTTGCTGTTAACTGTGGGCACGCACAGACATCCACACAGCGGGCTGCAGGGAGGTCAGCCCTAGACTCTGGGTTTACCATTCTCCTCTGTACATTTAACTGAAATTATATCATATTGGTTAAATACCACCAATGTAATGTATAATTCATCACCAGGTCTAATAACCTAAATGGCAAATCACGCTGCGTGCTTGTTAACAGTGGTTACACTGAAAACTGCACTCGATGGAATCCTCCTGTAAAGACAAACAAAGCATTTCCTTCCATGCCTCTCATTCCAGACTGGGCACTGGCACCATGAGAAGGGGGTATGAGACACACACTTCTCCTTCCCCGTATTTCTTGTTTTTTTTCTCTGCCATGAGGACTTGGCCTTTGATGAGAAAGCACCTTCCTCCTGAAGATCAATGTGTCCTGATGTAGGTCTCCTCTCAGCCATTTCGCTCAGGGTCAAGGTGTCCCTGGTTAGGAAGGACGACCAGAGAGATACAGGCAACAAAATGACAGATCAGGAGGTCACAGGTTAAAGGTCTGGGCATCAATTGTTTTGCTAGTGGTGTTTCTAATTCCCATTAACTTTCACCAAGAATTATGTGTGTGGAGCATGAGGAGAAGGCACGCTTATTAACGGAGTCTTTATCTCCTACTGGCAGTGAAAAGTGCTATTTATTAATGAAGCTGTGTGTTCCCAAAGCATGGAGTGGAAAGGACCATAGAATGTGAAACCTAGAATGGGCATTAGAAATCATTTTGTCTAACTCTTTCACTTTAAAGAAGAGGAAACAGGTCCTATGAGGCTAATCACTTCCTTGAGGAAGGTCATTTAGTAAGTTGGTGGCAGAGGCAGGGCTGTACCCCAAGTTTATTACTCCCATCCCACCTATGCCACACTGACAAATTAGCAAGTATTAAATAGCTCCTAACACCTCAGGAACCAGGGTGTAATGGTAAATCTGTGTTACTTTGAGTGTGTATGAAATTGGAAGCATATTTAGTGGCCAGAGGCTATGGGTGCATTATCTTTCAAAAATGCAAATTGCTATCTACTAAATAAAATGAGAGTAAGTTTGAGAAAGTTAGTTCAGCTGGAGCTAATAGACAACAGTGTTAATTAGTCCAAGGGCATGGGTCCAATCTCCATATGGGCCAATTTACTCACACAATGGAAAAAAAAAGACTTTTCTAGAGTTGGACTGTACCCCAAGCTCAGTGCAGGGGTGTCCCCAGGGAAGTCAGGTGAGAGATTGAGGATGACACAGCACAAAGCCCCCTCTCTTACTGGAAAAAACAGCTCAAGGTATTTCTCAATGGAATCACCATTCCACAATTCAGGGTAGATGTTCTGTAAAAAGTGTTATTCAGGTTGAAAGATGGAGATTTCTTGGAGCATTTTTTCATATCCATTCTCTTCACATCTTTGTATAATGGTAGCAGAAGGGATTTTGGTTTGAGTTTAAAAAACTGAGAACTAAGACCTAGAGAAGTAAAATTATCTTTTTTTTTTTTTTTTTTTTTTTTTAAACCCAATATCAAGCAATCAGGGAACATCCTATTCAAGACCTAAACCCTAAACCTAGATATTTTAGACTTTCCACTATCCTAGAGGCCACAAACTCTTCCCAGCACAGAGTTACTGCTTGTTGATTCAGAAAGAGAATGAAAGGCATTCCGAATTGCATCCATGTGCTGGGTCATTGTTCAGTTGGAAAACCAGCTTCCTTCCACCATGGGGCCAAAGACAAAAATGGACATGGTCACAGTTCATTTGCAGTTTTCTTCAGCAAAATATAAAGAGGCCCAAAGGAAAGGTCTCCTATAGTCCTGCCTGAAATGCCCCGGTCCTGTTTCACAGGTCAAAATCTGAGTCACACGCGTGAGAACAGAAGGAGTGGCCACAGCTAGGAAAAGAAACGAAAACAAGTGAAGGCACATCACCTAATACCTGTCCTGTATGGCCCTTTTAGTCCTTCATTATCTTATTTGGGGCTATGCCAGTTGGTGCCA
This sequence comes from Noctilio leporinus, assembly GCA_004026585.1. NCBI lineage: Eukaryota > Metazoa > Chordata > Mammalia > Chiroptera > Noctilionidae > Noctilio > Noctilio leporinus. Next base: position 79,819 of record PVIW01002828.1, read on the forward strand.
CGGTAACCTAGTTATCCAGAGAGACTTTGTCCTTTATAGAAGTAACTAAGAAGTTGTCTAAATCCAACATAGGCAGTCACAAAGAAGCATTTGGAGGGGGAGGGGTTTACAAGATGTGAACTTGTAAACTCAATACCAGCAACTGAATTGTAACCTTAGACCTCCAGAAAAACACAGCTAAGACACTTCACACCATTCCCCCAAATAAGGTAGATTTTAAAGCATCATAACAGAGATAGCAGCTCATTTTAAATATATTGTTTTTTGAAAACTTGAATAAATCAGCCATTGTTCAGAAATATTTTTACACATTGCTACAGAATTCAGCCAGCACTTCGATGAAATTCTATTTAATCTAAGAATTCTTGACCATGATGCAGATCTTTGGCAGCCTCACTATTACTCCTACCTAAGGTATTTTATTAAGTGCTTATGGTTTCCTTGAGACTTATATTCATAAGCCAACAGAAAGCAGCCAAGACAAGCCATAACAGTTTCTCAATGGACAAGGTGTGGCAACTTCTCCATTCTTTTTTCCTGATGTCTCATATTGGTTTTTGTGGGAGTTCTTCTTAGATAGGCTAGCAAGCTTCTCTCTTTGTGCTCATCCTCCCAGAGGCCTGATCTCATTGGGGTGTCCAGTGGTAAGGTTGGGGATTCCAGTGAAGGACCTATGGACAATTAGGTTTCTGTTTAATATAAGCTGAATATTTAGTATAAGGTAAACATTGTTAGGAGAGTTTTGGGTATTCTCTAGTCCTCCGTGCTATCTTCTCATCTCTTTTCCACATCTCTAATCATATGTAATTCACTCCCTCCCACAGAAGTCCATTCCAGTTTAGGGCAGTTTTAATTGTGATAAAGTTGTTTCTTAAAATACAGAGACATTTGTTTCTTGTGTAACTTTAACTACTGATCCCCAGTTCTGCCCTCAAGAGCTAAAAAGAATAAATTCAACCTTTCTCTCACTTTAAAGTACATTACTTATTAAACCCAGCTATTTTAATTTATAAATGTATTCATTAATTCATCCAGTTTGCATTGTATAGTGTCTTCTGTGCCATATACAAAGGTGAATAAAACTTCTTCCTCACCTAAGGAGGTGCCTTTAGTCTATTTATGCTCATTCCTCTTTTTCCATCTACAATCACTCAGTTCACTCAAGTTTTCATAAAACATTGAGGCCACCACAACCCAAATCTCTTTCTCCAGATTTCACAGTGAAAACACTATTACTAAGAATAGTTACTGAGGATCTACTGTGTAGAAGGTCCTAGGTTAGCTCACACAATATTTTCAACTACCCTGAAAGGTAGATGTTTCTCAATCAGGAATTAGCTGAAAAACAATGGCTCAGAGAAAGAAAGTAATGTATCTTGGTTCATATGTGAATGAGCCAGTATGTGGTAGGCAGGATGTTTGAACAAAGATTGACTCCAAAGCCTGCAGTTTGAGGGTGTTCCTTTTAGCAGGGGTACCAGGAATTGAAGACAATGTTTTGCAGATACCTTCTCTGTGTCAGAGAAGATCATCTGCTTCTTCATTATAGCGAACAGGTCTTTGAGGTAACTCTTTCTTTGGGGCCCTCCATTACAACATATAAAACATAGTAAAATACAGTGATAGCACACATGAAATGTATTTTCTGTTGTAAATGTTCTGAAGTGATTTTTTAAAAATAATTTGCTTTTGAAATATTTTTTTTATCTAAGAGTAACACATTTAATTTATGATTGGCAATGATTTCCTGGCAAGCATCATGCATACTCAGGAATTCTTATAAAATGAGACTCTAACCTACAAATTTTCAAATGTAATGACATTTTTATGAATACCTCATATAACAATAAAGTTGAAGTCATGTTACATTTTGTAGATATTTAATCAAACATTAATTTCAATTTATCAGTTTTGTATTTTGGAAATAGTAAATCTTTGGAGATCTTTAAATATTTTTATAGGCCTTTGCAAAGAACAAGGCTGTCAATGCTGTGTTGTTAGTGACAAAATAATTCTGGGTCTTTAACATTCTTTGACAGGAAATACAAGAGCCAGTACAGCCAAGTGTGGAACTTTAATGACAATAGCTTCTTTTGGAGACCACATTTTTTTTTTCCTGCTGAAAGCAGCTAACTTTGGTTGTTCTGTCTGTCCATCATGCTGAAAATCAGATTAAAGGGTAATATTTTAGACAAAACTCTGCCTTTCAGCTTTCCTTGGTCACCTTCTTTTTCTTCTTTTGGTCAGCATGCCTAGTTGCTTCTTTGCTTCCAATTTTGGATGAAAAGTCACACTGATGCATCTGGTTTCATAAGCAGCCACAGAGGGGCTGGATAACCCAACCTGAAAGTTAGGGGAAGTTCATTTGGCTCTTGCCCAGGAGGAAACAAGAGAAAGGAAGGAGCCAGATAAATCCCCCATCCTTTCTCCCTTCTTACATTTCTTCCGGAGAAGTCCTATTTGCCAAACAGAGAGGCCTGCTGTGCTTCTTCAGGACTTGTGAAGCAGGACCAGCATGCAAATGCATCACGTTGTGTTGATTTGCACATCTCTTTACCTTACATTTCTGTTTCCTTCACTGCCAGCACCCTGGGGTTGTATTGTAATTTTTACCCCTGTCTCTACCTTCTACGAAACCCAATTAAGAGGGTGCCAAGCACCAAGTTGCCATTCGTGGATTTTGTACCGAGCTGCTTTCCTTGCCTTTTCTTTAAACTGTCTACTGGTTACCTTTCCTCATTTGGTACTGCTGCTTTTTGTTTTCTGTTGGTTTTCACTCCCAGCTCATCCTTGGATATCATTTTTTTGTGGGGTGGATCCAGAAAATACTGAACTTCCTATTAACTAAACATCAAAGGCTTCTAAACTAGGTCTCTCTTATCTTGCCTGGATACAATTAGATTTTTCAACCCAATTGCAAGACTTTTTATTTATTCCTGTTGAATTTAATCATTTTAGTCAGTTCATTATTACTTTTGCCTGTCAAAAACATTTAGAATCATGATATAGTTGTTTTCCATATTCTTCACAGCTTTGTGTCATCCATAAATTTGATGAGATTTTTTTTTTTTTTTTTTCCCCTTTCATTCACTGATATTAAATTGTACAGGTCATGTTGGATGAAAAAGCCTGGGACAACCTCCAAACCCTCAACCTCACCATTTAGACACACTTGTTTATTTACTCACTAATTCAGTTGTCCTGTACTTGCCTTCAGGCGAAGTAACTCAATTTCATTCCACAAACCTATATTTAATGATTGCACAATTAGGGCAAACCACACTGTTACACATTTCTTGATGGAACCTAAAAATAAATAAGATACTAGAGAACTTTGGTGAGCATTTCTCTTCTTTAAAAGAAGGTAGGCTGGTGGTAGAGATATTGCAGAGGAAACTGGTCTTTGGGGAACCTCCTAAATCACACCGAATGAGGGCTACCTAGTTCTTCTCTATGAAATGCTGGCTCTGATAAAGATAAAAAGAAATGCAACTTACGAATGCTCTAAGAAACTGAACTAGTGAAAGAACCACTTTCCCTTACTGAAAACTGAGTTTACGAAGAAGGTGTGAATTTAGAAATTAAAATAGCCTCCTCCTTCCTAAGCACCTACTCTTGCTGATGAAAATTCTTTGCCAATTCACAAAGTCTTATCATGGTTGCAAATTACTCTGTCACAATAACTCTTTCCTGTTAACTTTTAAGGAAAGAGTGAGAGGTTTATTGAATGGCAAGAAGAGCATCTGGCATTTCTGGTTTAGTACCTGGAACTTCAGCAAATGTCAAACATATATTGCTTAGAAGGGAAAAAGTCACTGGGAAAAGAAAACTAAAAGATAACAAAACTATTGGAAAATAGCATTACATCTGTATTCTCAGAAGTCTGTAAGAACTTTTCTTAAATTTATTACTACATTTAAAAATGAGGCCCTGGCTGGTGGCACAATGGATAAGGCACCAGCCTGCGAACCCAAAGGTCACTGATTCGATTTCCCAGCCAGGGCACATAACCAGGTTGCAAGCCAGGTCTCCAGCAAGGTCCATAGCTAGAGGCAGGTGAAATGGCAGCCATACATTGATGTCTCTCTCCCTCTCTGCCTCCCTCCCTTCCCCACTCTCTAAAAATAATAAAATCTTTAAAAATATATAAATAAAAACGAACTTTCCTTGCATTCTGTGAAAGATGCTGCTTCTTAGAAAGTGGTGGAAACTGCCATAAGGAGACAAAATAGGAAAAAATACAAATTTCTGAAAAAACCACTGTCAATAAAAGTCATAGATTCAATCATCTGGATAACTTGGTAGTTACCCCAGTGAAATACATAGAGAGAAACAGAAGCCAAGACATAATTCAATATATAGGTCAAAGGCTATCTTTAAGGAGGAGCATGATAATCATTAACAGGTGACTCAGTTCTAAAGAAATCCATTGGTTAATGTTCACCAGAATGCCAAAACAGGGTGGAGACCCGAAGTGAAAAGCTGCTGGTTCAATTCCTGGTCAGGACACATACTTGAGTTGTGGGTTCTGTCCTGGTCAGGGTGCTTATGAGAGAGGTAACCAATCAATATTCCTCTCTCACATCAATGCTTTTCTCCCCCCACCTTCCCTCTCTGTCTAAAAAACAAAAATAAAAACAAAAAAACGTGGGGAATAGAGATAGCTCACTGTTGTTTTTGTTATTTAAAAGGCTCTGAATTCACAGACATACCTTCCTCCCTTTTATTTGTGTCTTCTTGTAATGGCTTCAGTATTATAGAGTATTGCTAACTGGTTCTAATTCTTGTTAAAAACAGACAACCCGTAACTACTAATCATTAGGACATACATTAATAATGCACACATGTGGGAGAACATTTCATTTATAATCTGTTAGACATTGAAAGCTCAAAGTTCTCTGATGACATCTGGACTACATGATAAAGCTGAAATGGAAAGACAAGCCTAAATCAGACATTGGGAAGGTGGCAGGGCCAAATATCTGGTCTCAGCAGCTGCCCAGTAGCTTCTTGGCAGTGGCCTCATGGGTGAGCTCAGCAGCATAGTGCACCACAGAGAACTAGAGAAGAGGAAAACAGGAAGAATTATACTGTTTGCAACCCGAATAAATCCCTAAGGATTGATGACTTAATCTTAGTGCAGCATCACTGAAAGAAACACAATCCAGTTAACTGAAAGTAATTTAAAAAGCAATTTTAATCTTTCCTTGTTCTCTCAAGGAACATTAAAGGGGATCCAATTCATAATCTACAGCAATACATGAAAAAAAAATCCCCTTTCTTCTTCCCAATTCTTGTTCACACACAACAGCCCACGCAGGGGATCTCCTGGGCTTCTCTCTCCCTAAACCCCTAATGTTCAGCCTTCTACCCCTGCTCTTCCCCTCCTCTCAGACACACCTGCACAGTCTTTCTTCTTTTCCCTGGGGCCACCCAGACACACCTGTATGTGATATTCTAAAAACGCCCAAGACTCTGCAATTCCCTGTGGAAGGAAGCTCAAAGACCCCACTTCCTGACTCTCCCCACCCCTTTTTAGTTTCTTTTGTGGTGTTGGCTGGTCGAATACAGGACACTCAGTTAAAGCAGAACTTCAGGTAAATTGACAAATAACTTTTCAGTATAAGTATGTCTCATGCAGTATCTGGGGCATACTTAAACTAAAAAATGTCATTATTTTGAAACTCAAGATCAAATGGATGCCCTGTATTTTTATCTTCTAACTCCTGCACCTGTAACATTTTGAAGAATATTACTCACAAAAATTCCTGTTCACACAGGGAAACAAATAAGAAACTTTTATAAATACTTTCAGAACTGTGAAACTGAAGTAACCTAGAATTTCCACAAAATATGACAGAGAACACTATTTTGTTTTGCAGGCATGAATCACTTTGTCCAGCTTCACCCATAAGAAAATGCTTGCTTTAAATTAATTTACATGTATAAATGATCTGTTTGTATACTCTCTGTCTAGAAGTTTAGAATCTGCTTATAGTACTTGCTATGCAATAATAGTACAAAATAAATCTTGCTGCGTGTAATGAAAAGACTCTCCATGATCTAGATAAATAAACAAAGTGCCCCAAACACATATCAATAGTCTTAACTGCATGCTAAATTTCAACAAATGTCAAACATACATTTCTTAGTTTGCTCTTAATATAAATGTATTGGAATGCCAACATGCAAATGCCGAGTTTCATTTACTGAGGGGTCACCATGGATGGTGAAGAAGTTAACAGTGGTGTTCCCTGCATGTCAGGCCTTCTGCAGCCGCTTTCTGTGCCCATTTGTGGGCCATGCAGAAGACTCCATCTCCCTATTTAATGTGTTCTCTTTGTTTTGTCCTCGGACTGTATCTCCCCAGCTGGATCTCAGGCTTGGCCCACCCTGCTAGGTTGTAAATGACTTCTAGCTCTCTCCAAAAGGCCATAGCTCTCCTCCAGGATGAAGATTCACAACCACTGGGCATCCAGTGACACCTCAATTAACAAGCCTCCTGGGAGCAAATCTCTTCTATAATAAAGTGCCAGCATTAAAAATGAGGTTAACTCTTTGTAAATCATACAAAACAGAACAGCCTGCAGGTGCTAACTGGGCAAATTTTTGCCTTCTCAAAGAGCTTCTGTTTGTTCCTGTTCCCTTCCAAGCAAAAAAGATTGATTCCACTCCAAAGGGCAAGTGTGTGGGGGTCATTTTGCACCCCCCATCCCTGTTGAGTGCCCTACCTCACCCCTGTCTTAGTGAAGATTTCCTCCTGCCTTTGCAACCACCCTGAATTTCAGATGCCCAATGCCCTCTCCATACTAGTAACTGTGCAGGATTTACTTGGACTGATTCTTTTTTTTTTTTTTAATAATGTTTTCCTTATGTGTGATGCTTCTTCTTCTTCTTCTTCTTCTTCTTCTTAAAGATTTCATTTATTGTTTTTAGAGAGAGGGGAAAGAAGGGAGGAAGAAAGGGAGAGAAATATCAGTGTATGGTTGCCTTTCACCTGTCTTCAGATGGGGACCTAGCTGGAGACCTGGCTTGAGATCCAACCAGCAACACGTGGGTTCTCAGGCCAGTGCTCAATCCACTGTGCCACATCAGCCAGGGCTGGACTGATTCTTTAACAGATTCTATTTCACTAGGAATTCATTTATTGAAAAATATTTACTTTGAGGAAGTTTCAGCCAATGTATGTATTTCAACCAGCAAGTTAGATGATGGTTGGTATTAAAATCTTTGTCTCCCTGACATAGCAGAGTTAAGAATAATCAGGCTTATGTGGGTATATTTTGGGAAATGAGAAGGGATATGAAATTACCCTTTTCTCCAGAATAATCAGCTGGATTTGGAAGGGAATGGAGAGATGATCAATGTGTTATCTTTTATACTCAAATGATTTCTTAGAGAAAAGGAGGAAGGTGGGCCAAGTTTATGTTTCTGGAAGCTTATTTCTCAGAGCAACTGGGAATAAATACATAGAGCAGCCTATTAGAGACTTCATAACTATCCCCTCTGAGGACCTCCCCTGACATACTGCAGTGTCTAAGAAAGTAAATACTCCAACGTGGTAGAGGGCAAAGTGAAAAAGGCTTGTGGATTTGGGTGAATGTGCCTTCCTGTCAGTGAGAAGGACAAGGTGGTAATGGGTCCATCTTCAAACCTAGTAAAAGTTCCCTCTTTGCAACACTAATTATATCATTCAGTGTATTCAGGACAGATTACATGATATCCTAATTCACATCACCACCATTGTTGAAACCAGCCAAAGAGCTGATCTTGATATCAGCACAATATATCTACATCCTTTAAAAATTGTTAACCAAGTTTTGGGCCACCTTCTGAAAGATCTGATATATAATTACTTTAATTATTTTCCTTTTATAAAAAGTAAACTTCTAACTAGAGTGTTAGTGAGGACATTTAGCATTTAGAGGTTCCAGATAGTGACATGCAGGAAAGATGCTTAAATAGCATTCATCTTTCTATATTCAGGTAGAAGCAGAGGTGTTCCTGCCCTATTCATCTCTCCCAAGGGCATAAAAATAGGAATAAGCAAAAAGAGGTGCATTGTGACAATGAATAATAACAATGCAAAATAGCAATACCTATCTTCAGGTTGTGATAGCCTTTTTGAATGCAGATGAAGAGGTAGGCTTTTATAGCAAAGCTGCCTTTAGACCTAACTACCTTCCCACCTGTCACACCCACTCCCAAACACACATCACACTTTGGGGTTAGAAAGGTGACTTTTAAAAAAAATTTCACATTTTACAATTTGTAAATTTAAAGCATGGTTTGTGTTACTTTGATACACTTATATGCTGTAATATGATTGTCATCAAAGTAATATTTATTACATTATTACAGAACGGGATTATTGACTAAATTCATGATATTGTACACTAGGTCTCTATGGTTTAGTGACCACTCATTACATGTTTGTACCCTTAAACATCATCAATCTTATCCCTCCATTGCCATCCTCTGGTAACATCAGAGATGGTACAACATTGGTTTTGAGAACTCCTCCCAAAGTTCTCCTTACCATTTTCGTAGAACATATTTTTATAGTTGTCAACAACAGGCATTTACTGAATATCAAAGGTGATCTGTGTTGAAAATGGAGAAAAAAGAGACCAAATGATCATAAGTAACAATTTCTTAATGGATATATCTTCTGAAAACTTAAATAGAAATGAAAAGACCTAAGAACAGAATGAATAACATCTTTCTTACTTAAGGAAGATAAAGAAATTATCTCACATATATCAGTCAGTAGAACAGGTTTCCACAAAAATCTTAATTTGTATTCAATGACAAACCATTTCTTAATTCAAGTCTCTTTAAAACCTTTGGGAGATATACTCTGGACTGGCTTCTTTAAAAGGTCTCTCAAATTGATGTATTGAAATAGTTTCTTAGCCCTTCTATTCATTGGTTCAAAACTCCTTTCTCTGAGGGTCTCTTCTAAAGAAATTCTAATTTTTGCCTCCATGGAATTTGTAATCAATTGTTTTGACTCTTAAATTTAAAAAATGAGGGAAAACAATTAATGCAGACTATGTGGCTAAATTGAGCTTCTAATTCCAGATCACGATACTCTGAAAGAAAATATCTAGTATGATGACTACATTGAAAAAATAGGATTTTATAAATTAATAACCAACTTAGATTATTTAAAAGATCTTTAAAGAAAGGAAGGAACAATCAAAAGGGTACATTCTATAAAGATTAGGGACTATAACATCTTTTTCTATGGAAAAGTATTAAAGTTTTAAACATGAATTTTATATATGCTATATTTGTACTGAGAGGACAATGAATGAAGTAGATCTGTAGTAATCCAAAAGGCAGCATGATAAGAAATAAAAATGTCTTGAAGAAATTGGATAAAACATCAGGAGAATTTGTTCAAGTCTTCAAAGAAAAAGTATAAAAGCCAGAAAAAAATAAACAAGGTCAAAGGAAGCTTATGAGGAAGTGGATCTCGGAGTTGTGGTCTCAGAGAAAGAAAGGCTAATTGAATAAAAGGCAAATTTCTGAGGGACAATAAAACAAAAACATTGGAATTCGTGCAGCTGTATATGGTTTATATACTTTGAGATCATTTCCCATAATAAGGTGGTTTGCTTGTTTGTTTATTATCTGTTACCAAATAGTGTCCAGAACCCGTGTTATGTGGCCAACCAATGGAGTCTGGAAAGGAATGAAGGATGAGTTGCAAGTGTGTATTTTTGGGGAGATGACATTAGAAATTTGTTGTAGGTAGATCATCAGGAAATGTTCCCCTGGGAGTTATCCTGGGTTTTGATAAGGAAATCTAGTTTCTGGTCCTAGTTCTACCTTGTATCCTTGGCCAATGGATTAAATCCTAAGGTTTTGGTTTTCTCATAAAATGAATGCAGTTCTCAAACTATGTCCACAGAACTCTACTTCCCTCAATAGGTAACTCTGGGAGGCTCCATTGTTGACCCTTCCTGTGCATATACTTTACTTTTAATCCATTTTATATAGTATAGGTTCAGATATGAGTTCCTTCTTTCTCCTGCTTTAAAAATATTTAAAAACTACTATTAAGCAAATAGTCTTTAAAGTTCTTCTTTGCTATACATTCTTCTGTTAAATACAATTCTTTTCCACAAAACATTGTTTGATATCATATATGCCAAAACAAACACTAAGATGTGGGGAAGATCAGGGATCCATTGACACAAAAATGTCAAGGACTAACAACCACAAACTTGGTACAAGGGTAAACATTTATGGCTGCGTGTCTATAGTCTGATGATTTAGGCTGAGGTGATCTGGGCCTGGTATACAGATGCCAGTTGTCACTCAGCTGGGAACTTAACCCTCTGAACTCAGCAGTAGGCATGCAGGGTGTTATTGAACGAGAACCTGGGCTCTTCTCCGTACGTCTCATACTCCCTAGCATGCTAGCCTGGGCACATTCACATGGTGATGGCATTTTTTGAGTTTCTGCTTGTGCCAAGTTTGCTATTGTCCCATTGGCCAAAACAAGTCACATGGCCTAGTCTGGAGTCAGTGTAGGAGGGCACTTCCAAAAGGTATGAATATAAGAATACATGGAAAATAGGGCAATTAATATATCTGTCTACTAAGGGGAAATCACACTTCTTACGGCCTTATAAAAGTGGCCAAAAATCGATTGGAATGCAGACTCTAAGTTGGTCAGCGATAAGAAAAACAATATCCACTGACAGCAGTTTTATCATAAAGGAGGGTTTTTTTTTTTCCTTTTTTTTGGCAAGCAAATAAGCAGCAAAATATGTGAGTATAAAGGAAATCACTCTTTAATGAACCCCTAAATTCTTGATTTTCTTCTCAGTCTTTTAAGCCTTTCAAGGTTTTCCACTAGGTACCTGTGAGGTCAAATCATTTATGTATTTAACATTGAGAACTCAAAGGTTTGTGCAAAGCAGAAAGAGGAAAAATGAGAAACATTTCAATTGTGCATCACAGTAAAGCCCTTTGTACTCACAAGTGCATAAGCTCCATGCGGAATGGAACTTTCTTAGTTCCTGCATGTCCCACATGTGTTAGAGCTGCAGCTAGAAAAATACAAGCTCACTGAGTCATCTTATGCTAAACCATGGCTTATACTCTTGGGGGAAAATCTGCTCATAAACTTATGTTTGAATGATAATTTTTATTATAAGCACTTTTGGCTTCACCTGCTGACTTTAGAATCTTGTTTAAGAAAAAAATTCCACAAAGCACCCTGAAGCCAAACTCTTTGACTGAGGTTGGGAAAACCCCAAAGACACATCATAGATCTTCCATCAGATTAACACTGGGCTCTGGGAGCATCAGTTTTCTGGGAATTCTGCCCCACCCTTGAAAATGAAAGCCAGGACCATTTTTTCTCAGGGATTCCTTCAAGCGGGACCTGAAGTTGGGCCCAGACTAAATGGAGTTCAGTGGGTGGCACAGGCTGACCTTTCACAAGATTAAAAAAAAAAGAAAAAAGAAAAAAAAACCTGGCCACTTTCATGTTCGCTTTTCCAAGTAAATTCAACCTAACAATTTAGGTCAACATGGACTCACTGTCAGGGGGTGGTCAAGAACAATAGTGCAAAGATTGAACAGAGTTCATGGACTGCTCAAGGATTGTTTTAGGACATTCATAAAGTTCTCTAGTTCTCTAGATGGGTGTCTGTCAAGCTTTCTCCCCAAGAGACCCCATTTGGGGTGTCACATCCAATTTCAGGAATGTCTGTTCATAGCCTGTAAAATGTTCCTGGGGGTAACTCCCCTGAATAAAAAAAGGCATGTCCTGGGCACTAACAAGCATGACCTTGTCACGAACATGCATGAAGGCAGCCACTGAGTAATAGCAGACTTTTCTGTTTCTCTCTGGAACTCTGAGTGACAACGGCAGTCAGATGAAGGTGGAAACATGAAGCAGTGATTTCCAATACGTTCTTCCCCTGTCTTTGGGCGAAAACTTACACCATTATGTCATTTTCGTGATGTGCTCATCAACAGGATGAAAACCTCATTTGTCATCCTTGGGTCTGATAGAAACTCAGAGTTGAGGAAATTCAGCTGGGCTGTCAGTTTTCTTTGCTGTCAAATAGAAGAGCTGATGGAAGGCAGCAGCAACACCAGGCCAGTGAAGGTTGCTGGGCCCCAATGCCTTGACGGCTGTGGAAACCCACAGCAAGGTCCTCTGTTCCTTGGCACCCCAATCCAATTTGCTGGAGCTGTTTATCAAGTTCCCATGCAGACAGGATGTAAATATGCCACTTAAATCTGCAGATGCAATAATGAAAACTGATATCTGTAATTGTATCTATGTGGCCCCACTGACTCAAACCTAAATGGATTTCCAACCTAATATTGCTAAATGAATCCTTGAAAAATGTGGGGTCCATTACATGGGAGACCGGCATTGCTTCTCACATCCTGACATGATAGGGACATCTCTGTCATCTTGCATGATTGAAATAAACATTTTTATATCTCTTCTAAAATTGCCTTGTGAATTTTAACCCTGTCTATGGTGCTGTTAAGCGTTCCTTCCATTTACTCTAGTCTGGGGACCAGTGGTTATGCCCTGCCAAGGAGAGAGTTCTAGATGGTGGAGAAAGGACGCTTCTCTCCCATCCTTAATTCTAGCATCTGCAGAGTGGCCTCTACAGAGTTCTACCTATTGTAAAAGGTTCAAAAACTAATCTGTCTCTTATTATTAGCAAATTACGGGAATGTCTGAACATCCCCACCACCTCCTGGTAGGGGTAATGCCACAATCCCAGATACAAGATACTAGCTTTAATAGTTATTAAAACACAATTAACTACTTACTAATTACTTGTTTTTAAAGGGGTAGAGGGGAGAACATATTCATAATGACTATCAGAACTTGTTTACCATCAATTTTTCCTTTCCTTTTCAATACACCTATTACAGAGTTTCTTTTCCTACAGCAAGTTCCTCTCCCTTGTCTCAGCCCACATGGATTCTCTAGTCAAGTCTCTTCTTTCCTGTCTGAGCCAGTTCTTTATTTCATAGAATGACTTGGCCATCTCACTTCCCATTCCTCAGTTTCCGTAATACATAATACCTTAGACTGACAGAGGGAGGTTGTAAGAAGAGGAAGATGAGAGAATCACAAAAATGCTTAACTTAGTTTCTTTTTCCAGAATCTCCATTGCATTCCCAAGCCTCAGCTTCCTCATCCGTGAAGTGGGTTTAATGGCAATGTGCCCACAAGTCAAGGTTATCACCAGGAGTCAGTGAAAATGGGCTATAAAAGCCCCTCCCACAGGATGGAGCACAGACTTAGTTGCACAAGAAAGGTTATCTCTTTCCTCTGTTCCCAGTGATGTTTAAAACTCTTCATCTTTTCTTATGATGACTACCCTATCTGTGAATGATTTTTTTATAGTTGCACTTGTTTAGGATTATTTTCTGATGTAGTAATTGTCCTAAAAGCATGTTATAGTCTATAACATTTCATGTTTTTGCCATTTTAAAGGAAGGAACAGTGTTTTGCTCATTTTGATATCTCCCATAGTACTCATCAAAATGCTTTAAATATATTTACTGCTCAATAAATGTGAGACCAAACTGCACCACTGGATTATGATATGGATTGGATCTCAATTCATTTCCTTGACATGTATGTCACATCTGGCCAGACTTAGAGTCAGTTTAGAAACCCCAGGAAGTGATTAGGTATACATAATGAGAATACTGCTGGAAATGACAACAATATCCATTGGTAAAAATGTAGCATCATTCCTTTGAGGAAGAGGATTTCACTTTGTTTATTTTTCCTACAACTAATGCATTTATTGTCACTAGGCATGCAATACTTGGCAAAGACTTCTGTGATAGCTTATAACATATAAATTATTCAGACAAGAGGAAAATCTTAATTCCCTTTAGTAGAAGTTTCTGTCCAGCACAGTTATATGTTCCTATTTGATAAAATTAAACTTGGACATCATTTTCACCCACACAGCTCTCTCTTTCTTTCCTCCTGTTAAATTCTCAGTTCCCAAGTAAACAAAGGATTCTGACTCACAAGTCTTGTTTGAGAGTAGCACAGAGTTTCAGTGTTTTATAAAATTAGTAATTTCAATGCCCAAATCTATAATATGATTATTTTTCTCTCTGTATGTGAAATAAAATTTATTTGGCAAACTTCATTATATGGCCATTTTGTACTGGTTTTTCTGTATCTCCTCTCTCTCCTTCCCTACCCTACTTTCCCTCTACCTTCCTCAACAGAAATGAAGTTTTAAATATTCAAAATCTGCCATATACTTTTTTACCTCCTGTATTTTCAGGCAGTTACCATGAACATATATATTATGTAGATGCATATTTAATTGCATTTATTATATGCAATTATATGGTGAATTCTTAGTACAAACAACACTGCCACATCTTGGGATTTAGATGTAGCTATCACAGGAAAAATTCCATTTCCCTGGAGATGTTTTTGCATCTTTGTTGGAGAGAATGTGCAAGTTGCCCACTGAAGGAAGGGGAAAAGGAGAGGGGAAATGAGAGGCAACCCCTCCACTTTCCACCTCAGCCTGTGCCCCCGAAAGTGAGGTTGAAACAGACACCCCCAGCCAAGTCTCTAAAGCAAGATGACTTTAGAGACACTTCAGGAAATATAAATAAACATTTAGTATATCATGCACCTCTCTTTCCTACTTCTCTTCCCTCACCCCCACCAAAAATAAAAAGTAATATTAACACTTACGGTTTCCGCAATAATCTCTTCATCAAAAACAAATGATTCACGTAAAGCAAACAGTATTTACTACCCCATTACATGTAAATTTCTGACTATATTAGTGATACATGATCAAGATAAAAATGAGGAACTACAGAAAACTCCTTTTAATCACAATATTTAGCATCAGTCATTTAATTTACTTTGACATACATCCTTGTATGTTGTGTGTGCATGTGTGTACACACGTGCATATATTTTGCATTAACTTTAATTTGCTTAAATTACCGCTCTAAACAAATGAGAAAACTGCTTGAAATTACATTGCCATTTTCCCCCTAGTTCTCCTAACTGTGCTTAAGAGAAACATTTTTATCAACTGGATGCAAAGTAATCTTTGAAAGCTTATTTTCAGAGAGCTAGTAATTTTAGAGCTTCTAACAGCCAGATTTTTTTTTTGGAATGGTAAGAACAACAAAAAAGAGACAACACAGAAGGCAGTAAAGGGTAGAGAAAATGGTTGAGTAATCAGCTGTGTTGTTGAAGTGGTGGAGGAGGGAAGGCGTCAGCCTGTCACATCCAAGCCTATTCAAAGGGAAGTGGGCTCCACTTGATGGGCAGGATGCCAGGACGCGATAATAAAGGAGCGATATAGGACTGCAACATGTACTCTAGAAATACATTTTCCAATTAGTCATAAGTGTTTATTCATCAAGGCATACCACAATGCTGTTGGTAACTGAGTTGTACAAGCAGCTGTAATTGGCAATTGAGAAGCATCAGTGCAAATGTTTTGATGTCTAATCCTGAAATTGTTCACGCTCCACGTTCCCGCTGAATGGTCCCCCTGTCCTGGAGTGGTGTCAACTATGACTACAGGTTTAGGTCCTTTATAATCAGCAAGCATTAAATTAGATCCATCTTGTCGATTTAGTCCTTTTTCGTAATTGGTTAGGGGAAAAGCAGTTGAAGCAGACTGAAAAAGGGTCTTTCAGCAAGGTTGGTGACTGTTTTGTTGAAGCTTCAAAGGGGGATTGGTAGGCTAGTCAACTTAAAAATATTCTTCCAGATCCTGATACAGTCGGTATCCGGAACCCTCCCTCCCCACAAATTCCAACAAGAAGCTCTAATGGACTTGTGCCAAGGGCTGCAGACCAGCCTGGATGGCAGGAGAGCCTGGGGGACAGGCCTCAATAGCTCTGTTTTGGTTACATGTCGTGTTTGTGGTCTGTCCATTAATCTAGCTCCAGTGAAAAGGAGAATCCCACAGGACATTCCCTGACCTTTGAAAAGAAAACCATTAGGACTGAATCTTTTGAATTTAAAGAAACATTAATTTTTTGCACTTCTTAGGAGCAGAGCTGCAAAAGATTACTTAAAAGGGTCTCCTCCCTTCCTTCACTCCCCAAAGTTTTTCAGGTACTTCGTACGAGAGGCTTGTGACAATTAAATCCATTTCCACTGGAGTCCTCACAGGTGAGCTCCTCCCAGCTTCCTCAAGGAGACAGGCTAATAAGAAGCCAGCAAGTTCTCTGGGAAGATGCGGCAAAGTAGAAAAAATGGAATTTCAGGTCAAAGAAAAACTTTGTAGCAGAATACCCCTTCTGGCAGACTGAAAATCAAGCTTACAATAGAAAGAGTCTTTATAATGGGAAGAAGAAGGTAGCCAAAGTTCCAAAGTTAGACTTTGAAAATGGCTTTCTCAAAAAAAAAAAAGAAAGAAAGAAAGAAAGAAAGAAAGAAAGAAAAAAAGAAAAAGAAAAACGAAAGAAAGAAACTGGCTTTCTCAAAACACTATTTGACTCTTGAACAAAAGAGTTGTCATTAGAAAAAAATTTACTTCATTCTCCCACCAAGTTTAAAGGCTACTTTTCATGTCCAACAGTAGAAGGGAACCCACTGATTTTGGTACATTAAGCTCATGGTCTATGGAGAGTTATAGACATAATAACCTGAGCATTTATTCCACAATGATGGAAGCAAAAGCAAAATAAATCACCACCCAGTGTCCCTTGCCTATGTTTAATCCCAGTAATTAAAATGTTGACTTCCTTCAAGACGGCAGACCACTGTCCTCCTCTTCTGCTCCCAAGTGCTCAAGCACAATCCAGCCAAGGGCCCCAGCGCCCACCAACCTCATCAACAAGCTGCCTGACCTGGCCAGAGAGGCCATCCAATCCCTTCTCATAAGCACAGTTGGGCACCTTTTACGGGCTCAGTGTATGCAGCCAGGAAGATGATCGTGGCACTAAAGAGCCAAAGGATTAGAAGATGTGGCATACATTCTTCCTGGGCCACCTGCTTGGCCTTAGAGCTGATCAAAAAGCACCAGAGCCACCTGCCCAGGTCACCAGACTCCCTTTCCATGAAACATCTGTGCTGGACAGGTCCAAGTACAAGCAGATGGTTGGGTGAGAGCAGGCCGGCATGTGAAGCAGTCTGAGTGTCTAATGTCATAGAGACACTATGGCCAGAGCTGGGTGGTGGAAAAAATGGTTTTGGAAAGTAGAGGTCCTTTGAGCCAAGGAAGATTCTCAGAGGCTGTTACTCTGAGTACTCCTGGAGGTCTTCTAATGTTTTTGAGCCAACATATTCCAGCCCATTGACTGGGTTAGCACTGCTCCATGGAGTGCTAGTGACCTAGTGAGCTCCACTGGATTAGTCTTCTCATTCAGGCCCGTCAGTGGCAGTGTCTTTTGTTAAGGTTGTGTTCTTTGCTTACACCAGGATACGAACCACCTGGAGACTCCAAGCTGGGCCAGAGAGCAACTTGTTCTTCCTCACAGGGCTTCACACTCAGAAAGTTCCCATTTCTTGGTTTAAATGTTCTGCTAGTGCCATCTGGAAAATTTTAATACTCTTGTAAAAGGGGCCCTGCATTTTCATTCTGCATGAAGCCTGCAAGTTATGTAGCCAGTCCTGACAGCAAGTCTGCATCTCAGGCTGCCACTACTGCATCAGCTCCACCCAGAAGTTAGCTCTACCCTCCCCAAGAAAGGGGAACTGGTCAATTTAAATAAAGCCAGAAGCTCTCCTTGAAATGCAGAGTGTAGGACTTTATTGATATGTATCTAGTCTTCTCCTGTAGAACCAGAAAAACAAAAGTTGCTCATCATTATATTTATTATTCATTGATTCAAAGGTCAAGACAGGAGCCTTGCTAAGTTGTTTTTTTACTTCTATGGATTTAGGCTTCATGTCCAGAGGGCAAATCAAGGTTTGCTCTTGGAGAGTCAGCTAATAAGTGACTAGAAGGTCTATCGCTCATGGGAATATTGAAAAGGAATTGAGGGTGTACATGGAGCCTGACCCCTGGAACAGGGCTTTTTCCTCCAAACCACAAGACTAGACAGTAGGAGCAGCAAACCCACAGGGACAACCCCAGGCCACAACTCAGCACAGCAACTGTGGTCTCTGACTTGGGACCTTTTATAGAGGGTAGGACCTAGTGGTTGAGTGCTTTTTTAAAGATTTTATTCATTATTTTAAAGAGGAATTTTTACAGAGAAGGGCAAGGAGGGAGGAAGAAAGGAAGAGGAACATCAATATATGGTTGCCTTTCACCTGCCTCCAGCTACGGACCTGGCTGGGGACCTGGCTTGCAATCTGGTTACGTGCCCTGGCTAGGGAATCGAACCAGGAACCTTTGGGTTCTCAGGCCAGCACCTACCCACTGAGCCACCAGCCAGGGCCAGGAGTGCTTTTAAAAGATGGCTTCCACCCTGGTTGGTGGCTCAGTGGATAAGGCATGGGCCTGGGAACCCAAAGGTCGCTGGTTTGATTCCCCAGCCAGGGCACATAACCAGGTTGCAAGCCAGGTCTCCAGCCAGGTCTGTAGCTGGAAGCAGGTGAAAGACAACCATACATTGATTCCTCTCTCCCTTTCTTCCTCTCTCCCTTTTCTTCTCTCTAGAATAATAAATAAAATCTTAAAAAAAAAAAAGATAGCTTCCTTGATTTTCAAGAGAAAGTCCTGCATATGAGTCTGCACTGAGTGCTAAGCGTTCTCAAAATTTTTCTCCCACCTCCAGGTCTTCTGCCTTTCATCATATTTGAGTTATAATTCTCTTCACATTTCAAGATTTTCTGCTCAGCAAATTCCCAGAATCAGTTTTAGCGCACGGGGCTGGGGATGGGTATAAAGTATGGAGCTCTGAGACCCTGGGCTAGGCCTGGGAGGGGGTAGCAATGTCAGCACTCCAGACATTCACTCTCTTACCCCGCAGGGAACAGGCCTCCAGGACCTGCGTCCAAAACAACCTTGTACTCTCCTCAGAGAGGGGACGCCTGAAGTTGGGGAAGGAAGAAGGTGAGACCTACAGTTTGCCTTTTCCCAGATGCTCTGTGCAGACTTCTCCCATCTCCATCTTTGCAATTGTCACCATCTGTATTGACCTTTGCTTCTTCCATCACCAGGGACCTTGTTTGGCATAGGAGTCCTACCTTTCATTTCTTATCCCTAGCATCCCACATCAGTGTTTGGCCCACATTGCTTGTTGAGTTAATTGTTAAAACAGGTTTTTCTTCGAGATTTTTAGTGATTAGTTTGGCAGAACAGAAATCATCCAATTCCTCATGGGGTTGGGGGAGGCCAACATTAACTGAGAAACATGAACAAAGAAAGGGGAGGAATCCAAGATCATCAAACACAATCTGCTTCCTTCTTTTGTCCACTTCTAACCCATCAAAGAAAAGATGGATAGGGAATTATTATAGATTTTGAATAGCTCTACATTTGCCTGGCATAGAGGGAATACTGGTGACAATGTGTGCTTAAGCCTTTAATAAAACTGGAGGTCTGAGGCCAGCGTCATAGCAACGTGACAGATAAAGGCACAAGGACCAAACCATAATTAGAAACCCTGGTTCTCACTTCTGGCCCTGCCACTGACCAGCCATCTGATTCAGGACATCATCATCCAAACTTTGTCTACCTTTTGATTTTAACCTATACAGTAGAGGTCATAATACCCACTTTGCATCCTGCCCAGGACTACTGGGGAGAGTCACATAGGATAATTGCAGGTGAAAGCACTTTGCCAACTGAGAAGCATGAGACCCAAATGAAGCTCCAGTATCAATGTTTGCACCCCAAGTCCCTGAAGAGGCCCCAGCCAGGAAACACATTATCCCTGGAAGAAGAGTGTGAGTGTGAGCACCTAGGAGGAGGCAGGTGTGCTGATTTCATTCCAGCAGTTCATTGTGTGTGCTTTGGAGACCCCTGACGTTCTCCAGCCCCACTTTGGGACAGAAGGTTACTAGGGAATTTGTGTTTCTGTCCAAGCAGATTTCATCTTGTTTCCCAGAGCTGTTCTCTGTTTTTCTCTCAATGTGATTACTCATTAATCTCTTTCCCTTCTCACATGTACTGCTGATCAGACCCATATATTTGACTCCAGAATGAGCCCTGTGGATTCAGGCTTGGACTCAAGATATTTGGTTAGAAAGCCTCTCAAGGCTTCTATCATGCAGTTTACAAATGCATTCTTTTGCAATGATCAAAATGTCTTGGGTCAGAACATTTTCATATTGTAGCTTTGTGTGTGTGTGTGTGTGTGTGTACACAATCACCAGTTGTATTTAGTGGAAAGAAGGTTCATTTGAGTTTGTTTGGATGAGTAAGAAAGGTTGGGAATTCAGAGTGTACAAGATTATAAATATTACAGAGGTTATTCAAAACCTCATTTACTGTTAGTCTGACTGCCTCTTTACATATTTAAATTCCATTTGCAGCCATAGACCCTGGTACTCTTAAAGAAAACAACAACAAACAAGCTATTGCTAAGGGAAGTGGAAATTGGTTTGTTCACTCTCTTACACTTCTGGGCAGTGAAAACACAAGCAATTGCTATTCTAAGAGTTTCAATGAATATAAAAAATCCTTGTCTTTCTTAGGAGTAGCTTGAAAGGTTAACCACTTTCTAAAGACTTCTTTGTATCTATAAACAAAGTTTATTCTTCCTTTGTCCAGCTACTTGTTCTAGTTTCCCACACAAACACATTTGTCCTCATTTAGGAAACTCCTTACAGAAGGCTGGGAGCTGCATGCAACGTCTACAAGCTGACTATTTTCCCTGAAGGTGTTTGTGTTCAAGGGGACAGCGGGTAAGATGCCAGCACCCTGGTCCTGGGCTGGAGCTGGTGTGCACATGGCAGTGATCAACACTGTGGGATTCCATGCTCAATTGGGAACCCTATGCTCATCCCACCCAATTCCCAAGCCCTAATGCCCTTTCTTCCTGGATAAGGTTTTCCAGTGGCTTGTCTCATGGTGCAAGAAATGTCCCTTTCCACTTGAATTCCTATTCAAATTCTATTCATGTTTTACTCTAAATGGTTGTCTTCTAATGATGCCTTCAAAGAGAGATACTACAAAGTCTGCTGTCCTCATTGTAAGCTGGGGCCATACTTGAGCAACACCTTGGCAATGTAGCTGTTTTCTGTCTTCTCCTGGGATGAGGGAATATTACACCCAAAATCTAAAACCTAAATTACAAAAAAAAATTTATTAATTTTATATGTGGATTAACCAGTTTTTAAGAGAATTCTTTTAAAGTGGGGAATCAATGGACATTTAAAATGAGTTTGCTGTACAGATATTTTACTTAAGAATGTGTAGAGGGAGGTACATGCATACTGCAATATTGCAATTTGTATACAAGTCTCATACTAAATAGTTTCTGAGCATTTGCCAACCACCAACAATAGTTGATTGTCAAGAGTTGGATTTGCCTTTTTGAAATGCTGTTTTCTCAACAATTCAGAAGAAATCCCCCTCTGCCTCACAATAGGAAGACTCTTTCTGTTTAATCATAATACAGGCATTTTTTCCTAATGGTTTTATCAAACATTTTGTCAAGATCCAGATGAGGGTATTTGGGCTTTCTGTCTGTTTCATAATATACTGTAGTCGTTCTCAGTCTATCACTGCTCAATGCTATACACCGCCATTGTAATTATAGCTCATATAGGCTGTAATTGTTTAACAAAGGGGAATTCAGTGAGGTCAAAACAGAATCTGAAAGCCAATACAGCAGAGCAAGCTGGGCATGTGGTCGTAACTCATTGCCCTGCTAAGGCACAGATGTGGGTGCAGAACACGTGGCCTGGGTGAAAGACAAGCTGACAGATTAGCTGGGGATCATGAGGAACATTCAGGGCTAATCTGCAGCATCCAAGAGCCACTGCCATGGATGACCTGATGTCAGTTCCTCGCCATGCCCTGGTCCTTCCATCAAAACCCAACCAAGGCTGTGATTCCTAGTCACCTGAAGAAGCATTTGTTTCCTTTCAGAGAAAGGCCGGTAGGTATATATCACCAACCATAAATCTCCAAGGTAGCCACTGAAACGTATACTCGAAACCACACAGTTTATTCAAGTTGATACACATAACCGTGAGAATGTCAGTTAGGATGTGTTTGGTTTCTTTTTCAGTCTCTTAGAACCACAATTCTAAGCATCAAGTCCTTACATGATAATGTCCAAAGATAAGAAGAAAGGGTGTGTGAGACACCAACGGCTCTTTTCTGTGCTCTTTGCTCCTGATCTCAATGGCTAGAATTTTGGGTCAGGTCCCATGCCTACCCCTAGCCCAACCGCTGGAATTGGGGAATGTCTTACAGGATAGGCTGAGATCAGTCACTGTTTATCTTGGGAGGGAGGAGGGGAGCAGAAGGAACCTCATTTTTCTGGGAAATATCACCAATGTTATCTGGACGTAATTAGGGTTCTAAGTTCTAGCCGGTCCCCAAAGGATACGAAAGAACACACACCAGCTACTCCAAACATTGCCTCTCCAGTGTACAGGAGGAATACGGCCTGGTAGAGGAAGGCTAAATTGGGGAGCTGCTGCTCTGAATCGCTTAGTCAAACGACTCCCTCCCTGCTCCATGTCCTTGGGCAGTTCTCAGTGGATCCAAGCCCCAATCTCTGCTCCCATCAAAAGAGTAGAGTGTCATTTACCGCCTCCTGGTCTCTCAATTGGGTTGTATGATGATTAAAAGGAGCCTCATAAGGCCTATGAATTTCTCAAGATGAAAGCATAACGCACTGACTTTTCTGGAGATGACACATGTTAAATGGCCGAGCATAAAACCCAGCATTGGTTTGCCTTTCAGAGTGGCTTGGAAGCCAGGGGGCAGGGACGGGGTCCTCTCTTGACAAAATTCTGATTTACATCCCTCAAGCTTGCACTCTTCCTTTCTCAGCTTTTCTCTGCTGTCCTCAGACTATTATTTCTGCCCCATATTTCACCTTCGCCCAAAGCTAAAAGCACAGGGTATGAGTGGTAATAGGTCAAAGTTAAGAGTGAAAGTGTGATGGTAGAGTTGGAAGAAGAATGTGAAGAAGAGAGCTAAGAAGATTACTCTGATTTTCTTCCACAAATTTCAAACCCTGTCTAAGCCCATTTGTAACACTTAGCTAGATGATTAAATGCTTCCATGGTGTCTAAGACTGGCACATTTTGGTTTCTTGATGGCAGGTTCCACATGTTCAGGATCTCAAGCCACCCCTTCTGATAGCAGTGTGATCACTAGTACAGTCACACCTAAACAGAGCAGATGTGCACAGATCAGCTGTCCTGTGTCTCTTGCACATGCCAGCGCTCAGTTTTGTAGACATTCCTGTTAAAGATACATCATTGGTGTTATGTTTATTTTTACCTATTCCCAACCTGCTTCATGTTCAGGCCACAGAGAGCTTTCTCCCATCCAGGGAACCTGTCAGGCTTTAACTCCAAGTTCAGCCTTCACACAGATTTCTCTGTCTGCTTAGAACAGCCCCTCTCCCTGACCTTTGCTGTACTTCTCTATTCATAGGCCTTGTGTGGATGTCACTTTTTAATGTAGACTTCCCGTTGGGGTCTCTATCCCTAGCTCTAGCATGGCCCCAAAGTCCAACGAGAAAGTATTTCTCCTGTGAGTTTCCTTAACACTCTGCCCTGTCACAAACTTATTTATTTCTCATCTCTCACACTGGCCATGAGCTCTGGGAAAGGAGGGACCACACTTTCTCATCTTGATATCTTTAGGCTGAAATTCAGTGCCTCATAGAAGGTGCTTAATAAATGTAAAATAAACAAAAATGTGAACAAATGAGTGTCTTTCAGGCTTTTGTGTGGATTAAATGAGATATGATAAGAAAGGCACTGAATACATTGCACACACTCAATAAATGATAATCCTAATTATTGTCATTATTGCTAGCAGTGCACGAGATTGCACTGCTTTCAGAAATGATGTGTCCTTCACCCATAGAAACCCAAGTGCAGATGTCTTAAAGCCTTTTGACATTTTTAACACCAGAAATATGATGAAAACTATTATAGTAGTAGTTTTGTTGGGTCTTTATAAAAATGTGCTCCTACTTCCACCTCTTTTATTTTCTGGTTCGAGTGCCTCTTGCAACCTTTTACAAATAAGTGGGTTTATTCATTCGAACATGCACTTTCGCCAGTTGGTTCACTTCTCTGTAACCCCTTGCATCCCTATTCAACAGAGGCTGGTAATTACCATAGCAACCACAGCATGTGGTGCCTATGCACTCTCTCTGAAACAAAGCATTTGCTTGGAAAAAATTACACACACTCACATATTAATTTGCAACATGAAATTCTATTTCATGGTATTTATGCAAGAAAATCATGCCATCAAGTAAGCAGACTTACCTTCCTCCTGGACTACGGACTCATACTTCTCTTCTCCTGTTTTCCCCACCCCCACGGCGCTCCCCGTGCACACATTGATTCACTTTAAAAATAAAATTTTTGTGCAATGGGGAGGAAAAAAAAAGATGGGAAGGATTTGGTTTCGGTGGGAAGGTACAAAGGTCAGGGAGAGGGTGCAGAGCCCCATAGAGCAGTTGTTCCTGTCTGAGTGATGATTATACTACCAAGGGGATTGATTAAAATGAAGCCTATTGCTGTTGCACCGAATAAAGCTCTCCATAAAGTCTGGGTGAGCCTGTCAGGGGCTAAGCCCCTACGTAATGCTTAAATACGGCGCTTGCATGGCTGGGGTCTGCATCCCAGGCCACACCGCCTCTCCAAGCTCTGGATGCATGTACACACATGCTTCAGCCTAATCCAGAACCCAGCGCCTGAAATACTGTGCATGCCCAGAAATGGAGAATTACTGTTCTGGACAAGGGTGCATGTGCCTATGGGTGTTCCCAGCAATGCATTACATTTTAGAACGTGACAGAATCAAATGTGACAGAGCCACTTGCTCTGAGTCTCTGTCTAATGGGGAATGGGAAAGGCAAGAAGGAGCTCGGCCTGCCTGAGCAATTTCAGGCTGTGTGGTGTTCTGCCGCAGATCACTTAGGAAACAGAAGGAGGGAGGTGTGCTCAGGCCTGCATTCAAGGGACAGAACCCTCTCGGCGTCTTCCGTCCTAATCAAAAGACAAGCAACAGAGGGTGAACTCTTTCTGCCGCCTTAAGTCACCTGAAGGGAGAGGAAAACCTGGGGAGAGAATCTGCTTCAACTAGATCTTGTTTCAATTGTTGTTTAAATCCGGTCAGTTGGAAGCCTCTTTATGAGTTCTCTGGTTGAAACTCTATTTTTTTTTTTTTTTTAATTGCTTTGGTCTGAGAAAAAAACAACACATTCCAGGCAAAGGCTTTGTAGGGCCCCAGAACACCGAGCCTTTCGGTTCCACAGGTATTGAGTGGATAGCCTTTTCTCATAACATCAGGACGCTTTCCGTTAGAAGACGCAGCTCAAGAAGGGCTGAGAGCAAGGCCACAGGCTAGTCTCATTGGCTTTTACCAAATATTGAATGAAATACGCACTCTAAATGTACTCTTTAAAGGGGAGTTCCTCGTTATTAACTATTATTTCCCTGCTTGGACTGAGAAGTCGCTGACACACGCGTAAGATAACTGACAGTCCCCCAGGGCCTCCAAAACCAGGTGAAGAACAAGGCTCCTCTTTGTCTACACCGAGCCTTGCGGGCCCCCAGAGGACTTGCAGACGGCGCCACTAGAGGGCGCCTTTCACCCAGCGATGGCTCCGCGCAAACCGGTTTCTCTAGGAGAGCTGCCGAGAAGCCGAGAAATCAGTGACGTGGGGAATTATTATGCACAGTTCATTTCCTTGTAATTTAACTTTCACAGTAACAAAAGCATAATGTATAGCCTAGTTTTTCGGGTCTGATTTACAACAATTTAAACTAAAAGATGATTTCTGCCTCACCCTACCCTCTTCTGAATCACTTCTGCTGATATCAGCAGCTGAGAATTTTGTATTTCATCATGCCCCATACCCCTCTAAAGCCGCAGATCCAAGAAGACAAACACGTAAAACTGGATTCCTGAAACGGCCGGATGCAGATTTTCACTTTCTGCTTCAAATTTCATTATTGCTTTAGTGCCTGTTTTTAAAAACTTGATGTTTTTTATTATGATGGTTTGGTTAGTATTCCCCAGTACTTTCAAACATGTGAAGTCCGCATGGGGCAAAGCTCTTCTGTCCTCAAAAGGTTGTGGTGTCATTTTCAAACCCAGAGGTAAGAGGAGTAGTTGGCTGGCCCCCCAGCATTCCCAGCTCACCCCTCCTGGGCCCTTTCTCCCTCATCATCAGCCTTTCTTAGATCCAGCCTGCCTTTGATCTCGCCTTCCTCTGGCTCCTTGAGCACTTACTGGCTCTACCAGCAATTTAGCATTTTGTAGCTATTGTCTTGTTCTCTAATTGCTTCATATGTGCTTTTTTTTTCTCCCTAAGGACAGGAAAAAGCAATTTTTGAGTGCTTACGTTGTCTAAGGCTCTTTGCTAAGGGTTTTACATGTAATTTCTTTCAATCCTTTTAACAATCCTGTGGTTTAGGTACAATTAATTTCATTTTACAGATGAGGAAACTGAGTCAGAGAGGTTACTAACTTACACAAGGTTATAGGGGGAAAAAAGAGGGAGGATTTAGACACAGATAATTATGTTTGTTATATCTTTCTCATCCCACCTTGACTTAAACTGAAATGGCTGTCTCTCTCTTCCACACTTCCAGCACCAAACAGAGGTCGATGCGCGCACACACAAATACTTCTTACATGCTATTTAAGATTTGTCTAGGCTAGCCCCTATACCTTTGTAAGAAAGTTAGAATCGTCCCCACTTCAAAAAAATTAAGTAACTTGCTGAATATGAGCCAACTTCCCAGCTCCCTTGTATAGGCTTTCTCCATATAATTACTAAGTACTTGATCAATATTACTTATTACAGCCCCATTTCCTTGAATCTGCTGGTATTGTTTCTCAGTTGGGCTGTTCCACCCAAGAGAAGGAGGACCATATATACAGTTCAGAGAGTTATCAAGCAACATCAAAACCAGAGCTCCGTTTTGGGGTCCAGTCATCAGCAATCGGACTAGTGGAGTAACTGGGATTAATACAAACCCAAATGGCATTGGTTGTCTTGTTTTCTCTTTGTGCTGCTCAGTATGGGTAGGTTAGGTTTTACCTTGCATTTGAGAGTTTTCAGACTCCAAATTTAGCCCCCCTCCCCAAAATATTGAAGGAAAGCTCAGTCAGGAGGAATAAGGTGGACTACTTCCCTGGCAGTGGGAAGAAAAATACACCTCCTAGGGATAATCAAGGATTACTAGATCTCAAGGCCATAGGTGTGATCTACAGCTGATATGTTTGGAACAGCACATGGTAGATGAAGGGGACTCAGTCAAGGTGCGTATTGATATAAAAGGAAAATGCTTTCCATCTGTTGAATCAATCAGCAAATGAGCAGTAAAGGGGCAACCATGAGCAACAAGAGCCTTTTGTAAGTATCTGTTGTCTCCCAGAACAGGGTCTCAGACCACTGAACCACTACCAAGCCCCCCAAGCAGGTTAAGAAGATAAAGTCTCTGAACTGAGTCCATGAGGAGGTGGTCTTTTGGGACCTCTGCCAGGGGGCTCATCCTCATCTCTGGTGGATCTGACCTTCAGGAAAGGAGTTGAGGGGCAGAAGAACGTTGCTTTCTAACCTCTCAATCCACGTTAGTCAACATATGGAACCGATAAAAATAGTATTATGGTCCTCCTATAGGGTGATTTTAAGAACTCAGAATTTTATCACATTTTGGCACTAAAGCTAGAACAAAAAAACAAAATAAAACAACAACAAAGAAACATGTTCTACATCTTAGGGGTTTTGAGTGTTAAGGCTCCTAAGAAGCTAGTTCATGCTCAGCTTTAAAGGGTGTCCCAAGGACAACGTGATCACAGCACTCTGCCCAGCTTTGTACCATTTTAGTATGAAAAGTTCAGGATGGAGGGGAAGGGAAAGGGCTAGGCTTTGAGGACAGAGAACAGACACGTATAATTCCAGGCTCTGCTTTTTATCTGCTCTATGACCTTGGCCCCTTGACTATACTTGTCTGAATCAATTGTCTCACATGTAGAATGGGAATGATAGTACCCACTTAATGTTCATTGTGGGTTTCATTTTGACATTAAATCAAATAAAGCATGAGCTACATGGATCCAGGAAAATGCCAGAGCTAGGGTTTAGTAAAACTGGAATACACCTCTCCCTACTGACCCACGAGGTAGGTACCATATCTTATTATACCTAAGACACCTTTGGCTGTAAAAAGAGTTTGACTTTATGAGTCACCAGGAATGGGGGGAGGGGGAAGCACTACTAGTTAAACTGCTTTTCATTGATTTGTAACATATCCCAATATATCACATTAAAATGTGAAAAAATAGGTTAAAATTTATGTAGCAAAGAAAATCAAGAGAGAAAAAGGAAACCTGCACATTGGTAGAAAATATTTGCAAATCATGTATCTAATAAGGGGCTAACCTCTAAAATATGTAAGGAACTCTTATAACTTAGTAGTAAAGAAAACTAATAACGTGATTAAAAATGGGCTAAAAACTTTAGAATAGACATTTCTCTAAGGAAGATATATAAATGGCCAACACGTATATAAAAAATTGTCTAGTCACTAATCATGGGAAATGAAAGTCAAAACCATGAAGACATATCATCTCACATAGGTCAGGATGGTTATTATCAAAATAAAACAAAAGACAACTAGCGTTGGTGAGGACGTAAAGAAGAGGGAACCCTTGTTCATTGTTGTTAGGAATACAAAACAGGGCAGCCCTAGGGAAAACAATATGATTGCTCTTCAAATAATTAAAAATAAAATTGTCATATAATTCCACAATCCCAAAGCTGGGTATTTATCCAAAAGAATTTAAATTGGGCTCTCAAGAGATATCAGTATTCCAATAGTTATTACAGCACTATTTACAATAACCAAGATGTGGAAATAACCTAAATGCCCACTGACAGATAAACAGTCAAGAAAAAATGTGGCAGACACATTCAATGAAAAATTATCCAGCCTTAATAAAGAAAGGAATTCAGCAATATGCAACAACATAGATGAACCTTGAGGCCATTATGCTAAAGGAAATAAGGCGGTCATAGAAAGACAAATACTACATGATTCCACTTACATGAGTTGTCTAAAATAATCAAATTCATAGAACCCAAGCATGGAAAGGTGGTTGCCAGGGGTCGGGGGAAACGGAGGAGTTACTAATCAATGGAGTAAAGTCTCCGTTAAACAAGATGAATAAGTCATCTGCAGAGCACTGTACCTACAGTCAACAATACTGTATTTTATACTTAAAAAATCATTAAGAAGTTAGATTTTATGCTCCTACCTCAATAAAATAATTTTAAAAAATGAAAACATAACCTTTAAATTAAGGAACCACAGGAGATGCTTTTCTAACTTACTTGGGTGTTAAGAGAAACTCTAGGAGGAAGTATTTAGAGTTAGCCCAGTGTCCCTGACAAGGACACTAACCCGTGGGAGCATGTCTGATTGGGGGGGCTGGGGTAGGGATGGGAGGCTCCCAGAAATCAAAGTGTAAGGTGGGGGATGAGGAGCAGTGTGTGTGGGGGAGGGGGGGAGGGGGGGCGTTGTGGGGAGAGCTCTGGATGCTCCTGGGATAGAATTCCTATTAAGGGAAGAAAAACCTAAACTCGGTAATGGAGCGGAGGGGTGGAGGAAGTACTGACTTCAGAAGAGCAGCACCCAGGAGAAATAGGAAGGAGCCAGGAAGGATACAGGTGAAAAAGAAGAGCCATCCCCTCAAGCTCAGAAGATTGGGGCCCAGCTGGCCTGCGGAGAACCCTCCGACTGGGTTCAGGCGCAGAGTGGGTGCTGTGCTCTGGTCCCTCGCACTAGCCTGCACATGCGGGGGGTCTTGAAGACAGAGTGACGCTGCTTCAGCCACCGTCCATCCTGGCGCCAAGAGGCCAGCGGGAGGAAGCGGAGATGGTGACAGTGGTGATGGATGCTCAGCAGAGGCAGAGGCGCAGGCTCAGGGAAGAGCAGAGGCCGATGGGCATTCAGGCGGCAGCCATCGGCTGGCTGAAGCCACAGAGGAAACTGTACCTGGGCTGATTGATGCCTGAGAGCGAGGGTGACACCTCCTGGGGACCCCCAGCCCAATACCTGGCAGGAGGCGGAGACCCTGGAAGTTGGGAATCCTCCACATGGTGTGGGAGTGAGGAACCAGAAAAGTGAGACAGCGCCAGACAATGATATCCAATTTATGCCCCCAAGCTGCTTAGCTCGAGAGCCTCCAAATAACCTTTTAAACACCTGGTGTGGAGCAAATACTAAATAACTGTTAGTTTTCTTCCTTTCTCTTTCTTTCTCTAGAAAGCTTGCATTTGAAGACCTTATCCTGATTTACATATTAAAACTCAGCCCATCTCATTATTATTATTAGAAGTTTTATTAAGCAAAAATAGAGTCATTTAGGTGCTGAAAATATTTCCCCTAGGTGCCAATTCAAACAAGATGCTTTCTTCCTAATGGCACATCCCTCACCTCCACCACAAGTCACCATAAACCCCAATCGATGGTGTTCTGGGAAGCACACCAGGTTCACTGTTGTCTCAGGGCCATTGCACCTGCTACACCCTCACCTGCAGGAAGAATGTGCCATGTAGTCTGTATGTCTCCTTGAATTTTTGGTATTTGCTTCAGGGTCACCCCCTTAGTGAGACCTTCCTCACCACCTTGACTAAAATGGCAGCTACCCATCAGGCCTCCCTCTCTCCTTCCCTGCTTTGTTTTCCCATTGTATTCATCACCCTGGTACAGGTTTTGCTTATAATTTGTTTATTGTCTGCTTTCTGTCCCAGAAGGACAGAGACATTTAAGACTTTTTAAAAAATCTTCTGCGTTGCTGTATATGCAGAGTCTGGAAGAGTGCCCGATACAGTAGAGGTCCCCAGGTCCCCAAATATTTGTATGAACATTACTAAAATATCACAACTTTCATGAATATATCTGCCATTCATTGTTGCTTAGATTGAAAGAAACTGTTTTTCCTAGTATCTCTTAATATAGCTAAGAATTCTTTCCTGCCACATTTTAACTCTAGGTAAAGAAAAAAAACATAAAAGGATACATAAAGGAGTAAGAAAAATGCCTTATCAAAAAGCAAATGAAGGCACACAAAGCTAGTGAGGCAACAAAGGCAAAGGAAAGTAATTCAGTCCTGGGATGCTCAAGTGATCATGTAACAATAACAATAATAATAGTGACAGTGATAGCTGTTAGTGGGTACCACCTGCAGGCTAGAGCTTCATTTTCAAGACATGTAATTAGTATCATGGAATTGTCTTTCAGAAGCTTCAAATTCTTGTGACCTTACTGGGGCAGTGGGTGGGGAACCATGAGGAGACTGACAGGAAAATACATAATAACAGGAAGCAGAAGTATCAGCAGGAAAAGGAGGAGGAGAAAGAGGAGAGTGGAAGGGAGGCCAGCATCCTGGGCGGTGCTGCACCCCACCGAAGCAGCCACCCCTGGAAGGATCCTGCATTCACCAGTGCTTCCAAGGATCAGAGCTCAGGCCCGTTTGTTTTCCCTGAACTTGTCCAATATTTCAAATCATCCACCACCTCTCTCTGGAAAATTATTGACAAACAAGGCACTTCAAAAAAATTGCTTCAGACACCATGCTCTAAAGCTTTAAAATTGTGGAGATGGTGTCAAACGTAGTTTGGAAAGCTGTGTGTCCAGTGAATACCAGAGGATAGCAGAGATACTGGAATCCTCCATCAGAGCAAGGGCTGCGCAGGCAGGTTTGGGAACTGGGCTGTAAGCCGCTGACAGGAGCCTGAGTAGGGAAACGGGCAGAGTGAATTTGAGAACCTGCCTCTGCGGTATGTGGCACACAGGAGCTCACAGGGCCCTCCCGACTTCTTTCAGGCACGTTGCACAAAGCCAGCAAACGAACAGTTGGAGAAATACACCAGGAATCAAGGTACAACAAGGCAAATATGCAAATGCAACCCTGCCCATTCCAATACAAGTGAAACAATGGCCAGGGTTGGGAGCTGAGAAATCACTGATGAATCAAAGAGAGAAAGGGACTCAGAACTTCCGTTTATGAAGCGTTTATCTCCCGGAGGAGCAGAGTGGCGTAAATGAACACCATGCCATCCTTTCAGATGGGGAAATCGTGCCAGAGGGGAGAGTTGCTGTGATCAGCTTCAGATTGCACAGGTGGAGAAGAGTTTTTAATAATTACTGGCTGACAGCAGCTGCCGTTTTGATTCCATAGCAACAATCAACTCCTGGTTTATTCTGAGTTAATAAAATTATCTAGGCCACAAAGACATTATTAAAAACAAAACAACAAAAATGTCTATTCCATGGCTTGAAATCAGCGCTTCTCAGTTTTGACTGTGCTTTGGTATCAGCGGGGCTGCCTGGTAAAAATGCCGATTTCTCTGACTTAACCTCTGAGATTCCAGATCACAGTCGTTGAAGGTGAGGCCCCAGGAATCTTTATTGTCAGTAAGGTCCCGAAGTGAGTCATGCAGGCAGTTCCTGAACCACACTTTGAAACACAGTGCATTAGGTGACACCTGCAATTGAGTTGCAGCGCCAGTTCTATTGCCATCCCAAAGCATCACCAGGGACAGACCCCAGTTCTGCACTGTCTCAAGTGGAAGCCACCGGCCACATGTGACTACTGAGCACTGGCATTGTAGCTAGTTAAAAAACAGACATGCTCTTAAGTCTAAAATAACTGAATTTCAATAACAGAATATAGAGTTGAAACAGTATAGAAGGCCTCATTTAAATTTTTTATATTGATCACATGTTGAAATGATAATATTTTGACTATCTCGTGCTTACTAAAAAAATACAATGTCTATTATCATATATGATATATAAAATATATTCCCTGATGCCTGTACCCTCTACCCAACCCACTTTTAGCTAGAATCATTCTTTATAACCGAGAGTGAGGAGACAAAAAGATCTCAAGTATCAAAACTGAAGTAGATGAGGCCTAATTTACATAATTAGAGAAAGCCTCTTATTTCCTACCTAATGATTTTTGACAATAAATTAACCAGGGCAAGCAATACTAGCTACCATAACAACCACAGGGAATTCACAGAAGAGCAGGTTATTGCTTGCTAGTTTTACAGTCAACTGCAAGTTGGAGCAGGGGCTCTATTCCACATAGTCATTTGGGGATCCAGGATCCTTCCATGATGGCGTTCCACCATTTTCCAGGGATGTGCAGTCTTCATTTGGCTCCTGTGAATCTGGTTGGCAGGAAGAACAAGAGACAAAATACCTTAAAGCATGAAGAAAGTGATGTATTAAATATTAAATTTTCATTTAGTTTCCATTGGCCAGAAGTCAGTCATGTGGACAGTCTAATTATAAGAGAAGCTGGGGTATGAACTTTAGTTTGTACCCAATGACAAAAGGAAATATGTTTTGTGCATCCACATCAGCACATTTGCCTGATCAGGGCTGAGTAAGGATGGCAGGAAGAATCAGTCTTTCATTCATTTCAACCTCAGCTTCATAGGGCTTACAAATTGCTTTTTGAACCTCTACAGGCAGCAAAATGGATTACTCTGCATTTCCCAAATAAATGTAATAAAGAACACAAGGACCTTTCTGCCTTTCTATTACCAGGATTCAGTGTTCAGTTCTAACCCAGTGTGACCTGTGACTCTAAACATCTGCTCTAATGATTAATACCATTTAGGCTCCAGAAAAATATTTCTCCAAATCTTGCTGGAATGTCCTTGAATCGAAAGGCAACAACATCCAAATGCCATGACGGTTTGTGGGTTATTCTGCTGACATCAAAGTACAATTTGCTTTAACTCATGAGAATTAGATCCATGAAACAATTGAAGTAAGAGTAAAAAACATTGTCAAATTTCCTTCTTAATATCTTTGAAATAGATTCTGACATAATGAAATATTCTTTTGCAATAATGTTGAGCACTAGCCTACTCTCATGTTCCAGTTTGTGCTTTTAGAAGTGTTTACAGGTTAGGCCGTGTTCACAACAGTGTGCAAGGAACAATTTGTAATGTTAAACAATTGATATTTTAAACTTGCATATGTGTAAGTTCAAACATATGCATAAAGCATGGTAGTAATTCTTTACCTAGGTAACTCAATGGACATCAAATTCTAGAATTGTAACTATACTTAGTTTTATAAAAATATTTCATGAGATTTTAACCATTTTTTGAGATATAATGTACATACCATAAAATTCACTCAGTGTGTAAATTTCATGGTTTTAGCCCTTGTGCATTTATTACTACAATCTTAGAACATTTTTCATCACCCCCAAAAGAAATGCTGCTCCCCTAGCTGTCATCTGTATTCCTCTCATCTCTGCCCCAACACCCTTGGCAACTTGAAATCTACTTGCTTTCTTTATGGATTTGCCTTTTTTTTTTTTTTTTTTTTTTTTTTTTTTTTTTTTTTTTTTTTTTTTTTTTTTTTTTTTTTTTTTTTTTTTTTTTTTTTTTTTTTTTTTTTTTTTTTTTTTTTTTTTACATTTCATATAAGTGGAATGATAGATTATATGGCCTTTTGCAATTGGACTCTTTTACTTAGTATAATGGTTTCAAGGTTCATCCATGTTGCAGCATATATCAGTACTTTTGATTGCCTAGTAACATTCCATTGTGTGAATACATCATATTTTATCTATTCATCAATTGAAAGATTTTTAAGTTGTTTTACTTTTTGGCTAGTATGAATAATTTACAGAGTTTGTTTTTGGACACATGTTTTCTTTTCTTTTGGGTTCATATCTAGAGCTAGATGATCAGTAAGGTTTGATTAAACTTTCAAAAATTTAAAATAAAAAATTTAGGTTTAATTAATTGCAAATTGAATTTGCTTTTTAAAAAATTTTTAACAATTTTTTTATTCATTAATTTTAGAGAAAAGGTTAGGGCAAGAGTAAGATGGGGAGAGAAACATCAATATATGGTTGCTTTTTATCTGCCTCTGAATTTGCCTTTTATTTATAATAGATAATTTAAAGTATCTTGAAGGAATAATATTTTGAAAATATAAGCATAATTCTTATTTTAATTTGCTTTTTAATAAAAATGCATTTAAATTGTATCTACTTTGAATCCAATATTATTTTTAAATTCTTTACATTTTTGTTAGTAAACTATAAATTATATGAAAATCTTAATGATATCAACACAATAGTAATTTTTCTAAAAAAGGCAAGAAAAAGAAATTATATGTAATAAATGTACAATTATTTTGTCTTGATGATATGTATCATAGTACACACCCACTGCTGGCCCATTGAACAGAACACAGAAGCAGGAGTAAATATTTCAACTCTGTCATTTAAAATCAAGTAATATAAAAACCATAGATTTCTATGCATATTTCCACTTTGTTTTCATTATTCTATGTTTTTATGAAAGTGTGTTTGTTAAAGAAGGAGGCTAGCACAAATGTTATTCTTTAGTTTGTTAGTTCAATTTCTAACTTTAAAAATATTTAGACATATGATATGTGGACCTCTACTTCTACTCTTGAGACAGGGCTATAGGATTTAGGGACAGGTCTTGTGCTGGGTACCAAAATGAAGATCAATGGATACTTGTTGATTGGTCTAGAACTGGAACAAGGGCAAGAGATTTAAAAAAAAATAGTTTAAGAATTTATAATTTTCTTACACCTATGTTTCAATCTTATGGAGAAACATTTGGGTTCAATTATCCTGACTGGGATGGAGAGGTGTAACTGGTTGGTTATGGGGGACCACACATAATGTCTAATTCACACTAGTAAAAGCCATGTAATTAAATCCTCCATGTCAAACTTCTCTGGTTAGAGTCTCATTGTCAATCCTAGAAAATTCTGCCTGCCACTCTAAGAGGTAACATTTTTGTTGAACATTATTATTTTTTTTTTCCATTCATGAACCTAGGAAGTCCCCTAGTTCTGTTGACTCAAGAGAATGTCAAAATTGGTTTTCTATTTTTATCTTTCTATCTATCTATTGAAGTCAGAAACTCTGTATTATCATTAGATAGCCAACAAAGATATACCAAGTAAACATGTTTTTGTTTTGTTTTGTTTTTTAAAGATTTTATTTCATTATTTTCAGAAAGAGGGGAAGGGAGAGAGGCAGAGAGGGAGAGAGACATCAATGTATGGTTGCCTTTCACCTGCCTCCAGCCACAGACCTGATTGGAGACCTGGTTTGCAACCTGATTATGTGCCCTGGCTGGGGAATCGAACCTGCGACCTTTGGGTTTGCAGGCCGGCGCCTTATCCACTGTGCTACCAGCCAGGGTTCCAAGTAAACATGTTTTTTTAAAATACTTTATTCATTATTTTTAAAGAGAAGAGCAGGGAGGGAGGAAGAAAGGGAGAGAAACATCAGTGCATGGTTGCCTTTCACCTGTTTCCAGCTATGGACCTGGAGACTTAGCTTGCCATCTGGTTATGTGCCCTGGCTGGGAATCGAGCCAGCGATCTTTGGGTTCGCAGGCTGGTGTCTATCTATTGAGCCATTAGCCAGGGCCCAAGTAAACATTTTGGTTCACTGCTATAATGGCTGTATGCAAGACATTAAGAAGTAGGGAATACAGTAAGTAGGAGACATAGCACAATGAATAGCAGACATTTTGTAAGATCTGATTACTTTCCTTACTTGGAAGAAATCCTTTGTATTAGACCACTTAGTGGCATATAACTATATACATTGATAATCATTCTCATTATTCTGTGGTTCAGTTGAGGCAGCTGTCTTACTATGGAACTGTGACTCAGCTTGGGGAACTCTGCTCCACAGAGGTTCATTCTCGGGTCCAGACAGATGGAGCAGCCATCTCTCATGGCATGGGCATGTTCTTCTCATGGCAATGACAGCAGCACAGAGGACAAAGCCCATTATGAATAGGCTGTATGGCCAAGCCCACGATGAAAAGGAAAGAAAAGCAGATGTTGTGAAACAAATATCCAAATTATCACAATCCCTATATTCTCTACCTCCCACTTCAGAAGACAACTAAGTTCCTGGTTTGGTAACTAAATGATTGATTCAGAGAATGACTCCAAAAAGAAGGAAGAATGAGAGAGATCACTTGCTCAGCAATGAATTGAATTATCGGGAGGGTAGTCATGTTATCTATAGCTTTATCACCATATTATTCTTCAGCCAGGCTACCTTGGCTATATCCTCCTCTGTCTAACCTTCCCTTGGTCCTGGTTTGCTGAGTCTGGTCCTATGGCTTTTCATGTCATTCTGGTATTGACCCAGTTAGTTGTTTTCTCCTTGATAGCTTGAGATAGTTTTGGTTGTTTGTTCCCACAAAAGCTAACTAGTGCCAGTAGACATAATATTTTGCCCATGAAAAATATTCTGTAGGTTGAGCTAACAATGTTTTCAAAGAAAACTCTAAAATAAGAATTGTACACGTACTGCTATTCTAGGAAGCAAAATGATGAAATTTCAGTCCTCAGAACAATGATATCATATCTCAACTCTGGCATCAGCCTAACAGATTTGTAGGCTTATGAAAAACATCTGTAGTACATTTACACAATGGAATACTATTTGGCCATAAAGAAGAAGGAAATCTTACTTTTCGTGACAGCATGGATGGACCTAGAAGATATCATGCTAAGTGAGAAAGGTGATGGGATTAAATGGTACAAATTGGTAGTTTCAGAATAGCCATGAAGATATAGAGTGCAGTATGGAAAATATAGACAATAATGTTAAAATAATGGGAAGTGTGGGGCCAGGTTGGTTGTTGGGGTATGAATGGACCATTCTGTAGAATGCATTATTTTCTGGCCACTTGGCTATACATCTAAAAATGGTATGGAAGGGTATTGATTATAAATGTGGTTGAAATTAAAAAAATAAAGAATACATGTAAGTTTAGGAGGGGATATGATATATACAGTGTGGACAAAAGTGGGTTTACAGCTGTGAAACTGTTTATTCTTGTATTATTTATTATTTGATTATTTCCCATACAAACAACTATAAACCTACTTTTGCCCTACCTTTATTTGAAAAGTATTTTGGGCATTATGTGAGATGATTTATGGTGGAAATAGAGTCCAGTTAGCAAGCAATTGATGTAAATCCATCATAGAGTAATGAAAATATGGACTGGGGTGATGGCTGTGGAAGTAGGATCCTGTGGAAGAAACCCATCAGAGGAATAAAGTAGGTTCAATGACTCTTTAGGTGAAAGTTTAGAGAGGACTATGTGGGGTCACTGTTGCATTTGGAAAGTGACTGAAGTTATAGGGCTAGAATATATAATTGGTTCTTTTTATTGATATATTATAATTCATATACTGTAGAGTTAATATTCTCCAGAGAACTAGAAACAATAGTATGTATGTATGTTTTTATTTATTAGAATCAACTTACATGGTTATAAAGTCTGAGAAGTTCTACCATCTGTTGTCTGCATGATGTTGATGCGGAAAAACCTGTGGTGTGATGCCAGCCTAAGCCCAAAGTCTCAAGCTCCAGGGGAGCCTATGGCATCAATTCCTGCCCAAGGGTAGGAGAAGATTGATGTCCTGGCTTAAGAAGACAGGCAGGAAAGGAGTGAATCTTTCCTTCTTCCACTTATTCTATTCAAGTCCCCCAAGTATGGGGTGGTGCTACTCACCCACACTGGGGAGGCAATCTACTGAGTTCCCTGATTCAAAAGTTACTCTTATCCAGAAATACCCTCATAGGCACACGCAGAAATAATGTTAAATGTGAGCACCCCACGGCCTACTAAAGTTGACATATAAAGTTAGCTATCGCATATACCCTATGTTTCACAATTTCAAAGTATACAATTTAGTTGTTTTTAGCATATTCACAAGGATGTGCAACAATTACTGGTATCTAATTTCAGAACATTTTCATCTTGCCAAAAAGAAATCCCATACTTGTTCATAGTCACTCCCTTTTTCTGCTCTTGCAGGCCCAGGAAACTACTAATTAACTTTCTATCTCTATAGATTTGCCTTTTCTGGGCATTTAATATAATTGGAATCACATAATATGTGGCCTTTTGTGTATCACTTCTTTCACTTATCAGAATATTTTCAAAATTTACCTATATTGCAGCAGATATCAATACTTCATTTCTTTTCATGACTGAACAATATTACATCATTTGGATATTCCACATTTTCATTTATCTTTCACAGTTAATTTGAGTTGCTTTCATAATTTTATAATTATGAATAATGTTGCTATGAACATATTTGGTACACAAAGAAGTTGAACTAAATTATCTTAAACTTTTCTTTCACCTTTAACATTTAACATGGCTGTTAACTGAGATGAGATGTGAACCTAGGAATGCTAACTTAAGCCCCTTCTCTAGTCAAGATGCCATTTTTCTTTGGTGAAGTAACATTTTTGGATAAGTTTTATTCATATTGTTTTTGATTCTCTTGGATATATACCTGGGAGTTAAATTGTTGGTCCTTATGGTAGCTATGCTTAACCACTTAAGGAACTGCCAAACTGTTTCCTACACAATTTAACACCCCCACCAACAATGAATGTACCAAGTTTCCAGTTAGTTTGCATTTTCACCAACACTTGCTATTTTTTGTCTTTACAGCCATCTTCCTGGGTGTTAAGTAATACATTATTGTGGTGTTGAGTTGCATTTCCTTAGTGATAAATGTTTTTGAACATCTTGTTATGTGTTTATTGGCTAGTTGTGTATCTTTGGAGAAATGTCTGTTCATATCCTTTGGCTATAATAATGAGATTTTTGCCATGTCATAAGATGTACTCTAAGACCATCTCTACAAAATGCCATATTTAATAAGTGTTAGGGTGTAGTCTGCACTTTGCAAGTCAGAAAATTTTAAGGTTTCCAAGGTTTTAAGGAACTATGGTGATGCCTTTTGCATTTTGTTTAGTCTGTAAGTGTGTGATCAAGAAATTTAAACTGCACTAGGGAGCTGTTTCTCTGCTTGTTCCTTTTTCCTCATTAGTGTTCATGTTCCTTGAATGTAATTGACATTAACACTTTGGATTTATTTTTTTAACCTTCTTTCATCTAATACCAAGGACAAACCAAATAGAATTCTTTACGAAAGTTAATTAATTTAACTTTATTTGAACCCTCTTAAAAATGGAGCGTGGTGCTTACAAATTAGTGCTGCACAAGGATTTTTTCAAAGTAGCTGCAAAATAAAGAAGTTGAACTAAATTATCTTAAACTTTTCTTTCACCTTTAACATTTAACATGGCTGTTAACTGAGATGGGATGTGAACCTAAGAATGCTAACTTAAGCCCCTTCTCTAGTCAAGATACCATTTTTCTTTGATGAAGTAACATTTGCAAAGTGAGTCTTAACTGGTCCCTTAGAGGCTAAAAACTCTGAAAACATAAGAAATAGCTCATAAAAAAAGGTTCAGAAACTAATGTACACACTTAAAAGAGTGGTCATAGTAATTACTTGGTGGGTGAAGTGTACTTATAGATAAAAGTCATAATGAAAAAATGCAAAACAGATGGTGGTTAGGCAGTGGGTGAACTGTTCCTTGGGAACCAATGGGATTTGGACTGAGACATTCTTGAGAAGTCTAAAATGTTAAAGGAAATCTTGACATTAGTTTAAAAAGAAGTATGTGGAAAATATTATCCATTTGAAATCTATTTCCACCTAGCTATTAAAATGGGATCAAATAAACCAAAAAATATAAGCAGAAGGAAACAAAAGGGAGTCTAGTGCTATGAGCTGATGGTAAAATGGGTTTAGAACCACTGAAAAGTCTGGGTGCCTTAAATACTAAGTTTGTTCTGCTCTCAGTGCATTTCAGGCTTTCTTCTGGGAATATTTGAGAGAGAAGGGCTAAAGAGAACAAGGCATTTGAATTTGAAGCAAAGTGACTGGATATGTTTTGTGTTTAGCACTTTTCTAGGATCCTTGGGCTATTTGAGCCCTGGACCAAAGGAGCTTCAGGTCTTATTTCTATAGGGAAGCCTTTAAGCTAGCAGAATAAGGCCATATATAATTAAATGTTACAATGTTTTACTGCAATGTGTTTAATGCACTTTACAAATATGTTTTTTACAAACTGAAGGCAAGACCCTCCACCAGCACAAAGATTACCACTTACTTGATATTTGCTTTATTTGCAGTGGTCTGGAATCAAACCCACAATGTTCTGAGGTATGCCTGTATATGAATCGCATGCTATAGAAGTCAGAGTACAGTGGTTGATTCAGGTCATAAAAATCAGGCTCAGAAAGTGCATCCGGGCCATGGTGATCATGAAGAACGCGTGAAATTCAACCAAAGAAAGCTAAGGGAAGAGGGCATTGTACGGGGGAAGGTTTGCTATTGGGATGTACATGGTGTGTTCAGGGAGTAAAAACAAAAACAGGCTCCTGTGACTGGTATGGTGTATCTTACTAGAAGTGAGAAAATGGAAACGCTAGTTACATCAAGTGAGCCTTGAATGTGAAAGACAAAAGTTCTTGTCATTACGAGACTGAAGGAGCAAAAACCAATTTGCTCTATGCCCAACCTAAAAAGGGCA
Source organism: Noctilio leporinus (assembly GCA_004026585.1). Lineage (NCBI taxonomy): Eukaryota > Metazoa > Chordata > Mammalia > Chiroptera > Noctilionidae > Noctilio > Noctilio leporinus. The sequence goes on from PVIW01002828.1 coordinate 121,419, forward strand.
AAGGCTGTAGAAAAAGAGATGTTACCTAGGAAAAATCAGCCTAAAGGTCATTTTTTAAATGCAGGCACAAATCATTTTTTCCCCAAAGGTCCACGGTTTTTCTGTTTGTTTGTTTGTTTTGTGTTTTGCTTGTTGTTTTGCATCAAGTAAACTTTTTATCAAAGTGTAACATTGTTATGGACTGAATTTTATCTTCCTCAAATTCCTAATGTTAAAGCTCTAAACCCCAATGTGATTGTATTTGGAGACAGGACCTTTAAGGAGATAATTAAAGTTAAATGAGGTTATAAGAGAGAAGCCCTAATACGATAGCAATGCCGTTTTTATAAGAAAAGAGATGCCAGGAGTTCACACACACAGCGGAAAAGCCTCGAGAGAACACATAAAGTACGCAGTTCATCTGCAAACCAGGAAGAGAGGCCTTACCAGAGTCCAAACCTGCTGCCCTCACTAGAATCCAACCTTGCTGGCACCTTGATCTTGGCCTTCTAGCCTTCAGACCTGTAAGACAATAAACCATGCGCTCTGTGGCATTTTGCCATGGTAGCCTGAGTAGGCTAGTACAAACATGCATACTGAAAAAGAGCATGAATCTTTAAGAGTAACAACTTCTTGAAATTTCCATAAAGTAAATATTCCATGTAACCAGTACCCCAGAACCACCCCTTGCATTTATGTAATCATGTGTAACTCATATGGTAATTGTCTTTCTCTTTCTAACACTTAACTTAAAATGATGTCTTGAGATCTATTCATGTTGTGGTACATTGCAAGATTTCATTCTTTTTTATGGCTAAATAATATTCCCGTGTGTGTGTGTGTGTGTGTGAATGTGTATGTATATATCACAATTTCTGTATCCATTTATCTATCAATAGATACTTAGGTTTTTCCATAGCTTGGCTATTATAAATCACCTGCAATCAAAATGAGGGGGGCATATAACTTTTCAAGTTAGTGTTTTCATTTTTTTCTGATAAGTATAGAGAAGTAGAATTGCTGGGTCATATGGTTCTCTGCATTTAATTTTTTGAGACAACTCCATACTGTTTTCCATAATGGCTATACCAATTTACATAGCAATAGCAATAGTGCACCCAGAAATAAATTCATTCCTTTATGGTCAATTAATATTTGACAAGAGAGGCATGAACATACAATGAGGTAAAGACAGTTTAGCCTATTCAATAAATGGTGTTGGGAAAAATGGACAGACAAGTGCAAAAAATGAAATTAGATTACCTTCTTAGACCATGAACAAGAATAACCTCAAAATGGATTAAAGGCTTGAATGTAAAACTCAAAACCATAACAATCCTAGTAGATAACATAGGCAGAGGAAGGCAGACATTTCTTATAGTGATTTTTTTTTCTGATAAATGTTCCCAGACAAGAGAAACAAAAATAAAAATAAACAAATGGAACTATGTCAAACTAAAAAATGTTTTGCACAACAAAGGAAACCATCAACAAAATGAAAAAATCACCCACTGAATGAGAGGACATATTCACCAAGGATATATCTGATGAGGGGTTAAAATCCAAAATTTATAAAGAACTTATAAAACTCAACACCATAAAAACAAACAAGCCAATTAAAAAATGAACAAAGGAACTGAAAAGACACTTCTCCAAAGAGAACATACAGATGGCCAATAAACATATGAAAAGATGCTCAATTTCACTAGTCATCAGAGAAATGCAAATTAAAACCACAATGAGATAACACCTCACACCTCTCAGAATGGCAATCATCAATAAATCAACAAACAACAAGCGACAAATGTTGGCGGGAATGTGGAGAAAAGAAACCCTTGAGCATTGATAATGAGAATGCAGGTTGGTGCAGTCACTGTGGAAAACAAAATGAAGTAACCTCAAAAAATAAAAAATGGAACTGCCTTATGACTGGGCAATTCCAATTCTGAGAATATATCTAAAAACACCCGCACAGTGGATAAGGTGCCAGCCTGCAAACCCAAAGGTTGCTGGTTCAATTCCCAGCCAGTGCACATAACCAGGTTGCAAACCAGGTCTCCAGCCAGGTCCGTAGCTGGAGGCAGGTGAAAGGCAACCACATATTGATGTCTCTCTCCCTCCCTGCCTCTCTCCCTTCCCTTCTTTCTAAAAATAATAAATAAAATTTAAAAATAAATAAATAATACATAAAAACACCCAAAACACTGACTCAAAAGAATATACGTCGACTATGTTCACTGCAGCCAAGATCTGGAAGAAGCTCAAGTGCCCATCAAGAGTTGATTGGATAATAACACTGTGGTACATTGACAAAATGGAATATTAATCAGCTGTAAAAAAAAGACAGAAATCTTACCTTTTGCAACATCAAGGATAGACCTGGAAAATATTATAGCCAATGAAATAATCCTTTCAGATTATGATAAGTACCATATGATTTCACTCATGTGGAATCTAACAAACAAAATAAATTAAACAAAATAGAAATAGATGCATAGATACAGAGAACAGACTGATATCTGTTATGGGTTGGGGGGTTATGGGGCTAGGAAAAAAGGGTGAAGTAATTATGCCAAAACAAACAAACAAACAAAAACCTCTTAGACACAGATAACAGTATGGTGATTACCAGAGGAAAGGGGGATGGAGAGAGGTAGAAGAGGGTATAGGAAAGCTAAATGGTAAAAGAAGGAGACTTGACTTGGGGTGGTAAACACATATTACAATATACAGATGGTATATTATAGAATTGTACAGCTGAAACTTACACAATTTTATTAACCAATGGCTCACCAATAAATTCAATAAAAATGAAAAAAACATAGCCATTCTAACAGATGTGATAGCTCATTGTGGTTTTGATTTGCATTCCCTGATAATTAATAATGTGGACAGGAAATGTTTTCATGTACCTTTTGACAATCTATATGTGTTCTTTGGTAAAATGTCTATTCAAATCTTATGGTCATCTTTTAATTGTATTTTTTTTGCTGTTGAGCTGTTTGAGTTATTTATGTATTTTCAGATATTAGCTCTTTATCAAATATATGACTTGCAGATATCTTCTCCCATTTAGTAGGTAGCCTTTTCAATTTGTTATGGTTTTCTTTGCTGTGCAGAAACTTTAGTTTGATGTAGTCTTACTTGCTTATTTTTATTTTTGTTGTTTTGCTTCTGGTATCATTCAAAAAAGCCCCACTAAGACTTAAGTTAAGGAAGTTGTTGACTATGTTTTTTTCTAAGGACTTTTATGGTTTCAGGCCAAACATACAACTTTTTAATCCATTTTGAGTTAATGTTTTTTCAATGTTATAAAATAGTGATCAAGTTTCAGTCTTTTGCATGGGGCTGTCCAATTTTTCCCAATATCATTTACTGAAGAGATGGTCTTTCTCCAGTTTATATATTTATTATAGTAAAATGTATTAATAATAAAACCTGTTGGAAACAAGGAATAAAAGGAAACACTTTTAATTTGGATAAAGACTACATGCCTAAAACCTATACAGAAAAACTATGTTAATCATAACTAATATCAAGTAGAAATAAATATATTTATTGTCATCACTACCAATAAATCATAGCACTAGATGTCCTGTCCAATTCGATAAGACAGAAAAAGGAAATTTTTGGAAGATAAGAGCTAAAACTCTAATGTTTTACTGATAATGTGATTGTCCTTATTGAAAATTCACTAGATCATATCAATAAACTATTAGAAGTGATGAGTTCAACAAAGTTTATTGATACCTAATTATCTAACAAAATCAATAATGTTCTGTCTCTAGCAACAACAAACTGGAAAATAATAAAATATAAAAAAATACCAAAATAGCAACAGGACTTGGAAAACTATGGCCCATGGGATATATTTGTGGCATACTACCTACTTTTGTAAGTAAAATTTTAGTGGAACACAACCATGTGTATCTGTTCATATATTGTCATGACTGATTTACCATTTTAACTGCAGTATTTAGTAGTTGCAATAAAAGTGGAATGGCCCATCTATCTGAAAATGTTTACTATCTGGTCCTTTACACACAAAAAATGTCAACCTATAATATAAGATATAAACTATGCATAACATCTTATGAAGAAGTTTGTAAAACTCCTTTTAAAAACATTTGAATAAAAGAGATAGATCTTGTATTGGATGAGATTATTGATTATAGTTGTCAATTCTCCCCTAATGAATCTATAAATTTGATAAAAATCTAATCAATTTCTCATCTAGATTTTGAGGAACTTGAAAAACTCACTTTGAAATTTATGATAAGAGAAGAAATTACCACAAATGCCTAAAGGGTTAAAAGAAACAAAGATGGACCCCTGGCTGGTGACACAGTTGTAAGGAGTCGGCCTGAGAACCCAAAGGTTGCTGGTTCGATTCCCAGTCAGGGCATAAAGCCAGGTTGCAAGCCAGGTTTCCAGCCAGGTCCGTATCTGGAGGCAGGTGAAAGGCAACCATACATTGATGTCTCTCTCCCTCTCTGCCTCTACCCCTTCCCCTCTCTCTAAAAATAATAAATAAAATCTTCACACAAAAAAAGGAAAAGAAATGTGGAAATGCAGAAAGGTCAGAGGGAATAAAAATTGTACCATAAAATTTTATTAAAGTGCTTCTCACCAACTGATGATGACAATATTCTGTGAGCTAAGAGTGGAATAAACCTAACTGTTCACCCTGGTTGTTTTTTTTTTTTTTTTTTTTTTTTTTAGCATAATAGCAAACTTGTAGCAAATTTTTTAAAATAAGGTTAGTAATGTTCATTAAATACCGGCTTGTTGCTTAAAATTCATTATCCTTTTGAAAATACAGAGTTTCTCTTCTTTTGTGGCTATTTTCTAGCTCAGCCAGAAAACTGTGTGTCTAGGCATTTTGGAGAAATTGAAGGATGAGAGGATTTTGCTCTGCTGTTGCTCATATTATAATAACCGACCAGGCTATATCTCCTTGGCCATCAGCAACATTAGCTCTCTGCTGAATCAGAATTCACCAGGCTGTGGATTAGCATTTAAATGTAATGGAATCATACTGAATACTGTTGTTGATGAGATGCCAAATCTATTTATTCCTTTAGTAACCAGCTTAGACTTCTACCACACTGAGAATTTCCCTTTATTCTTAATGATGCCAACATAGTGCTAGGCACACATTTGATATTTTTTAAAATGTTAAAGCATATTAGTTGAATGGATGAGTAAAAACAAAAGAAAGCAAATTAGGTCCTTGCCTCAATAGAGACTTACAAATGAGTAAGGGACTAATAAAATTCCACCACTAAAACATGCAATAATTGCAAACCCTGAAAATTTAGAAAAGATGTATTTCAAGAACAACCCTTCTCTTTCTTAAAGAAAATGGTTTTGGTAGGAGACGTCTTGCCTTCTGGGTTTCACCTATCACTGTGTTTAGTGACTGGTAATATACCTGATGATGACTTGCTCTTAAGTGCAAAGATTGGAATTATTAGACTAAATGAGATATCACAGCTAACCCAAGGACAAAATAACTAAAGACTAGGGGAAGAGTCACAAATAAACAAAGACTGGGAGAATTCTCTGGAAGCTATTGAGCAGGAAAGGAGCTGGCCTAAGCATTTAACCTCACTAGGAGAAAGCAGCTGCTCCTTCCCAGTAGGGGAGGTCAAATGGAACTTAGGCCAACACAACTAGCATTTTTGAGGGAATTTATGAGCTAAGTGCCTTATCTTCTGTTATCTTCTTTAATCCTAAAGCCTTATGAGATGGCTGAGAGACCTAATCCTGTTTTCATTCCAGATGGGATAGATTAAGGCTCAGATATATCTCTGAAATATGAATATTGTTAAGGTCAGGTCAATGGTAGAAGTAAAATATGAACCTACAGTTTTTCTGTGCTCCAAAGCATTGGCTATTTTCACAATACCACAGCCTCTTCTTTAAACGAGGCACAGAGGAGAGGCAGACAGAAGAGGACATATAAAATTTTAATAGCCCAAGGAGAAAGATTTGACTTCATATGGGCTGGCCTCAGGTGAAGGGAGCCTGAAAAGATTCAAAAGTGATGACGCCTTAACTCACGTTAATTTCCTACATTGGACTAACACTGGTATTGCGTCTACTCTATGTACCTGGGGCTGTCTACTTGTCTGTGATTTTTAGCGTTTGCAAATCATCAAAAACTTTTATGATGTTTGTTATGTGTAATACTCTGCAAGTTACTGAGCCTTGAGTAAGGCAAGGATTCAAAGAAATATTTCTCACTCTCACTGTGTTTGGAAAGTAACTAGAAATACAGGATAGGTAAACAGTGGGCAGTACAAGACATAAGGGTGAAACAGGTAGAGGTTATTGGAATATAGACACTGTATAGTCATTTAGTAAGAGAAAACTCCAAGGAGATAGTGACATTTAAGAAAGGATATAATAATGAAAAAGGTTTAGATCAGTGGTTCTCAAAGTACAGTCGGAAGACTCCTAGGGCTTCTGAAGATCCTTGCAAGAAGTCCCGGAAGGTAAAACCAAAAACCAAAATCTATTTTTTAATAATGCAAGACTTTTCCTTTTTCACTGTGTTGACCTTTGTGTTGGTAGGACAAAAATGTTGTGGTTAAAACAGCAGTGGCACCAAGCTCTATGGATAGTGTACAGGTATTCTTCCCTGTTACACACTTAGTTTAAACAAATGGCCAATTTCACTTAAGAATGTTCTTGATTAAACAACAAAATAATGAAGTTGATTAACTCCTCCTTCTTGAGTAAAGATCTTTTTAATATGCTATGGGGTAAAGCGGGAATTTGCAAAAAGCACTTGGGCTGTGTCATGAAGGAAGATTGTCATGGGGAAAAGTGGGCAATTGTGGAATTGAGTTGCAAACTGAAATAACTGCTTTTCCTTCAAAGAACACCATTTGTTTTTCTTAAAAGAATGACAAACAGACAAACTATGGCTATCCAGGCTTAGGTATTTGGCAGGCATTTTCTTGAAAATAAAGGAAGTGAGCCTGTTATTTCAATGAAAACAACTGACAACATTTGATGCCAAAAATACAATTTGAACTTTCAAGTGAAAATTAGAATTTTGGCAAAATATATTCACTACCATAAGCCTGACAGCTTGCCAATACTTGAAGAGTTTTCTGATTAGATAGGTGATGATATTAATGAATGCTATATACATATTATATGTACATCTCACATGTACATCTCACATGTACATATAATATGTATATTATATGTAAATAAAATAATGAAATGGGCCAACATTTGGAAGATCTGCATAAGTCAGTTAGTCAATATTTTTCAAATGACCAATGCATTATGGTACAAAACCATAAACCAGTGAAAAGTGAATTTAAAGTGTTAGGATAGACCAATGGGTTTTAATGTAACAGACTACAAAGAGTTTTATGACATGATTTTAGATTTCATATTGTAACTATCTTTTAAAAAAACTACTGCTTGGTAAATATTTAGTATCAAGGATAGCTATAATTATCTGAGAAATAAGAAAATACTCTCTCCTTTTCCAAATACATATTTGGGTAAGGTAGGATTTTCTTAATAAACTTCAACCAAAACAGCTTATAGTGATGGACTGAATTCAGAAATGGGTCTAAGAATCCCAATATCTTCTATGAAGCCAGATATCAGAGATATTTGTAAAAATGTAGACTGATACCACTCTTCTCACTAATGTTTTTGAAAATATAGTTATTTTTCATAAAGATATATTGGTTATGTTAACATGTAATAATGTTATTTACTATTTTAACTGAATTTGTAAATGAGTATTATTTTATCATTTTTAGTTTCTAATACAATAAACATTAATAGATATAACACACATAAACACGGACTCTTTGGGTTCCTTGCTCTTTTTTTTTTTTTTTTTTTAAGATTTTATTCATTATTTTTAGAGAGAAGGGCAGGGAGGGAGGAAGGAAGGGAGAGTGACATCAATGTAGCTGGAGGCAGGCCTTTCACCTGCCTCCAGCTACAGACCTGACTGGAGACCTGGCTGGCAACCTGGTTATGTGCCCTGGCTGGGGAATTGAACCAACGACCTTTGGGTTCGCAGGCCAGTGCTTACCTACTCTGCCACCAGCCAGGGCTCCTTGTACATTTTTAAGAGTGTAAAGAAACACTAAAACCAAACACTTTGAGAACGATAGGCTTATGTATACATGTGTGTATGTATTTCATGTTGTCTTCTTTTCTCAGATCAGGTTTAATGAGGCATAATTTAAATATAGTAGAATGTACTCATTTTTGTGTATCGGTGAAAGTCTTGAAAAATACATGGCCATGTGTCGCCTACCACATTTAAGTTATAGAACATTCCCATCACCCAAAAAAGTTCCCTTGTGACCCTTTTGTACTTAACTTCTCCCTTACTCTAGCTAATGGCAACCACTAAACTGGTACCTGTTCCAAAAGGTCATGTAAATTGAATCATACAGATTGTAACATTCTGAGTCTGGTTTTCTTTAGTTAACATAGTGCATTTGAATGTCATTCACATTCTGGTGGGTTTTGTGCAGTTTTAAAAATTTCTGAGTAGTACTTTATTGTATGGATGTACCCACCATCTGTTTATTCATTCATCAATTTAAGGGCATTAGGATTGTTTCCAGCTATGGGCAATTAGAAATAACCATTCACATACAAGTTTTTGTAAGTTTTCATTCCTTTGGGGCAAATACCTAGGAGTTTAACTCTATAAGGTGGTTTAGATATTTGAAAATGAAAAAGGGGACAATCTAGAGAGAGGGAAAATATTTTTGCCTCCCTTTGTTCCCTTTTGTGGATACTTTACAGCTGATGTATCATCATCTCTATCTTATTCCTCACCTTCCCAAGTGCCCACCATCTAGTTAGCAGACATACAAGAAATGTTGCAGCTACATTGTTGATATGCTCATAAATGCAGGATTCTACCTGGTATTTCTGAGGTCTGATAAATAGACCATTTAATGGCTGCAAAAGACATGTGCAGTGAAGTAGTGGAAGATGATCTCGCAAGATAGTTTGGCGCCAGATTGTAGAGAGCCCTGAGTGTGACACTAAGGAAATAACTTTTTCCTAGCAGTGAGTGAAAAATAGGTGCTTACTCCTACTGAGCAAGACAGTTTCCAGAGAGAGACGTTTGGGAGCATGGCCTTATGGAAATGACTGAGTGAAGTGCAAGAAATCTGCTCCTTGAGGCTATATCAGGTGCATGTTATGTCCCACAGGCTAGTTGGTGGGCACCCCAGACCCTCAGCTGCTTGCTCCCCTTCAGTAGTCAGGCCTACAGGCTAAACAATCCCTTGCTCAGGAATGAGTAACAATGAGTTTGGAAGAATGAACATCGGTTTCTTTTTTTCTTTCCAGTTGTTAAATGGAATTATCTTCTTGACTATAAAAGTAATTCATGGTTATTATAGAAACTTAGGAAATTTGGAGTTAAAAAATCCTTTACACAAATACACTGTTTGCATTTAGGTTATTTGCATCTGATTTTTTCTTTCTTTATTTCTATGTAATTTTGATTATATCCTCTGTATTATTTTGTATGTCATTTCTTATTGGTATTCTATCATAATTACTTTATCCTTATAAAACTCTTTATTATTTTAATAACTATATGATATCCTATCATATAGCTCTAACATAATTTTCTAGCAATTTCTTTATTACTGAGAATTTGCTTTATGTTTCATCATCAATATAAGTAATGTTGTGATAAACATCTTCTTTTACAAAAATTTTAAAAGATTTTATTTTTAGAGAGAGAGGAAGGGGGCGGGTGGAGAAAGAGAGGGAGAAAAATTAAGGTGTAGTTGCTTCTTGCACCTCCACTGAGGACCTGGCCTGCAACCCAGACCTGTGCCCTGACTGGGAATCAAACCAACAGCCAGCCCTGTGGGTCACAGGCTGGTGTGACTCAATCCACTGAGTCACACTAGACAAGGCCAAACTTTTTAAATCAAGTACTTTTCTTTATATTCCCAGTAACAAAATCACATGAACACTCTTGAAACTAGAAAAAAAATTATAAAGAGAAATACCTTGAATAATCCTGGGAAAAGTTTATTTAATTTTTGCTCTCCTTTTTTCCCCAGTCTAGCAACATTGGATATTGATCATCTGCTGGTTCCTGTACTAGGTATGGAAAGAAAGGGTTCAAAAGAAATGTAGCTTGAGATTTGGATTTTGAGTATCTAATTCAATTAAACTAATGTTGGTTACCTACTGCACTCAGCATTGTGCTAAGTGTTAGGGTGTTCTATATTGTAATAGCAACTGTTTTCTAATGAGAAGCCCAGTTTTCACAATGCTGTCAGGGATGGTCTCATTCCCCACCTTCCCCACATCAACATATAATATGCACATGATATTATTAACCCCACTTTTTAGAGAAAGAAGTGAGGTACAGAGAGCTGAATTGACTAGTCCAAGGTCATAATAGGCAGAGCCAGGATTTGAACCTGTGTAGTTCAGAGCGCATTACCCTTTACACTACATTGTTCTTTCCTCAAGAGAACCTGTAGTTAGAGGAAGAAAAGGTCCATAACATCCTTCATTCCAGAGAATCTCTTTCTTGCCATGTTTATGTTCCAGAAGCAGCTCTGTGGAGGAGTGAGATAGGGAAGTTCCCAGGCCTTAAGCTGCTGATAGTGGAAGAAGGTCAGCATTGCTCACAGCATTCGGGTGTTTCTACGAAAAGTAAACTAAACAAGTTCTGGCCACTGGAATGTTTTGCTGCTAACCTTTACTTGCACTGTTTTGAAATGTCCTTATATTTAAACAGACACACATCGGAAAGCAATAAACTTTGAAATGTAGACAAAAAAGTGAAGAAGACCAGAATTTGTAAGAAAAAAAAGTTCAGACTGGACTAGGCCACCAAATGGTACTTTATGAAAAAAGAGACTGTGGATCGGTCAAGTTTAGTACCTGCTGTGTTCTCTTCCTTCCTTTTTAGAGACCAATGAGTCAAATTAAAGGAATGAAGGCTCTGAGAAGTCCTGCAGCAGAGCAGCCTGTTTAAAATTATTAAGTAATTTTTATAATTTAATTATAATTAAATTATAAATATAATTATAAATAATTAAAATTATTTGATCCAGAGCTTCCAAGACTTATTTAGGCCCAGAACCCTTTCCTCAGGTGATCCCTATGGGGGAAATGGTGGACTAGATTTATGCGAATCAAATAGTAATTCATTCTTTTCAGGTTGCCTTTGAAAGCAAAAGCCAAGCACCATTCATTCATCCGTGTGTTCCTGTGAGTGGTTGCGGAGGGCGGCTGAGCTCCGGTGGCTGAGGTTTTGATCCTTCATCGTGTGTTTCACCGATTGGATAAAACAGAGCAGTGAAACATGACAATTCCCACCGAACAGGCTAATTCTCACATTCTGACTCATTTCCCTTACACTCTTGAAAAGCCTGGAGGCCAAAGGGCGCCGTGCTTACCCAGCAGAGGAAAGCCCCTTCTCCACATTTCATGTGACGCCTGGTTCAGGCGTGTCACTGTCACAGGGAACACCTGCTGTCCATCCGCAGCCCAGCAGCTCAGCCAACTCGCCCAGCTGATCGTCTCTCCAAGCACACAGGCCATTCCAGGGTGGTGTGAGGGACACCTGACTCCTCCCCCAAATTGCCTCCTACCCTCTTCCCAGCCCCCTTTGGCTGCTGTTTGGATGGAGGTGGTGAGTGACTTAACAAAGCTGTGAGAAGCAGAGATGGAACCCAGGGGAAACAACTGGGCCCTAAAAGGCAACTTGGTTCGCTGTGCACTGGGGAGCAGGCACACAGAAGCTGCACTTCTGTGGTACCTGGTGATTACAGTGCGAGGGGAGCCCCACTCTCAGTGCCTGTCACTCACTGCCACTGAAGAGAGGCCTCAGACAGGGGGCCAGCCAAGTGGCTGGGAGGATGCACAGCCCTGTAATTATGATGCTAATTCCCAAAAGGTCAGAACTCCTTAATCAAACATTAATCAAACCATTTTGTAAATGATAATGATTCTATCCAGGGTGGGAGGTAGAGCAGTCGGGGGCAGACCCCTGATGTCCTCTTGAACCAGAATGGGATTTCGAGAATAAGTGTTGGTAAAATGAAGTAGCTTTACTCAGGAAGATAAAACCCAGTAGTAGGGTTTACTGCTGTTGTTTTTTAAGTTCAAAGTAACATCATTTACTATGGCTGTGTTTTTACATCAAATAACCATGTTAGAAGACCAGTGAAGGGATGGCAACCCAAATATGCAGACATTTCTTCTCCCCTTGCCCTTTCTAAGCGCATTCCTGCATAATACTGCTTCCATTTGTGGAGCCCACTCAGTTTAGAAACACTTCCATCTGAATCGCCATGTCTGCTTCTTGAGCAGCCTCACAAGAGAGGTTTAGTCCAACACAGAGGAGAGGAAACTGAGAGGCAGGGAGATTTAGTTGCTTTCTTTTAGCTGGTAGGGAGCAGAGGGGTGACTCAAATCTAAATCTTTGGATCCAAAGTGTTCTTTGCACACACAATAGCTTCTATTCAAGTAGATCTTGGATTCTTGGGTTTCCGAGCCATCTGGGCCTCTTATTCAATAATTAGGCTTGTACCTCTGCCCAATGCTACCCCAGATAAGAATTCAGGAGTTAACTTTTAATGACTAGGATTCTTCATTGTCAACCTCCCAGTTACAAATAAATAGACAATACAAACAAACAAAAAAACGTTGCACTCTCTCCAATTTCAGACTGTAGAAATACGTTTAAAACACACACACACACACACAGACACACACACAGAGTTCTTTTCATATTAAAATGTATGCTTTTTTAGAGATTGCATAAAAAAGCATAACCTTATTCACTAGATCACTTATGTCTCATTATAATTTCTTGTAAGGCTTTGAGCCATTTATGGCCTGTATAAATTTATTTTAAGCATTGCTAATCAGCTGAGATCAAGTTAATGGTAAATTTGTAGAAGCTCTCATTATGCAACTGGTCATGGCCTTCCTTCTGGGCCAAGCAGGTTTCTTTGTGGCGCTGTATTGTGTGCACAGGCTGTAAACTCCAGGCAGAACATGCTGGCAAACAGCCTCCTCCTCCAATCCTCATTTTCTTTCCTTCCTGGGGTGTGAGCTCCCCAAAGTGTGATTAATCCATCTATTGATCGCCTCCTGCCTTAGCGAGGGTGAGATATGGCCAGCAATCGGTGCCAGGCTGCCTATGTGACTGGACTGCTAAGGCGAGGTGAGAACAGGCAAGTGCTGGCTGGGACTTGCCAACCCTGAAGACAGAGGGGACAGCGATAGCTGTGCTTCCCACAGCCTTGCGAAGAAGATCCTTCTCAGCAGAATGCAACTCCTTCCTTTTCAAATGAATTATAATGTATGCTCCCTGCCATCCCAATTGACTTCATGGAGATTTGATAAAGGTTTTGGGGGTAAGGCAAGGATGAAGATGAAAAATAAAGTAACAAGACCGAAGCCTCCTGGAAATAGAGCCAAACAAGAATGTGCACCTTTGAGTGAAGCATTCCAGGTAGATATAATAGATGACCAAAAGCATGCCAACCAAAGGGATTAGAAGACTAAGAAGGCATTTATCCAATATTAAGAGGCATTGTGGTTGGGGGAAGGTAGGGTGAAGATAAGCTGAGGGGCAGGGGGTGAGGTAGGCAAAGACTCTAAAGACAAAACCTTCTACCTGTGAGTTAAGAGGATAAAATGAGAAATATGGGCACTAAACTTATTCTCATGCCTACTTTTGGGCAGTAAAATAAAGGGGGGATTGGTCAAACAGGGATATGAAAATCTTTTTCTCCTCCTCTGCTGCCCAGAAGAAAGTCAAGCTTGCCTGAAAAGTGGCAGATGCCACTTTTTCTTTCATTCTGCCCCCACATATTTAAAAGAACCCCTCATCCACAAGTCATTCCACTCTTCACTTCAGCAAATCCTGTCATAGGCAGGAAGTCACCTGAGATTATACAGCAACTTCCATTTCCTATGGAATTGATTTTCAGTGTATGTAAGGAGAAAACAAACAAGTTATAAAGTTGGTCAGTGGTTTAAAACCTAGTGGCCCTTCTGCATTGTACATGCAGAGTGGAGGTGCAAATTTTAGGTCAGCAAGAGCCCCTCACAGTAGCTCTTGTGCCTCTGACTCATGCAAGCTTTTCTGCTTCTCTATTCCTTTGGAACATCGACAAACATCTGGGAGAGACAAACATACTTGACCAAGTGGGGGGAAAGCCCCACAGTGCCTAATGAAATGAAGAACAGAAGTAATTTTATAAAATTTCAATAAAAATTAGTTAATTCTGATTTATGTAACATTTCTTTGTAAGTTACATACAAAGAATCTAATATTTTTTCAGGACCTACTTAAATGTTAGTTTTTCACTGGAGGCTGGGTGTTCCATTGTGAGGCACAGATCTTGCACTCAAAGAACTGTAGCTCAGAGGGGAATAGACCATTGGACAACAGGGCCAGAACTCTGCAGTCAGGTTTTTAGCTTAGGATGAGATGGAAGTCCAAGCATCAAATCCAGTGTTGGTGACTCTTTTCTTAAGGCTCCTGGAGGAAATGACACATGAACTAAAACCTGATGAATGGATAGGTTTGCCATATTACAAAAGAAGCAGATGGAAGAACAGAAGTAAGAACGGGGGAGGGGGGTCGTATGATTATTCTAGACTGCAGGGCCATCATCACACAGGCCTGGAGGTGAGAGAGTTCAGGGCATATTCAGATGATGACAAACTATGAAACATGACCAGAACTTAGTATATGAGGAGGGTAGTGATAAGACATGAGGCTGCAGAGTCAAATTCAGGGCTCTGTAGGAAGTGTTAAAACTATTTGGACTTAATTCTAAAGGTAATTGCAGAACCACAGATGGATTTCAATAGGATAGTGCTGAGATTATGAGGAATGTGTTAGAAAGGTGTTACGGAGGAAACAGGGGCTCATTCACATGGTGCTCTGGTTAGAGTTGAGAAAAACAGGCCTTTATTTATAATATTCCAACCTTGGGGGAAGGTGGGGTGGCTGGGAGCACTTTAACTTGGAACCCTGTTCTCCCATGACACTCAGCACTCCCCTTGCTCCCCAAAAGGCTATAAACTAAAACCAAGCCCAACAGTTCCCCATCTCCTTATCTGTAAGCTCTTTCCTTCAGGATTTTGGGTATGTTGTCCTCAGCCTCCATATAATAATAGTCCAGAAAAGCATGTACCATATTATATTGGATCATGGTGAAGTCCGGGCAGGGCTTGGACATGTCCTAAGAGATTGTCCTCTTCGTATGTCCTGAGTTCCAAGAGTTTAGACAGAATCTGCATCTGCAAGGCAGAGTCCTTGGTGGCCCTGGAGTCAGCTGGATCGGACACAATTAAAGCAGTAACAGCCTGCTTTCTTACTAGCCCAGGCTGCCTGGCCAAATCCTGACAGTAAACTGTGTAGCTGCTTGCCGCTTCCCACATGGCTGCTACATTATCTGCCTCCTCACATGGCTGCTACAACCTGCTCCTACATCATGCCACACCTACATCACGCCCCCCTTCCCAAGGCTGCCCACTCTTTGTTTTAAATCCTGGAAGTCCAGTTGGCCTTTTGCCCTGGTGGTAGCACAGCTATCATTTAGCTACCAACCTCCTATAGATATGCTAAGTGCCTTAAAAGCTATATTGCCCCCTTCCTCCATTCCCCAAACCAGGGATTTTGGGGAAGATCTGTACCCATTTCAAAGGAACAACAGGGACTGATCAGGAGAGGATTGTTCAGGTGGCTTGATATCAGGTTCTGACAGTGGTGATGGGGTGAATGAAAGCGAGAAGACCAAGGTGAGTCTCAAGGAGGAACCCTGTCCATTGAGAATTTAGCTCAAGAATATATATCTGCCCTGGCTGGTAGCACAGTGGTTAAGGCGCTGGCCTGAGAACCCAAAGGTCGCAGGTTCGATTCCCCAGCCAGGACACATAACCAGGTTGCAAACCAGGTCTCCAGTCAGGTCTGTGGCTGGAGGCAGGTGAAATGCAACCATCCATTGATGTCTCTCTCCCTCTCTGCCTCTCTCCCTTCCTCTCTTGCTAAAAATAATGAAATAAAATCTTAAAAAAAAAAAAAAAAAAGAATATATATCTTATTGTAAAAGGGTTCCAGGAAGAGCCCAACACTTCTTAGATGCCCAGTAAATTGTTAACAAAAAATGTTGTAAGTGAAAATTTGCTCTTTCCAGTAAGTTGTGGGAGTTGGACAATCCCAGGAGGCAAAAAATAATAGATATGCTAGGTTCGTATTCTACTTGGAGAATACTCCCAGAATGTGAGAGGGAAAGCTTTATAAAATTTAAGAAAAAAATGGAGTCACAAGCCACATATGAAGAACTGGCCATGCCAGATGGCCACAAAGTCACTTCAATACTGTTCCTCTCCCAGCCACGGGCCGAGGGAGGCGAAGTTGCATGTGCCTGGAGAAGAGCAAATCGTTTCCCACAAAACCAGTGTTTCAATATTTTGCTTGGCACCCAAGTCGACTTGGACTGGAGAAAAATGTGGTTTGGAAATAGGCCTGTGATTTAATAAATGAAACAGTTTGTGAGAAGCACCAGTATTTCCAAATATGAAGTACGGTCTCTGATAGAAATATTATTTCTTAGTGTCTTTATTCATAAATTAAAAAGAGGGATTCTCTTATTGATGCAAATCACAGATGCTTCTAAATTAGGCAGCAATGTCAACACCCAGCAGATCACAATGTCCCCAAAGAGGTTAGGAATGAGGGGCAGGAAATAATAAAGCAAAGTTAAATTTGGCCAAATGGAAACTGCATCTGGGGAAAGATAATTCAAAAAGCAGGTATTCATTGGGCCAAAGAAATCTGGACCACACTGGTGCCAATGGAGACCCAGGTGCTATACCGGATGGCAGATGAGGTGGGAATTTAAAATATGCTAGGGCAGCCTTAAGCCCATTTGGTCCTGGCCTGCCACATCTGATAAAGGAAACTGAGAAAGATCCAATCTGCCTCAGTCTTCCATGTTTGCAGGCCATTCACAGAAGAAATTCAATCCCTTCTTCGCTTTGACTTTTGTTATTTAGATAGAACAACAAATGATCTATTAGAACAATAAACACCTTTACCATTATCTCAAGTTCATGGCCAATGCCTTTCAGTTAAAGAAACAAAGCCACGGTGATTCGTAGATAGAGGATTCATTCATAGTAACTCAAGATATATCACTAATATTCTTTCATTATTTTCCCATTATTATCCCTTTATAACTGTCTTTCAGGTAAGTGGCTAGGTAGTCATATGGTCTATCTCTATTTAATATATTAAGCAACTGAGGCATGGTAGCCAAAGGCATTCAAGAATGCCAGTCATTCATCTCTGCCTGATGCTTTGTTCATTATAGGGACATATTTTTTTCTAATTAATACTACTTGCTCAATTTTCTTTTATAACTTATCAATCATACTCAGAGGATATAAATGTTTCTTGAGCAAAGCTCCAATTTTGCCCAACTGTAATGGCTCAATTTTAGACAAAACCATTGGCTATGTACATGTTGGAGGAGTTATTGATGTGCACCCCCAGAGCTAAAATTGGATTTTGACCTTGATTAGAATCTGGCCACTGTGGTTTTGGAGCTTTGTTTGAAGTCAAATTCATTTCATTCATATTAGCTGAGTGAGAACTCATTGTTGCAGTTCACGTAAGGGATAGTTGTGGCTCAGGTTTTAGTGAAGGGTAGTAAATTTTATAGTGTATATAATTTGGAACATGTCTGTTTTCATCCCATATGTGGAAATCTGCCCGGGTGCTTATTATTATGCTTTATCTACAAATGACCAGATGGCCTTACCCAAATGTAGAGAACCATTTAGTGCCATTTTACAACATTAAGGCTATTAGCGCAGGCTGAGGATAATCCTTTGCCTGAAGGGAACTAGTTTTGCTGTCCTTCAAAGTCATCAAATGTAATTAAATGCCATATTGAGGAGTAGGCATTGGTAGATTAAGGAGCTGGCACTCTCAATCAGCACTGGATCAACCAAGGCAGAGGGAATATAGAAACAGATAAAAAAGATGATGTGTTAGGTAATGTACTGGCTATGCTGCAATAACAAAGAATCCCCAAAACACAAGTACTCAAAAAAGATAACTCATTTTCCTGTTAGGAATGAAACATTTTCCTTTTAGGAAAATACAAAAATAGGTGCAAAGTCCAAAATAGGCAGCTTTATTCCTTAAGATTAACTCCTCCTATCTCATTGCTTTGACATTCATTATAGTATTTTCCACACTTATCTGGTTGGGGTTATTTCACCGGTGCATAGTCATCTCTGTTGGCTGTATTGGGGTGGGGGCTGTACTGGGGGAGAAAATAGCAAGCTATTTTATTTTAAGGAGTTGGTGTTAAAAATTGTATACATCACTTCTGTTTATAATTCCACTGGCAGCAACTTAGTTACTATTTCATTATCACTAACTGCAAGGGAAGCTGGACAATGTAGTCTTCCATTGGACGGCCATGTGTTTTGCTGAAACTCAGCAGGGTGAGAAGTGCTACCTCCAAAAGGAAGAATGTGAGAATGGATACTATAGTCTCTGCCACATGTGGTCTTGTTCCAGAAGTCATAAAAGCCAAAAATAAGAATCGGGCAACTACCATAACTAGGGGTAAGAAGCTGTGAGGAAGCCTGCAGCTAAGAAAAGATGAACCAGAGATTGTACTATGTCCTAGAAACTACAAAGTTCTTTGCATATATGAGGTTATATAATTTGCATATATGAGGTTTATGAAATAGAGTTATTTCATAACTCTCTGAAATAATGTGTTAGTCTGCAGCCTCCAAGGAGAAGATACCAAGACAGAATTAAAATGGAAGGAATGTATTGGGGGAAATGTCTGTGAGAAGATGAGAAGGGTGTTCAGGGAGTCTGAGAAAGCATGTGATGCTGAGTGAAGGAGAGGAGGAAGGAAAGTTGGGTGAAGCATTTTATTATATTATATTATTTATTTATAATATCTTTTATTTATTTTGCTATTACAGTTGTCCCAATTTTCCCCCCTTTACCCCACCTCCACCCAGTACCCCATTCCCTCCAGCAATGCCTCCCTTAGTTCATGTCCATGACTTATGCATATAAATTCTTTGGCTTCTCTACTTTCTTTGTTCTTCTTAACAATCCCCTGTCTATTCTGTAACCACCAATGTGTACTTTTTTTTTCTTTTTGTCTGCAGAGCAGTTATAAGGAAAGTTTGGAAAAGTCCATCAGAGTTCCTGTGCCAAAATTGCGCATGAAACGAGACCCATATTTTGTCTTGTATTAGACTTACATCAACCATATCTTACCATGTTCTGTCATTGGCTGGGAGAAGCCATGTGAAGCATGGTGTTGCTGTAAAGGTGGTGATCAACCTCAAAGAGCACTTTCTGTAGTGCAAGACCAGAAAGGCACATTTTCACGCCTGCCATGGAGAGATGGGGAGAGGTATTGCATCTTCCCCCCAACTCTCTCTCCAGTACAAAAGGGTTAAGGTGTATATTTTTCCAAATTTAATAGCTGGTAAACGGCAGAGATGAAATTGAGTACACAGCCTGTCTTTGGCCAATATGCATACTACTTCCTAAGCTTATTGGGAATACACAGTGCATAGTTATAAGCAAAATTACCAGGGGAACAAAGGTGTACATGATGTCCCCACATCATAGGCATAAAAGTGAGGAAACTCCTCTCTCAGGCTACCTACTGATGGGAAAAGCAAAACAAGGGCCCCAGAACCTGAAAGTGAAGGAGGGAGGGTTTCACAGAGTAGCTACTCATTCATGCAGGGTCCCTTGTAGCTACTGCCTGAGGTAGCTTTTGTAGATAAAACCACAGTCACAGGACCAAGCCCTAAAGTTTTGACTCAATCTCTTCTCTTTTCTAGGTTCCTTCCTAACATGAGTTTATTGGTCTTCAAACACTGGGCAGTGAAAGGGATCTATCAGAAATGTAGACTAGTTCTTTTATTGAAATGAGGAGGAGGTTGGACTTAAGCCAACCTATGCCTTTGTATGAACTGGATAAAGACACCTCTCCCTAGAGGCAGGTGTAGAAGAAGCTACAGGGTGAATGGTTTAGACAAGCAGAAGGCAGATTGGATTAAACTTCTATTCATCTACCAAGGCATGGTGGCCACCACTATACATAATGATCCTGCTTAGGGCCCTGTGATATGTCAGGCTTACAAATCAACAGAAACCCCCAGACTACTGTTGACACGGACATTAACCCCAGCAACTTTCAGGTCCAGAGTACACATAGTAAGCTGCCCCATGCACCTGAGCAGCCCTCCCTCTGATTCTCCCACCTTATCCTAAAGATGCTGGGCAACCTTTAAAGGTCTTTAAGCAGAAAATGATACAGCAGAATTATTTTAGAAAAGTGAGCTTCTATTGCTTTTTTTTTTTTTTTTTTTTTTTTTTTTTTTTTTTTTTTTTTTTTTTTTTTTTTTTTTTTTTTTTTTTTTTTTTTTTTTTTTTTTTTTAGCTGACTCCTTTGCTAATTTAACCACCTGGCTCTATTGACCATATCTAGGAATTTAGTAAGATTAGCATGCCGGAACAAATAATAGGGGCCTCAGAACTAAGGGCCACTCTCTCTCTCTCTATCTCTTTTTTTTTTTTTTTTTAAAGATTTTATTTATTATTTTTAGAGAGAGGCAGAGAGGGAGAGAGACATCAATGTGTGGTTGCCTTTCACCTGCCTCCAGCTACGGACCTGGCTGGAGACCTGGCTGGGAATCAAACCAGCAACCTTCAGGTTTGCAGGCCAGTGCCTTATCCACTGTGCTACTAGCCAAGGCAAGGGCCTCTCTTGATCCCAAAGAAAGACAGCCTGTTCCTAAATATCTCAGTTTCAGGTGGTCTGTAAGGCTGTTTAGTCTAAATGCATGTAACATTGGAGTCATTGCTGAAAGCCACCTTCTACTTTTGTTGGTTGTGAATCAATCTAATGATTCCCTCAATTCAAGGATCTTGTCCAACAATATAGAATGTTAGACTCAGAACACTTCAATTTACTTAATTTTTATTGTTTTCAAAATGTTTTAACATATATTAATGGCTTATATAATCCTTACAGTGATATGGTGAGTTCAGTAGTAATTTCTATCCACTCCCATTTGACAGATAAAGAATGAGAAAAATTACGTTAAATGACATGTCCAAGGTCACAAATTAGTAAAATGTTTCATTTCAAGCAGGAACTGAGGTTTTTTACTTCAAATGCAATATTTTTGCAATATTTATTAGTCAAGGCTTTCCAGAGAAACAGAGCCAATAGAAAGAGGGAGAGAGAGAGAGAAAGAGAGAGAGAGAGAGATTACAGCAATTGGTTTACACTGTTGTGTAGGCTGAGAAGTCACATGATGGCGCATTGCAAACTAGAGAAGCAGGTAAAACCAGGGCTATAATTTAGTCCAATGACAAAGTCCTCAAAACTGGGAGGTCACTGCCCAAGAACTGGGAGGTCTAATGTCCAAGGGTAAGAGAAGATGGACACGCCAGCTGAAGAAGAATTTGACCTTCCTCTACTCTTTTGTTCTTTCCATATGGGCTCTCAGTGAATTGGATGACGCCCACCCAAATTGGTGAGGATGCATGTTGTTTACTCAGTCTACTGAATCAAGTGCTGATCTCCTCCAGAAACATCCTCACAGACACACCCAGAAATAATGATTTACTAGCCACCTGGGCATCTTTTGGCCTAGTCAAGATGACAAATAATTAGCTAACACACCACTAGAGATAGAGGCCTCTAAAATGAACTGTTTCTATTTTAATACATTCCACCCTGAGCTTGGGACTTGCTTTACAATTACTTTCAGTAAAACAAAAACCTAAAATATAGGAAATATATAGGCAGGCTAGAAGAACAAGATAAAAGAAAAATTAAAATACTAAATAGCCATAGATCCTAACATAGTAACTGAAGTTAGCCTGTAGATTGAGCTCTGAACTTCCAGGCAGCTAAAGCACAAAAGGAAAATGTGATTCATGTTGTCTATAAGGAAATGTACACTGTATCTCAAGGGATGCAAACCGTTTTTTGGCATTCAGATATGAGAGAATTTTCTCTTGTACTTCCTTTATGTTAAGGATATTGAGTTGTGTGGTTTATAAATTCCCCAAAAACATTCCCAGAAAGAGGGCAGAAATAGGGATGCATGGCTATTTCTTTTAAGTCCTGTCAATGAATACAGAAAGCAAAAACAAACTCTGCTTTTCATAATCTTGCTCATTCATGACGTTTTTCGGCAATCGGTGTGCTAATGTGTTAGTTTTCAAAGATGAATATGTAAGAAAACAATCTCATAAGATTGTTTTGGAAAAAGAAATTCCTGACTATAACTGTAGGCATATGGGAGGCCACTAAAGTTTTTCTCTTTGGGAAAATCTGTGGAAACTTGTCCCCAGGTTTCAAAGCTGGCTTTGACTAGCTCCCTCTTGGAGTGCATGCCTAGGAAATTATGCTTTTGCATTAACTAATTTATCCAAGAGAATAAAGATAACATAGTTCGAAAAGTTTCCAATGCAAATTCTCTCAAAAGGGGTGCAGTTTTCTTCACAAAGCTACCGATTGGCTACAACTGCAACAATGAACAATTACATTTTGCTTCTTAACCTTCACCTGGAAGAAGTCAGTTCAATGTGACTCACCCTGTCCTGAAAGATCTTGGGAGCCTGTCTGCCTTCAAAGGATGACCAGAGATGTTTGCAGGAAAAAACAGAAAGGCTCATTGTTTTGCTGTTTTTGTTGTTTTAGCCTCTCGGAACTAAGACCCTTTCTATTTTATTTTCCCTGGGCTATTGGCTCAGCTCTGCCTCAATCCTACTTGGCTCAGAGGCTGCTGGTTTCCTTTCATAGTCCCTTGATGCCCAGCTTCCATCCATCCTCAGATAATGTTCCCAGTGACAGTGGACTCTCCAAGCCCTCCACCTGGGTGACTGTGACAATAGAGCCTGATGATTTAATTATGCATTTGCCAGGCTGCCTGGGAGACACCTAGCCAGAGCAAGGACACAATCTGGAGCAATGAAACCCAGCCAAGTAAAATGGGGTTGAAACCATGACCTTGGCCTCTTGGGACTGAACTCTAAACCAACTTCACTAACTGGCCACATGGATAGCAAGGCTATTATCTGTGATGATGCTAAAAAAAAAAAAAAATACTACAGGTCAGGCCTTTATGGGGATTATATCCTAGGAGCCTCTCAGCTCCCTGTGAGGTAAGGATGCCTATCGTCATTTCCATTTCACGTGTGAGGAAATAGAAGCTAGGAGAGGCTAAGTATCTTTCCTAAAGGCACATAACTAACAACAAGGAAAACATGATTCAAATTCAGGCAATCTGATTCCAGAGTTCATACCTGTCCTATGAGCATTTCCCATATTGTAGACACAACAGGTATGAAGAAGCTGTGTCATTCAAATAAACTAGATAACTAACAAGAGCCCCCTGATTTTTCAGCGTAAGACTCTATTTGTTAGCCTTAGAGCTTTTGACTTGTACTTTACGGCATCATTGTTTTTAATGTCCCAGAACCCTATCTTTGGTGCCTGATAATGACAGTCTCAGGAGGGAGTGGCTGACACTAAATGTGTTCACACCAACCACATTCTCAAGAAGTATTTTATTCACACCTGACTTTCCAAAGAGGAAACATTTGACCTTATTGTATTACTTAAACACTGCTAGTCAGATTTTAAATTAGCACAACTTTTCTGGATGGTGGCTTAGTAATAATGTATCTAAAACATTAGGGGGGTTCATTTTTGATCCAGGCATTCTCTGGTGAATTTACCCTAAGGAAATAATTTTGGGGGAAAATATGCAATGATAAAATCAACTGAGAATTTTGGTTACATTATTGTTTGTAAAAATAAAATGGTTAAAAAACCCTAGCAGTCTATCAATATGGAACTAATTAAATACATTTTGCTAAATTCTTAATAAAGAATGCTACTTAACCATTTCAAATTGAAATGTGAATCTACATTTATGTTTGTGATGTGCAGATAAATTAAAGATGCTTGTGATACACTGATAAGTGAAAAAAAGAAATCATTGAACAATCTGGTTAGGATTAGTTTCCCAGGTCTGCCATAACAAAGTACCTCACAGTGGGTGACCTACCACAACTTGATTCTCTCACTGTTTTGAAGGCCAGAAGTCTGAAATCAAGATGTCAGCAGGGTTGGCTCCTTCTGGGCTCTAAGAGAGAATCTGTTTCATGCCTCTCTCCTAGCTTCTGGTGGTTGCCAGCAATCCTTGGCATTCCTGGGCTTAAAAATGTATCACTCTAATCTCTACCTCCATCTGAACACAGCCTTCTCCCCTGGGTCTTGGTGTCTTCTCATTTTCATCATTAGATTTAGAGGCCCGCTTATTCCAGGATGAGCTCATCTTAAGATCCCTTATTTAATTATATCTGCAAAGACTCTTATTCCACATAAAGTCACATTTTGAGGTTTTGAGTGGACACAGCTTAGGAGCCACAGTTCAACCCATTACATATGGTTCTATTTTTGTTTTATTAAAAATATATGCACATATATGTATATATAAGTTTATCATAGTTACATTGGACTTTGTAGTCAGACAAATGAGCTTTTGATCATGGGTCTACCTCTGGCTGACTATATAGCCAAAAGCAAACTATTTTAACTCTTGGAGAACTCAGTTTTCTGATGGGGTTAATTCTTATTAAAACTTTTAGTAAGTTTTGGTAATAATGCTTTACATGGTTATTATAAGAAGTTTAAGAGATAATGTACAAAAAGTACTTAGCATAGTACCTAACTTAGAGATAGTTCTCCATAGTTATGATTTAAAAAAACAAGCCTTGGCTGGTGGCTCAGTGGAATGATGCTGGCCTGTGAACCCAAAGGTCACTGGTTTGATTCCCAGCCAGGGCACATAACCAGGTTGCAAACCAGGTCTCCAGCCAGGCCTGTAGCTGAAGGCAGGTGAAAGGCAATACATTGATGGCTCTCTCCCTCTCTTTTTCCCTTCCTTCCACTCTCTCTAAAAATAAAGAAATAAAATCTTTTAAAAATACAAAATAAAAATAAGAGTTCTGGAAAGGTAAATCCCAAAATATTAACAGTAGTCATTTTTAGTCATTTGTGGCAGTGGTTAATCATTATAGGTGGTTTTTACTTTTTAAAAAATTTATTTCTACAATTTTATAAAAATTTTAACCACGCATGTATTACTTTTAAAAATCAGGAAATGTAACAATAAAGCCATTTCTATTTGAGGAAAGAACAAGACTTATTAGGTTCTATATCCCCTTGATACACATGTGAACAAGCCAGGCATTGTAAATTAAATTAGCCATGCAACTAATTCTTCAAAAAATTCCCTCCTAGCTTTAAGAGCTCCTTTTTCTCTCTCACTTTACATTTTCCATGTGCAAAATTTGTGTTTTATTGACTTTTTTTTCAGTGCCAGAGCCATGATAATGCTGACAAACATTTAAGAATAGCAGCATTTCTTAAATGTCCACAGTGCAAAAGGTGACACATGACATGCTTTGAAAGATGGGTTCCTTCCGTGGAGAGTGGCAGTCCCAACACAGTGATGAACGAGTTCCGTCAGGAGTAGGATTTGGAGAGGGAGGGAGACAGCAAAGTTGAAATCAAAAATTTAGATCAGGCACTGGCTGGTGTGGCTCGGTGGACTGGCTCTGGCCTGCGAACCCAAAGGTCACTGGTTTGGTTCTCCAGCCAGGGCACATAGCCAGGTTGCAAGCCAGGTCTCCAGCCAGGTCCTTAACTGGAGGCAGGTGAAAGGCAACCATACATGGTTGTTTCTCTCCTTTTCTTCCTTTCTCCCTGCCCTGCTCTCTAAAAATAATGAATAAAATCTTTTTTAAAAAGTTTAAGTCGAATGTGACATTGATGGATTTGTGTCCCAGTTGAATGTCCATTTTTAAGGTTAGCTGTCCTCTGAGAAAGGAAACACGTCATCACAAAATATGTACATTTTAGAAATAATTTTTTCATGTTAAAAGTAGTATGTGGAAAATAAAGAAAATGTAGAAAATACACACACACACACGTATCTCATCAGCACATAGGGCACCTGTGTGTGAAATTAAAAATGGCATCTCTCTCTTTGGGGATCAAACTAGAAAAATATGACCCCACTGAGCAGGTGCAGCCCATGTAGCTGCATGTCTGACAAGTAGAGAGTACTTTCATGCAAATGAGTAAAAGGGTACCTTTTCCTCTGACCTGAAATGTTCTCTCACCAGGGCACCTCCTGTGTACTCCTATCAGAACATAGCTGGTGTAACAGCATGTGGTGGCCCTGAAATGAGATTAGGGACTAGATGACACCTATAATTTGTGTGTGTGTGTGTGTGTGTGTGTGTGTGTGTGTGTTTTATTATGTAATATTTGATACATACAAGCGATACATGTAATGAAAATAAAAGTTACAGGTTAAAATTATTTTAAATGGGCCCAACTTATTACCACTTCTACTGCGTCTCTTTCTATGGTCCTCACTGTCCCTATTTTTGAATTTTGTGTTTATTATTGTCTTGACATATTACATCTAAAAGCTTAGATTACATTTATATAGTTATCTATCTATCTATCTATCTATCTATCTATCTATCTCATATCAAGTTGAATCTAGCCAGGTTTCTGTGACTTGTTTTTTTAACTCATGCTATTTTCTACTCTAATCTATAACTTAACAAATAGGTTTTTATGCCACAAAATTTAATTTTACAATATTATTAAACTACAAAGTATGCCATTATATCTTTGGACCTTAATTTAACTAATTTTGTTATTAAGTTTAATTAGTTAAATAATAAGTATGCTAAATGAGCATAATTCAACTAATTAAAAACACAGACTTTATATTATTGGCAATGTTGCTCAAAATTTTTCTTGATGATCTTTAGCTTCCTTCTAAAGGAAATCTTGGACAACATTCATTTTTTTTTTAAATATAGTTATCAATTTATTTATTTATTTAATTATTTAATTATTTTTATTGTTGTTGTATTACATCCATCCCCTTTTTGCTCCCCTCTGTTGGACAACATTCTTGATTATTTTCTTAGAACAAATTCCTAAGCATAGTATTGGTGTGTCAATGATACACTGAATATAAGACTTTCATTGGGTATTAATACTGATGAAATTGTTAAGATAATGGAGAAGCTGCCTGAGAAGAGATACCTAAACCAAGGAAGTTCAGGCTTGACAGAAACATGTAAACAATTTCTAGATCTGTTCATCTCTAAGAAACCCACTGTGCAGTAGACCCCACAGGGTTGTACTGTCTATTTTGGCTCCAGTAGCTCAAGGTTAACCACAATAATCAGAATAATGCTATCAGTGTGGGGGTGGTCATTTGGGGGAAAATTCTCAAGCAAGAATTGAGGAGCATGAAGAATCACAAAACCAATCCAGGGAATTTCACACTGGATTCAAGTAAACCACAGGAAAGGGCAAAAACATCTCTCTTTGTGACAGTCAAGATGAAGGCCAACCCAAGAAAGGGGATTTACAGGGAGATTAGAATATGCACATTAAAAGCAGAAGCCTGAATACCCTCACAGCCCAATGTCACCCCACAGAGAGCCCTCACCTCAATGAGCAACAAGGTAAAAAATTTACAAGAGGCAGGAGCCATCAACCTCAGCTTCAAGCCAGAAAGGGAAGACAAATGAGTTCTTTCTAAGAACAGAAACACTTGATTAGCCAAGCAGACAGAAGTCTACATAGAGACCTTCTTTAGGAGAAAATGGCTACTCAGCCTTTGCCTAGTTTGGTCTCCACAGATATTTAACAAATGGAAATATTATTTATATTAGTATATTTGTTGCTGTAAAGGACAATTTTTAAAAGCTCTCCCCCCACCTCAGGAAGTATTTCTATTTTCCAACTGATTAAATTATTTGAATACTATGCCTAAAATCTTTACAATTGAAATGAGCATGGCTTCCTTTCTATCTTGTCTGGAGAGCAGAAATTAAATTTGTGTGGTAAGTAGATTGTCAATAATGTATTTCAAAAGGTCATAATGTCTGGACTTAAGCAAAATTATGTTTTTATATAAGGATATGTTTTCTCTTCTTGTCAAAAGGCATGCCAATAGTTTCTTTCTGCTTCAGTTTATGGCATGGGCCTGCTTTGTTATGTGTTGAAACAGTGTCTGCTCAGAATAAGCAAACAATAACAGCAGTTACCACTAATTGAGCATTTATTACATCTCAGGCACAAGTTAAGTCCTATGTATGTATAAAGTAGTTTAATCCTTTTAACAACCCATTGGGGAAGCTGTTGACATTTAACAGAGAAGTAAGCTGAGGGTCAACCTAATGGTTGGAGGTCACTGCCTTTGGTTAGCTACCTGCTAACCATCTTCCATCTGGAGGAAGAACAGGAAAACATGGTGGGGCCTGAGCTTTACTTGGGTAGGAAAAATCATATTAAAAAAGTCTCAACCCTTAGAGTTCTTCTCTGTATGTCTTTAGGTGTTGCTTTCCACTGTTTTTCCTACATATTTTTAAAAATCTTTAATCATGGTCTTAACATGGTCATGTCAACATACTTGCCTTTAAACTTTTATTTAAAAATAATAATAACAACCATCTTTAGAGAATGTACCTAAGGGAAATAATTACTCACCTCACCACCACCTCATCTTTCAGTTAGAATTATGAGCCAGGTTAGAAATAAAATCAGGCACTTCCCATCCTGAGCTCTGCATTGAAACCTTGAAGAATATGTCTATGAAAAGTTTTCAGCTATAGGATTCACTATAAGTTAAATTTATGGACTTTATAAGCTCTGTCAAGGTAGTTTTGTCTTCATGAGAATTTCATTTTGAATTTAGAAAGAATCCTTGACCCCTGCTATATGCCAAGAACAATCCCAATTGCTGGGAAGACAAAGAGAGATAAAGTATTGTCCTGCCCGAGAAGTGAAAAGAAGACCATTAATGGAAGTAAAAGATAACAACAAAGCAGGGGCTCTCACTGCCCATTAAAATCTTCTGAGATAAAATAAAACCCCATGATGGATCCCATCATTAGAGATTTTAATAGAATTGATTGATCCTGGGTGGGGCCAAGCCATTTTTACAAGCTCTCCACATGATTCTGAAGCACAGCCAGGCTTCCTAATCACTCAAATTGAGTCATGTATGGGGATGTCCAGGCGAGTTGCTCTAGAAGCATCTGAGGAGGTGATGTTCAAGTTAGGGTTGGCAGGATTGATGGGAATGTGCCAGATATTCCAGGGCAGAGCTGAGAAAGGGCATTGTGGGAGAATGAAGAATATAGACAAGGCTGCAACACATAACTCAGAAGGTGACTTTCGTGGAGTGGCTGGAAAGCTAAGTGGGTCAGAGCTGAATGGGAGATGAAGTTGGAAAGGTGAAGTGGGCAGGTGGAAGGGAGGGTGCAGGGAGAGGTCAGGCAAGAAAGACGGCATGCCTGACTGAAAACATAAGACTGTTCTAGAGGTGACAAGCATTCATCAACACTTTCACATAGTTCCCAGCTGCAGTGTGTGTGTGCGTGTTTGAGAAAGAGGAATGAAAATCTAGAATGAAGATTCCTATAGTAGGTGAGCCTGGAGATAGAGAGACGCCTATAAATAGGGTCTTGTAATCATTTTGGTGAGATATTATTCAAGAAGAAGATAAAAGAAAATAATTCATATGCTTTCGTTTGTTTCCTTGGTACTGTTGGCAAGTTACTAGAATTTATTAAAACAATAAGAAATTTTTTGAGAATCTACAGGCACGGAGCGAGACACTGGGCAACCAGGGGAGTAAGACTCAGTTGTCTTGTTGTTTACAATTCAGGGTGTTCGGTGGTGGACTTTTCAAAGACACCTTTAAAGACACAACATCAAAAGTGAAACAAGTTAAAAACGTACATGTGTTCAAGAGGAATTTGGATCCAGGCAATGTGAAGATACTCTTGAATGGTTAAAGAAAAGTGAGAGATATTTGGAAGATTAAAAAAAAAAAAATTTGTAATTGGTATCATGGAGGTCAATTATGATCTCCCGAGACTTTGTTTGCTGCCCATATGAAATACCATATTGTTGGTTGAAGGGATTGTTAGATACATCCTAGCAATGAATTTCTTATGTTCATATTATTTGACTTTGAGAAACGTGGTTAACAACCATTTAAGAAACTTGAGTTAACTGGAATTCCCAAACAGCCATAATTATAAGGTGTTTGTTAATTTATCATAATGATCATTCCAAGTGTGTGCATGAAAAACTTGGATACAGTACCAACTATTTCCAGCACCCTGTGGCCTCACAGAATTATTATCCATTGAGTGAACTAAAATATGCAGGAGACCACTTACTCTCCAGTACTGGGGAATTGATCTTGAATAAGGATGCAGATGATAGGTTTATTATGATTTAGTAACAAACATAAATTTCAAATCCACTTACAAGTATCCATTTGTATGTAAAAACCAGTGTTCATTACAGTAAATAATTTTTTGACATTAAATGAAATTAGTGAAAGATTGAGAGAAATATGGAACCAATCAGCAATTCCTTGCTTTTTTTTTTTTTTTTTTTTTAACTCAAGCTCTAAAAGCTGATGAGGTGTTTTAATTATTTCGTTTCACATGTGGAAAGAATAAATCTGAAGGAAATAGTTTAGGATTCTTTCCAAGTTTGAATTACAAATTATCCCAGGGCCCTGGAGAGAAACAACAGCAAACATGATTTTAGGTGCGTCTTTCTCAGGTCAGCCTTCCAATCAATATTGAAAACAACCTTGAGGACCTAATTTTTTCCTTGTGCTGTTTCTCAGAGTTGAGGGAAGTTTAATCTTCCTTGTGATAGGCCTGTGATATGTGTTATTTGTGCTATGTGGCTGGTGTTCCAGGCCCAAATCCCATGAAAGCTGTTTCTTTTGTATGGCCACCCCCACCTCAGCTGAGTCTTATGAAAGAAATGCTCCATTGCCCTTTAGCCTGAGGCTTGCACCGGAGAGGTGACATTGACTGTCCCTGTGCCCTATTCCTTGGCCATCGGATCTTCATGTTCAGGAAGGAGGAAGCTGGTGCTCCTGTAGTGCTCACTGCTGAGATGGCTTATGTGCCTCCCATCGTGGGCCCACCATTTCAGAGAAGGGATCCTCTGATAATCTCTTTCATCAACTCTATGTAGACCAGCTCCAATTTAAAGAAGAGAAGCGCCACATGATGAGAACAGCCACACAAAATAGAAGGAGTTGCAGGAGACAGAAGAGAACTTTCCCCATAAGTTCCTACCCCAACCTTACAGTGGCCAATTGGATAGCCCTGAGGAATCCTCTGTATCTTTGATTCATATCCTGAAACGTAGATGTGAAAGAGGACCTCGAACACCTCCTAAGAATAACAATGCGCCACTAAACGTTACTGAAATCTGTTTCAAAAATTATACAACTTATTTTAGACGGTGTTAAGAAAAACAACGTGAAAGATAAAGTATTACTAAAAAACTGTTTAAATAGCATGTGTTCCCGTAAAAGGCAGTAGAAGATACAGAGAATTTCATAAACTAACTAGGTCAACCCTTAGGAATTTTTTGGAATGAGAAAAACCAAACCAAATCAGACAAGGATTGAGTGCTTGAATAAAGCATGGTCTAATTTCTGTCCTCCATACTGGTCAGTAGGAGAGGTATTTTTTTGGTGGTCGTTCTCTAAAACTCCTTCATTCAGAGGATGGTTTGTTTTTCCATTTGCAGGGGTTTCTCTAGACTCTAAACTTGCAGGTTGGGGCACTTAACTTGCAAAGAGGAAAGTCTCAGGCTTCGCAGAACATTGTTTAGTCACCAAGTATCTGCCTGGAGCTGCTGTGCCTCCCAGAGCACCTGTGAACTGTTCCCTCTTTCTCTGCAAGGACACCTCCCTTTGGCATTGACAGAGTCAATTGTTTCCTCTGGTGCAATGCAGCTTCCATGTCAATTGATGCCGGGAGCATTCTGCTGAGAAACAGGAGTAAAAGGAATACCAGCAGCCAAGGGACTGTATCATTTTTTAAAATACTAATTGACCTTGTCAAGATAATTACTGCAGATTGGGAGAAACTGACATTCTCTGGCAGGTTAGATGGAAAACATACTGATTCTGGGGAGAATATACTAAGAAAAAAGTTTGTTGTGTTAAATGAAGAGCCTTAGGCTATTTTAAAGGCAAATATTTCTTATTCAGAGATCTTGAAGCTAGAGGACATATGCTTGCTTTAAATCTGGAAGAAAACTATATACTTACGAGGATGTGCTTTGTCTTGGAACCTCAAAGCATTATAGTCCTAAAATCCTTTTTTGAAACCGATAGTATTATTCTCTATGTATATTATCAGCTCAGTGATTCAGTTATTCAATTTCCACTTACTGAGCATCTACTTGGTAAAGTACTATATTAAATGCTGTGTACAATGCAAAGATGAATCACACACAGTGCCTGCCTTCAAGAAGCTTATATTGTCAAAGAAAGGTGTTATATTCATAACTAAATCTAACACAAAATGGAAAATTCTATAAAGTCCAGAAATCAGATAGGAATCTTAAACTAAAATTTGGGAGAGGTTTTATCTGGAAATAACTTTGGAATCATTAGAACCAACCATTTTATTGGAAACATTGGGCAAATTCACCAATTCTTTTCAAGAAGCCAGAACCCATCAAAAAACAAAACTGATACAAGCCATGATTAGGTTAAGGTACAATTGACCCTAATTTGGGTTGCAAAAATAAAATCAATGCATGAGTCTTTGTCAGATCACTTAGTTATTGTGAGGTAAAAGTTCACCATTCCAAACAAAAGCCTGCCATGAGGCAGCTCACCTCTTCTTCCTGCCCCTAGCTGCCCCAGACTCAGGTGACAATCAGATGGCAACTGTCCAACCACCAACCTGCTGGCTGTAGAAGGGGGTAACTTAGCCTATCCTGTATTGCATATATATTCCAAGCCTCAAAACTCTTTAAAAACTCACTCCGTCCTGACTCTAGCTGCTGATGTCTGCCCTGACCCCAGCCTGCCATGTCACATACTCAATAAACCAGCTTGTTCAGCATTTGGCTGCTGGCCTTCTCTATCTCTGCTGACCCATGAAACCTAACAGTCATCAAGTATACAAATCCTATTCATCATTGATATGCTCAGTGATCACTCTCTGGAACTGGTCAAGTTCCAGACTGGAGAGAGGTCTTTAGGTTGTTTTCAACGATAGTTGGTTTCCTCATAAAGAAGCTTCTCTTGAACTCTTGTCCTATTTAACAGTTATTGCAAGTTGGCCAAGGATATAAATGGCATGCTTGTCATAGCAGACAACTCAGCCTGCTATAACAATGTGTTTGTTCTAACAGGATGAAATTTAATACTGGAAAGAGCCTATATTAAATTCTGAGTCCAGAAAGTAAGTGAATGTGTACAGATGTCAGAGATGTGGCTGAAGGGCAGCAGGTATAGACATGATTGACCTGGGAACCATAATTTCCTGTAAGCTTATGTGAGGAGACATCCAAAAGAACTAATACACACTTAGTCATCATTAATAAAGAAAGACTATTTCAAAAAGGGGACTGAACCCCATTGTAGTCCAAGCTGGTCAGAAAGTATGCTTGGAATATTTTTGCCACACTTTCAGAAGATCATCAGTAACTTACTATCACTGAGGTTGGCAAAAGGAATTGAAAATCATAATATAAATGTATAAATTAATATAGCATGCTGTGTCTAGAGAAGTTTCAATGGTGAGAAGAACATAAGGATTATCTCTCAATAAAGGGATAGCTGCCATGCAGGAAACATATCAGGCATTCTGGGCAGCTGTGGTGGGTAAAATGGGACCCAGTGAAGGGAGCCCAAGAGATAACCTCTAGCTCAACATAAGAAAGAATCCTATAATTGTTGGGGTCACCATAAAGAGAAAGTTGGTAGTCTGGAGAGACAGGAGACTCCTTGCCACTGAAAGCATTCAGGGAGCATACTTAATGGGGAGATTAGTGTGAGATCACCTGTGAGATAGGAAAACAGCACAAATGACTGTCGATGTCCTTGATGGATTGAGGATTCTGAGTTTATGTACATGTTGGAGGATTATCTGTCTGTATTCCTCTACAGACCTACATTCAATTGCAACAAATTACTTACCAAGAAAATCACTGAAAAATGACATTTATTTGTCAAAAAGTGCATAATACAAAACCTACCTTGTCATGGGCGATACAGAGACACTCAACAAAGATTTGTTAATGAATGAACCTGACTTGTAGTACCAAGCAAGTAAAAATAAAACCCAAAGCTTTATGAATAATACAGTATTGGATTATGTCATTAGATGCTACTAGCCACATTTTCTGTCTGCTTCCTGGACAAGGAACAAAAATGACAAGCTTTTACTATCCTTGATACTTCTTTTTTCTTTTGTTTTTTGTTTTATTCTATTTTTTTTGTAACTTGAGATTCCCTCCCATCCTTTCTTTAGGAATTCAGTTCCAAAACCTTTAACTTTAAACAACCCTCCACCAACTGAAAAGACATTTCTCTCAGTCGCTTAACCTTGCTGACTGATAGACAGATCAGGTGAATGACTTTCAGTCATTATGTCACTTAACTAGGCCTGTGCATTTAAACCGTTTGTCTACGACAGTGGCACAAAAGCTCCAGAAAGTAAACTTAGATCTAAGCAAACAGGCAGATGAGGCAAAGGCTGAGGAAGGATGTTGGGATGAATCAGATCTAAGCCTTCTCCCAAATTTCTCAGGGCAGTAGAAAACTTCTAAAAAATGGGATCTATAGCTATTGGCCTTCTAGGAAAGTAAATAAATTTAGCTAGGGAAATAAGGAACCATAACTATAATTCCACTTGTTTCACTATGGTAAAAATGAATGCATCAATAACTAAAAAGAAAACCACATGCTTTTTTCAAGAAAGAAAATTAAAGCTAAGAAAATTCATAAGAATTATATTTTCTTTTAGATGTTCTTTTTTATAAAAAGATTTTATTTATTATTTTTAGAGAGAGGGGAAGGAGAGAGACAGAGAGGGAGAGAGACATCCACATATGGTTGCCTTCCACCTGCCTCCAGCTATGCACATGACTGGAGACCTGGCTTGCAACCTGGTCTTTTAGATTTTAAAAAGTTATTTATTTTTAGAGAGAAGGGAAGGGAGGGAGAAAGAGAGGGAGAGAAGTATTGATGTGTCAGAGAAAAACATCAATCATTTGCCATCTATTAGATTCCCTAACCAGGGGCCAAACCCAAACCCAGGCACGTACCCTGACCAGGAATCAAACCAGCACCTTTCAACAATGCCCAGGCAACTGAGCCACACAGATCAGCGTGAGTAAGACTGTACCTTATCAAAGACCTGCTACTATTATGCATCCCAATAAATTGTATTTTCCCCTCCCTCAAATTGTTTTTTTTTGTGGGGAGGGATGGGTTTTTCTGGGTGTATGTGTGTGCACACGCATGCGTATGTGTCTGTCATTTGAACCTTTGAAATTAGACATGAGAATAATGGAAGAAAGGAGAGCCCCTGTCAGCAAGGCCAGCCCTGAAGGTCAGGCCAATTCTGTCCTTTGCCCAGGGCTCAGCATGAATTTCCCCAGCTTTTCCCACTTCCATGGATAAGATGAAACCGTGATTTTGGGCAAGTTGTGGCTGCTAGAAGCTCTTCCCAGATGTCTGGGGCTTAGGCTTATGATACACAATGACTTAGACTTATGTATGATGCCCACTGATAGCCACAAGCTGGCTGGGGCCCTTTCCCTGTTCTCAAGTTTTTCCTTCTTTTTGGAAGCGAGCTTTGCTCTCCAAATCCTGAAGCCATTTTCCCTTGTATTTCCAACTTGAATCAACCCCCTTCCCTTCCCTACCTTTCACCCAAGCAATCTGGATGCATGTTTTACATTTCCAGCTCATTTGTTGCTAGTTTAAGTAATTTATTTTTATAACTCCCTCTTTCTGACATCCTAAATGCCTCCATGTGTCTCTATATTACTTCTGCTTCTGCTAACCTCATTTCTGGTATCAAAAAGGGTAGGACAGTGCATGCTTTGCAATTAGTTGGGGTTTCACTCTATTAATACCAGTCCCATCCTTGGGCCTGCCAGGATTTCACGCATTCAGGAGAGAAATAAAGCTGCGGGGCACTTCACAAACAGCCTTTCGTAAATTCAAAGCATTAACGCCACAGCACATCTGATCTTAGCAGCCCTGCCCCTTGACACTGGGGAATAGCTGCTTTAAAGTAGGAGTTGTCCTTTCCAGGCACACAGAAGCCCTGAGGTAGACAAGTCCGTGCCAGGTCCAGTGAGCACGGAGATTTAGTCTTTGGTTTCAGGATAAACCCAGCTTCATGTTCTCAGCTGCCTTACCCTAATGATCCTTAATGTCATTGCGTTTGGAAGGAGGGAGACATGAGCTGAAATGAAAACAGAAAAGACTCCACAGCAGTCTTCCCAGCTGCGAGGTGGGCTGGCGAGGTATGCTGTTAGCCTGGATACTTAATGCTAATAATGCAGACTGATGCCTGGAGTACACACCAGAGAGAAGAATTGAAAATTATGTAAAACTCTGGACACTGCAAGTGAGAGGGGGAGTGTGCCGACTGCTGCGTTTTTCTAGGCAGGTGGTCAGCCCTCTGTGCTAAGTGTTCTCTTTGATCATGATCTTTTGATGACCTACTTTTAGGAGCCAAACCACCTGTGAAGTCGCTGACAGAGAACAAATAGCTGAAGAAGCAGAGAGGAAAATTTGTTTCAGTGAGAATGCAGTCACATCCAATGTTCCCACAGGGGTCCACTTCCCCAAGGACACAGTTCCTGCTTGGTCATATGGCCTTGGCCCAGACACCAGAACAAAAAGCAGGTCATCAATGGGGCTGAGGCAGCTGCTGTCCTTGACTTACTTGAGTTCATAACTAGACTTTTCAGAATGGGGTGACTTGATTAGAGCTTTAAGAACTCCCTTCCATTGACTCAAAGGTCAACCTCTTGATGTCCAACCTAAGTTTTCCCCAAAGTTAATTAAGCTGCTGAGAGGTCTCACATGATGATGTAGATTTAAAATGGCTTTTGAGTTTGTGTCTGGGAGTTCTTTGTCCCCACATGATGGGGAAATCTACCTTCTTCATCTCCAGTTATAGGAATATGAGTCTTACAATGACCTTCTCCCTCATTTCACACAGGGGTTACACATACACAGACCACTTGATAGTAAAAGGACTTTAGCCAGAGCAGTAAAATAGCAAAAACAGTGCTATAAAACACTGACAATTACAATGTTTTATAATTTCTAATGTTTTTCTGTGCCTTATTTCTATAGTTTCCTGCTTCCATATTTAGAAAAGAAAAGCCTTCTTCCTAAAGAGGCTTTTGGGATTTTCTGTCAATCCTCCTGGAAACTAGCCAGAGCACCTCCTTCCAAGACAAGTGCAGTCACCCTGGAAATGGTCCACAAATGACTGTCACATTATTTCAATTTTCCCGGTAGCTATAAAGAGGATCAATGCCCTAGTACCAGAATCAATGGTGTTCAGAGCCAAGCCATTCATTTCTCTATTTCTTTCTCGTGGACATCCTCATTCTGTCTGACACTTTGAATCATAAAACTTGGGATCCATTTGTAACGAGACTTGTCAGGTATTTTCAAGAAGTATGTGTGGCCAATCCAGCCAATTGTAAAGACACCACTACTATAAATGATGGTTATAATATTACTACTTCTACTAGTACTAATAACAACAATAACAACATTGAGCTTTTATTTTGTGCCAGGCAGTATTCAAACTGCTTCCAAACATGTAATATTTATAATTGTCTATGCACACATATATTCTTTTCTTGCTCATATTTTGGCTGTGTGGCTTGATAGGTTTAGACAGAAATGATACATGGTAACTAGTATCAAATTTTTCTAATAGCAAGGTTTCTTATGAAACATTATAATTGATTAGCTTTATTTATCAATTTTTTTGTTCAAATCCAGAATGTGGAATACACTCCTATTATGGCAAAAGGAAAAGGATCTTACGTTAGTTGATCTTTTACTACTCACCATTCACAGGGCTTAAATACTTCTAAATATATTATTTCATTACAATCTCATAACAATTCTACTCTTATATTCATATTATAGATAATGAAATGGAGATTCAAAGAGATTAACTATCTTGGGAAAGTTGCCTCAGTTATTGAGTCAGGATTCCAATCCAGTCCTGCATTCCAAATGTCATGCATTTCCCCATTTCTGTTTACCAGTCTTGGGCAGAGTGAAATCCTGCCTGACCAATTCTTATTTTCCCTGACCTACTTTTCCTCTTACCCCGTCTTTTCTCCTCCAAGTGACAAACAGAATTGAGGAGAGGTTTGAGCTGATAGTAACATGGTATGGCTTCAATGCCTTGGACCTTGAGAGTATCATACTAAATGATATAAATCAGAGATAGAAAGATAAATGCTTTATGGTCTATCTTGTAGAATCTAAAACAAAAACAAAAATAAAAAAAACAAAAACAAAAAAGCTAAGCTCATAGATACAGAGAACAGATTGGTGGTTGCCAGAGGTGAGGGGGTTGGAGGTGGGAGAAATGGGTAAAGAGAATCAAAAGGTACAGACTTCCAGTTATAAAATAAATGTCATGGGGAGATTTTCTGTACAACTTGAAGACTATAGTTACTAACACTGTGTTGCCTATTGAGAGGTTGCTAAGAGTAATTCTTAAATGTTCTCTTTAAAAGAAAAAAAATCTAAATATATGTGGCAATATGTGTTAACTAGACGTATCATACTGATCATTTCACAATGGTATTATAATCTATTGCAGTGCATGAAATACCACAAGGTAACATTCAGATGTTGGGGGTGCTATTGATGACTATTTTAGCCTTGATTAACAGTCTGAAATTGTCTTGCAAAGGGTGAGATTTGGAGCTTTGTGTGGGAAAAACAAAAGCATTCAGGCACATGCTCCTTCCTATAAATAAATGTTATAGTTTTGATCATAATCTCTGAGGGTGCATTTCCAGCTAACTAAACATGCATCTAATAGTCAAACAGATTTAAGTTGGAAGATACTCTGATATTTGACAGAGTCTGATCTGTGAGCACAGCTTCTTCAGGCTTCTTCGTCCCTCATGGGGGACATGTTAGAGTTGGTAGCTTCTGCCTACTCAGGGGGAAGAATTGTCAACTCAAGGGAAGCTCAATGTGAGGGCTTACCAGGCCACTTGCACTAGAAGCCATGTCACATGAAAAGCAGCTTGGGTTCCTCATATAATTTCATAAGTCATGTTACCTGGCTCTTACATTTCTACAAGTAACATAGTGATTAGTCATGTTCCCTATGTGTTGTATTCACTGCAGATGCATGATATTGACCAGACCAAATGCACATATGATCAGCCATCAGGAGGTGTAGGGCATAGAGGGACTGGACAAGGCTTACTAACCACACCACAGAATTTTCCTTAAACTCACAACTACTTGAAAACTGGCAGAAATGGGGTCATATACAGAGGGTGGCAAAAGTAGGTTTACAGCACTAATACAAATGAATAATATAATAACCAATAAATGATAATACAAGAATAAACCATGTGTTTACGAATACAAATGCTCACAATTGTAAACCTACTTTTGCCTACCCTTGATATTTGTTCAACATTTTTATTTACCTACCATCCAAGCCCTGCCTTTCCTGTGGGCTGAGGTCACCTTGACACCTACCTCATTGACATTGGGCCTTGCTATGTGAATTGCATTGACCAGTGGCATGTGGATTGGAATGAGTGCATTACTGTCAAGCTAGGCTTTAATAGCCATAGCAAGGTTCTTACCTTGGTCTCTTGCTTCACAGCCAACATTCGTGAGAAGTTCATAATCTAAATGGCCATCACACCTTCATTCTGGACCATGGACTGAGAGATACCCAAGACAACTTGAGCCCAACCAAGTTCAGCTATGCTTAGCTGAGCGGCAGCTGATCCAAAAATCCACAAGGGAGAAATAAATGTTGTTATAAATTACTAAAATTGTGGTGGTCTTGTTTGTTTTGTAGCATTATCACAGCAAAACCTGGGTATAAGATTCTATATCTATATCAACTCTTATTGTTCTTAAAACAGCTCTGTAAATGGATTGGGGAAGAGTCATTATTCCCAATTTATAGAAAAAGCTACTGATGCTTAGAAAGATTTTGCTACTCATCTAAAATCATGCAACTAGTAACTTTAGAAGGATATGGTCAAACCCAGATGTCCTGGTGCCCAGGGTAGTGCTCTTTCTATATTTTATATACTACCTCAGTAAAGTTCCTCTCTATGGGAAGACTCTAACCCATCAGTAATCATTTCCTCTCCTGGTCTTCCAGCAAACTAAGCACCTACCTAATAGACATGTAGTTATGAGGTAGAAAGATTCTCTGATATAAAAATGAAGATTCAATTTGGTTAAATTTTATAGGAAAACATGCTGTAGAAGTGTTATAAATTATTGAATACTTCCCATCTCAATTGATTCTCACAGTGCACTGCATTTTTATTCATTTTCTTTTGTAGTTGTTGTTAGAAATGGGAGGATTAGCTTTTCAAATGCTGCCTGGGAAACTCTATTCCTCATCCTTTTCTTAAATCTATTTGCTGGACAATTGCATCTCCCTGCTGGGCACTGGGCAGCATTACAAAGTGTTTAAGGGCTAGAGCAGCTGCAGTCATTTCTTAGCAAAGACCAGACTGGGTACCAACTGGCATCAGTCCAGCTGTCCAACTGACCATGTTAAATAGCTACCCAGGCAGGGAAGGTGTAAATACAATGCTATTTCTTCAAGATGTGTCTTACTATTATAGTTATTGACATGTATTAAGCACTTAGCATGCCCAAGTGCTTAATGCATGCTAATAACAGATTACCCCACATATGTGATTCAATTTGGCATGTACCCCCTTTTCTCTTTCCCTGTCATTTTATCTACATGTGTACTCTCGGTCTGTTGAACCTGACTTTGGCTACAAAGGGGGAGATGGAAAATAATGAACCAAAGAATTATCTCTTGGAACACAGTTAAAGGATGAGAGACCCAACTCTTTGCACCTGTTGGTGACAGTAAACAGGAAAGCAGGGGGTCACCATCACTTTGGAAAACAGAATTGGAAATTAAGTGAGTTGGGGAAGCGAAGAGACCCAGATGAAATGGAAGGCAGGAAGGGCAGTGTCTCAAAATCTGGGCATCAGGAGATGAAGAGAAAAAAGAAACAGCACAGACTAGAACAAACTGTGTGAACTAGGCACAATTGAGAACAAGGACAATCTTCAGAGCAAGGAGCCTATAGGCCCTGAGAATTCCGTCCTTCTCTGCTGATCACTTCTGATCAGAATGCCATAACCATCACCAAAGAGTTACTTTTCACAGATATAACAACAATTTATTGAGCTTTCTTCAGCACCAGTCACAGTGCTGGGAAATGTTTGCATAAAATGGTGACCAAACAGACAAGACATTTGCATAATTGCTTGATTGGATGTTACAATGTTGTGGAGAAGATGCTCACAAAAGCACCAATATAATCAAGGTGCTTGATTAAAAATACTTTTAAAGAAATATTAACATGAACCAGCTGATTCACCAAGAGATATAAAACCTAAGTCTATTATATATTGGGTTTAGAAGAAGGAAAAATGAGCTTCAAGAAGAGCAGAAGAGATTTAGGTTCCTTCTGAAAATGGTTGTTCAACACTAGAGTGACTCAATAGATGGCGTTAGTCCCTTCAGAAAATTAAAATAGTCTCACCTGTTTGGGATGGGCTCAGAAGCTGGCTTTTGCAAAGGTTGGTGCATGTCACAATTGCCCAAGGGGCTTGTAAACCCCTCCCCGCCATCATCTTCAGATTCAACTCGGATCCAACTTTGGATTCAATGGGTCTGGAGTTGGGCCAAAGCAGTTATAGCAAGTTTCCAGGTGATGCTGATGCTCTTGAGATCACAGGTTTAACATCCTATTTCCTGAATTTCCCTATTGATGAGAATCACCTACAAATGCGGGGTAGGGTCTCTTTTGCTTTATCCCTGCAACCAAGGGGAGTGCATTTGGGTCCACAGCTTTCACCTTCCACTTTGAAGCCAGGTCCAGCAGTCCCTGAGAAGTCACATGGATAGAATGGCCAAGAGGGAGAAGCTGTTTCCACATCCACTTTATTAGGCCCTTCCGCTGGATATTGGTATGTAGTAGCACTAGGGTGGGGTATAGAAGCCCACGTTGTTCTCAGATACTTCAAGAGACATTTCTGATCAGGTAAATTTGGGAAACAATCGTAGATAAACTCCACGGTTTCCCTCCCATGATTTTATGAAGACTGTCAGTTATTTCTGTAGTGTGACTGAGAGAAATCCAGGTTTTGCTATATTTTGCAACTTAGTGCAATAAAAAGATAGGCGGACTTAGAGTCAGAGGCCTAGACAATGTTTGCCATGCCTCTTTCTTATGACTGTGGGCTAATCGCTCTAGACATCAGGGTTATCTGTAAAATACAGTGTTATCTACAAAAGAAGGCTAATAGTACTCCTCCATTTCTTCAGCTCTTACCATGGGGCAAGTGGTTACCAAAGTACACCAGACAGATCTAAACCCCCGTCCTCACAGGGCACACAGTCTAGACAAGCAGAACATGAACTTTGTGATGGCAATGAAATGTATTGAGGTGCCCCACCATGGTTCATGGGGTTTCTGTGAGGAATGAGGAGATACTATGAAAACACTGGGAGTATAAAACATGGTAGGCATATAGGAATTTAGTTGATAATCGTCATCATTATCATTAGCAGGGGATTCAATTCCATTAGTGGTCATGGAGGAACAGGTAAGAGGACCAACCAACGGAATAGCCTAACCTGAATGTGTTGACAGAGTAAGAGAATGGTCAGGAAGGGAAGAGACAGGGAGCTTAGCATTACAGAAGCCAGGAGGGGGCAGAATTTTAAAGGTTTTGAGGAGAGGATGGTAAGTAATTTTAAATGTGGCAGACGGATCAAGGAGAACAAGAATTGGGAAAAGGCATTTAAAAGGCCGAGCTGTGCAATTAGTGACTCAGGGGATTCAGGTAGATGGTAAAACAAAATAGGTTATTTTCCATCAATTTTATTAGGTAGGACACTGAGCCACAGAAAGGTACCCCCAGGTAAGTCATTTGCAGAAATCAGATCAAAACACTTTGTCTTTCTAAAGGTCAAGTTATATCATAGTAAATTAGAGTCCCAGTCACTTGTGTGCAGTCTCCACCGCTGGTACCAATGTCAGCCTACACACTCCTGGGGGACCTAACAGGGAAAAAGACTTTCTTTTCAGAGGTGGCTTCTAACAGGTTTGGTGGCTTTGTTCAGTGCAGAGGCAAGTGGCCTGACTCTCTTGATTATGCATCTGCAATGTGCTCTGAGGTTTAGGAGGCTGGCACACTGTAAATTGTTATCATTAATAATAAATAGCGCTGTGCTAGAAACCTGCATTGCAGACCTGAGAGCCAGAGTGAGATGGAGATCTACCAGGGGCTGAATCTCCTGGGAGGCAGTAAAAAGGGATGAATTCATGGGGGGCAGGGGTGAGAAGGAAGAGGTAAGCATCTAACCTGCGTGGTTAGTATCATTTCAAGACATACATTTGTTTAAAGTTTGGGGAGAAAAATCCATTTCTAGGCTGGCTCTTCTAATTCCACCAGGCTGTTCACAAACCTGAGGCTTGAGTACTAAGAAAGTCTGACGCCAACAAAATGCAGATGAACGGCAGGAACAGACACCAGGCCACAGAGGCAGATCAAAGGCAGGCGGCTGAGGGAGCAGGCTCAGCTAAATATGATGAGGCATTACCATAATGAATTTTGTGAGTAAGCAACTCACTTTCCAATCGCCCCTTTTGATCTGTTAAGAAGGTGTTTACTGTAATCAGGAGAGGAGTTACTTGGCAGGGGGAAGAAAAGAGAAGGAGGAAGCCAGAGAGACCATTTTCCATCCGGTTTGAAACCATTTCCTTTGCTCTTTCTGGTGTCCAGACCCTCCTGCTAGATCTTTCCTTTTTCTGATTCCCTCACATTTCTTAGAAAATTTCATTTTAGCTCCAGTATTTGGGGTTTTACTGGGTGTGTGGGAGCAACAAATGGAAAGGGGATAAACTCAAAAAGACATCTCACTTTTAAAGGTGAATTATGGTTTCAAACCAAATGAAACCACACCACTCCCACTTGCTGATACAATGCCCAAAGATAGATGAAGTGTGCTAAAGAAAAAAAAAAAAAGGCAAATCTTGGCTGTGGTAACTGA
Source organism: Noctilio leporinus (assembly GCA_004026585.1). NCBI lineage: Eukaryota > Metazoa > Chordata > Mammalia > Chiroptera > Noctilionidae > Noctilio > Noctilio leporinus. Next base: position 165,742 of record PVIW01002828.1, read on the forward strand.
TGAGGTTTCCTGGCTTTTGGAGATGGGTTAGTGGAAGAATTGCTTTTCTGCTTCCCTCTCCTCCACTGTAAACTGCTTTTACCCTTGTGTCAGGGAGAGGCAAAGGTCGCTGCAAAGCTAAATTGTCCTTTCTCCTGGGAGGGGAGAGTAGGATTCTCTACTGTGCTAAATTGGAGTGTGTGTATAAGCCTTTTATACCATGAATGAACATAATTAAGACTCACTTTGCTAGGCTGCTGGGCCAAATCTTTTTTTTTTTTTTCCTCTTTTTTTTCCTCTTCTCTCTCTTTCCTGCTCCCTCTCCTCTCCCTCTCCCTCTCACAATCTCCAGGGACCTTAAGGGAAGTGGCTTTGGTAATAGTCAATTTTGTCCCCAAAGTTTTCATCATGCAATGTATCATTAGCCATCTATGTCCCCTATCTACTTGCATTCACATGATTGCAATGTAAGGGTGACAGGGAAAGCCTGGAAGGGTGGGGCCTACAAATTGCATCTCATTTCTGGGAGGACCAGGTCTGGGGCCTAGGGGCAGTGGACAGGCAACAACCATGAGCTCAGAACCAACTGCTACTTAGACATTCATGTCATGTCACGAGAAGAGGCTCCGTCCCTCATGTCTAGCAAAATCTCTTAGGGGCAGCTCTAAGAATGTTAAAAAGCTACTTTCATGAGAATATGTCCCTTTCTGCCTTCAGACCAGTTGAATAAGGAATGCAGGAGTCTGTGCGTGTCCACGAGCAAAAACCCAGCCACGTACCCTGCCCTTGGACTGAGTAGCTTGTGGTGGTGGCGACCACAGAGGAAACTCAAGGAAGGCAAACAACTGGGGCAAGCCATGTCTCAGGGTAACCTGTGTCACAAGTACCCTTATTTCAGATGAGAATCCCCAAAAAGCAGACACTTTGAAGTCCCTAAGTGACTTTATCCTTTATCCCAACATGTTTAATGCATTTCCCAAGGACAGTGGCCCAGCTTCCCATATCCAGGAACACCCACATCTTTGAGCACTTTCCTCAGATGTGTTTGACAAAGAACCTGGACATGGTGGGCTCTCATATTTGTTGATGCAATGCTAATGGTAAGACCATAAAACAAATTTCAGCTGGGAGAAAGTTTTCCTTAAAATAACTTGAAAGTAAAACGTTTAAATATTCATAATAAAATGTGTCTCGAATGGAGGCCAATGGCCTGATTTTAGTGTGTCTGCCCTAATTACAAAGTTACTGGCTTTTAAACATTTTTAGAACAATTTTACAGAAAATTTTACCCATATACAAAGTAAATAGGATCAAATATTGAACCAATGTTATGATCATCATTTATCTTCAACAATCATCATAATAGCATTATTTTTGTACCTCTACCTCTACTTACTCCCTAGCCTCACTTGGTCATTTAGTATAATTTACAATTTTTGCTAAAATTTATGTATACTGAACTGCACAAATATTAGCTGCTCAATTTTAATGAATAGTTATACCTACGTAACTCTTATACCTATTATAAACATAAAATTTTTATTTCTCCAGAAAGTTCCCTCAGGACACTTCTAAAACATCACATAAATGGAATCATACAGTGTGTATTTTTATCTTTTTTCTTCACTTTGCACAGTTCATAATTCTTCCGTGTATATGTAGTTCATTGCATTTCCTTACTAATTTATTGCAGAGTAGTATTTCATTGCATGAATATACCACAGTTTGTTTGTAGTCCTTTCTTCATGGACACTTGGACTGTATCCAGTGGTCAGCAAGTATGAATAAAAGCTGCTGTAAACTTTCCTGTACACATCTTTTGATAGGCATTTGTTTTAATTTCAGCTAAACAAATAATGAGAAATGGAATTGTGGAGTCCAAAGATAAGTGTGCATGCAACTTTACAAGACACAGTTTTCGTTAGGGTGGTGGGTGATGCAGGCTGTGAAAGAATTCACAAAGAGAAGAAAGTGCAGAGAGCCGAGTTTTTTGTTGTTGCTGCTGCTGCTGCTGCGTTATCCCCCAAAGCGGGGAAGGGCTAGGGGTGGAGATGCGCACCACCCCGAGGCTTTAGGGGCTTTGGGCTTTTAGTGGGTAATGGGGTGGCTGTAGAGCCGAATGTTTCAGTTGCGCTGCAACTTGTTCGATGTTCTCTTTGGGCGCAGTCAGGCCCTGGGGTCTAGTATGTCTTGTTTCGTAAGTTCCTGGAGCCTCTGAGCCTTCAAGGTTCTTCCAGGAATTTCTGGTCTCGAGGTGAAAGGCTTATAAAACAATTAGGGTCGTGGGGTCCAGCCAGCTCTGGCAAAGAGGGCCTGAATAGGGGGCTTTTGTCCTATTCGTTTTCAAAAGTGGTTACACAATTTTACATTCCCACCAGCAATGTATGAAAGTTCCGATGGCTCCACAACCTTGTTCATATTTGGTATTTACCCTTCCTTTTAATTTTAGCCTTTGGGGTTGGTCTGTAATAGTATCTCATTGGGGTTTTTATCAACTATTCATCTGTGACTAATGATGATGCGTACTTTTTGTGTGCTTACTGATTGATTGTATATCTTCTTTAGTGGTGTGGCTGTTATTTACCCATCTAAAAATTGGATTCTTTTTTTTTTTTTTAAAGATTTTACTTATTATTTTCAGAGAGGGGAAGGGAGAGAGGCAGAGAGGGAGAAAGACATCAATGTATGGTTGTCTTTCATCTGCCTCCAGCTATGACCTGGCTGGAGACCTGGCTTGCAACCTGGTTATGTGCCCTGGCTGGGAATCAAACCAGCGATCTTTGGGTTTGCAGGAGGGCACCTGACCACTGTGCCACCAGCCAGGGTTAAAAATTGGATTCTTTTTTTTTTTTTTTTTTTAAGATTTTATTTATTATTTTTAGAGGGTGGGGAAGGGAGATAGGCAGAGAGGGAGAGAAACATAAATGTATGGTTGCCTTTCACCTGCTTCCAGCTAAGGACCTGGCTGGAGACCTGGTTTACAACCTGGCTATGTGCCCTGACTAGGGAATCGAACCAGCAACCTTTGGGTTCACAGGCTGGTGACTTATCCACTGTGCCACCAACCAGGGCCAAAAATTGGATTCTTTACTCTGCATACAAGGCTTTTGTCAGATACACATTTTATGAATATGTCTTCTCTAGCCTGTGGATTGTCAAGCCATTGTCTTAACTATTTGTGTGTGTGTGTGTGAGCAGAAGTTTTCAATTTTGAGAGTGAATAAGTTACAGAAATAACCAAGTGTTTTTTGTTTTGGTTATTACTTTCTCTCTTTTTAAAGGAAATATTCACTTATTCTCAGATAATGAAGCTAGTCTCCTATTTTTTTCTAAACATTTTTCTTCTAAAAGCTATAATTTTAGTTCTCATGATTAGATCTACCATTATCTAAACTAATTTTTTTGCTGTGGTATGAGGAAGAATTGAGATAGTTTTTTCTTTCTACATGGACTTCCATTTGTTCTAGTACCATTGGTTTAAAATGCTCTCCATTCCCCCACAAGAATTACTTTGACATTTTTGTTAAAAATTGATTTATTGATGGACATTTGGTCTTGTCCAAAACGTTCATGGTGATACTTGGTCCATGCCAAACAGTCCTTGATATTTGGTCCTGTCCTAAATATCTATGATTAAGCAAATGTCCTGGGTTCAAATAGCCCATTAAGTTGATTTCTAGTTTTGGTTTACAGGATTAACACATAAAAATACTATCATATATTATTGGTCAATAGTTGTGCTGTGACTACATTGCCAATAAAAACCTTTCTTGACTTCATACCCTGACTGGTAGTGGCACAAGGGGCTAGGCATGTGGGTCAGGATTTGAATTGTGCAAAAAAGCAATATTTATTTTCTCTATGGGTCAGTTGTCTCCATGGACCTTTTTTTTGGGACAAGGCTAAATATCAAAGATTTTTTGGCATGGACCAAATGTTTCTGTGGATGTTTTGGACATGACCACATCCACTAATCAATTAATTGATCATATGAGTATTGGTCTATTTCTAGATTCTCCATTATGTTTATCCATTTGTTTATCTTTATGCCAGTACCTTATTGAGTTGATTACTGTAGATTTGTAGTAATTTTGAAGCAGATAATATATATATACGTCCTTGAACTTGATTCTTTGGGGGGGGGGCAGTGGCAGGGAGCATTGGAGAAGAGGGAGAGGGAGAGGAAGGAAGGGAGAGTAAGATGGAGAGAGGGAGAGAGGGAGATTCTGGGATGGCGTGAACTTGATTTTTTTGGTCAAAATTGCTTAGCTATTTATTTGAAGTCATTTGCATGATGTATAAACTTTGGGATCAGCTTTTTAATTTCTATAGAAAAACTTGGTGATATGATATTGATTGCATTGAATCTCTAGATTTATTTGAGAAAATGTGGCATATTAATAATATTGAATTTTTTAATCTATGAGTTGCCACATCTACTTATTTAGATCTTTAATTTCTCTCAAATTTAATAGTTTTAAGTACAGAAGCTTTGCTCACTTGTGCTATATTTATTTCTAAGTATTTTATGTTTTCTGATGCTATTACCAATGAATTTTAAATGTCCATTTTTGTTTCTAGTAAAGAAAAATATAATTGAATTTTATATATGGACCTTGCACAATGAGATTTTACTTAATCCTCATATTTATAACTTGTATTTTCTCTTTTCCCTTTAATCAATTTTTTTATCCTCATCTGAGGACGTTTTTTCATTGCTTTTTTCAGAGAGAGAAAGGGAAGGAATGTGGAAGAGAGAGAGATAAGGAGGAGGAGAGAGAAACATCAATTAATTGCTTTCTCTCACATACCCTAACTGGGGACTGAACCTGGGTATGTGCTCCAACCTGGATTTGAACTTGCTACCTTTTGATCCCTAGAAAGACTATCCAACCAACTGAGCCACACCAGCCAGGGTCCTTTAATCAATTTTATTATGGGAGTATTGATTTTACTAATATTTTGAAAGAACTGTCTTGACTTTTAATTTTTCATTTATTTTTCTTTCTAGTTTATTGACTTCTGCTCTTTATTATTTTCTTTGTTCTACTTACTAAGGATTTATTCTACTTGTCTTTTTCCTAACATCTTAAAGATCATTGAAATCAGATTTTTCTTTCATGAGCATTTAAAATCTCACATGTCACTCTAAACAATGTTTTAGCTACATCATACAGCTTTTTGGTTTGTTGCATTTTATTATCATTCAAATAAAAATTATTCATACCTCTCATGATTTCTTCTTTGATCTATGGGTTGTATAGAAATTATTGTTTTATTTCCAAATATTTGTGGCTTTTTAGATAGCTGTTGTTATTGATCTAATTTAAATTCCTTGTGATAAGAGAACATACTCTATAAGATTTTAGTCATTTGAAGTGTACTGCAATCTTTTATAAGCCTAGCCTATGGCCTATTCTAATGAATGTCTCATGTCTTTGAAAATAAATGTGCATTCTGTAGTGTTTTATAAATGTAATAAATTCAAGATGGTTAAAACAGTGATCCAATCTTCTTTATTATTACTATTTTTGGTTTTTTTCCTAGTGGTCCTATCAGTTACTGAAAAAAGAGTTTTACAAATCCCCAATTGTATGCATTTGTCTCTTTTTCCCTCTAGTTCTGTAACTTTAGGCTTTGTGTATTTTAAAGTAAAATTAAGTTCATTATCATTTTTAAATTGTTATTATGTCTTCCTGATGAATTAACCTTTTTTGATATATGAAATATACTTTATCTTGTCATGAAGTTATTTTGTCTCATTAATTAGCCACTTCAACAGCCATATCAGTAGTATTTTCATGATACAACTTTTTACATCATTCTACATTCAACTTGTTTGTATTTTTGTATTAAGGTGCATCTTTTATAGACAGTATAGAGGTATGTATTTTTAAAGTTCATTTTGTCCATCTCTGGCTTTTACTGAAGTGCTTACTCATTTAAATTTATTTAATTAAATGTAATTCTTGATGTAGATTTAGGTCTGTGATTTTGCTACTTATTCTCTGTTTCATATGTTTTTATTTCTCCTTTTTTGCAGTTTTTGGAGGTAATAGAATATTTTTATGTTCCATTTTATTTGGCAATTTGTATTGGGATTACAATATGCATTGTTAATAGTAGCATATTACATAAAAAATATAGTTACCTTGAAACAGTGTAGATTTATTTGCCCCTCATTATTTGTGTTATTTTATCATTTATATTAATTGTACATGGTTTATATATATATATATCCCACAGTTATATAATTTTATAAATGGTAACATTTTTAATTAAGAATATTTTGTATGTCTAGTCATTCTGATTATTCATGGTTTCTGTTTTTGCATATTTATCTTCTCACTGAAACTTATTTGTAATCCCAAAATTAGTATTTATGGCTCATTTATGGTCATTTGTAGACATGTGTAGAGAGGAGACAAATTTGAATTACCTATTGTCTACATTCCCAGCTGAGATCAAATAAGGTGATGCTTTGCCTGCCTTGTCATCTTTCATTATTTGCATTTCGTTTGTTTTGCTTTTTGTTGGTGATTTTGTTGTTTAAGATAACCCCTAAGTATAAGCCAGAAGTTCTGTCGAGTGTCTTTAAGCACAAGAAGGCTGTAAGAAACAATGTGATAGATAAACTTCATTCAGGCCTGAGTGATAATGTTGTTGGCTGAGTTCAATGTTAATGTACCAACATTATATATTAAATAACTTGCCTTTAAACAGAAACACACATAAAACAAACTTATGTATGGATCAGTTGATGAGAAATTTGTGACCAGAGGCCTGTTGCACAAGTCCCTTAACTTGTGGAGTCTGCCCTAACTCCAGACAGTTAGTGTCTGAAAACTGGAGAATTGCTATTGGAAGACACACCATTTATTGAGTGTTGATGGGGGAGAATCCTCATTTGGTGTCAGAAAGAACCTGAGAGTCACATTTTCCTGTATATTCACATTTAGTGACATCACATATATAGAGATACTGTTTGTTCTTCTGAAAAGCGAAATTTGCTCTATAATGTGGTTAACTTGGCTGGACTCAAACTCCAAATTCTATCTTCTCTATGTAGAACCATGGCCAAAATCTGTGCTCCATTCTTCAATATCTAGATGCCGGTGGTTCTTTACTGCTCTTTACTGCTTTGTCTACAGCCAAAAATCTGTTCAGATTTTTGAATGTAGCTCTTTGGTCTCAGCCCACCAGTAGGTCCCTTCTTTGCATGACCCCCCTACTGGTTATTCTGTAATCCACAAACCTGTCAGGCTGTGGCTTTCTGTCACCTGGGTCTCTAGTGGATTAGGCAGTACTTTTAGACAAAATACCACACACTTACATATCTCATTCTTCACAGTTCCTCTTTTAAGGGTACACTTCTCTCCGCTTAGTTTGTTTTTGGTCACTCTTCTGAAACTTCAAACAGTCATGTGTGTGTTCAAATATTATTTTTCAGGTTTTATAACTTTTCGGCGAGTTGGTTTAACAAACATACTCTGCTATTACTTAGCTCACTTGTGATGTGAGTGATCAGACATGGTATGATCTTGAAAGGAAAGAAGTGGTATTTACACACATGAGTATTTACACCTTACAGCTTTTTCCCTTGCTGTTCCCTCTGGCCTAGAATTTTCTCCCCCAGATAGTCTCATTGCTAATTCCCTCTGTTTTTCAAATGTTTGTTCAAAGTTATATTCTTTTTCTTTTCTCTCTCTCTCTTTTTTTAAGATTTTATTTATTATTTCTAGAGAGAGGGGAAGAGAGGGAGGCAGAGAGGGAGAGAAGCATCAATGTATGGTTGCCTTTCACCTGCCTCCAGCTGAGGAGCAGGCCAGCACCTATCCACCCAGCCACCAGCCAGGGCTTATATTCTTTTTCTTAAAATATATTTTATTGATTATGCTATTACAGTTGTCCTAATTTTCCCCTTTTGTTCACTCTACCTGGTACCCCCATTTCCTTCCCTTAGTTCATGTCTGTGGGTCATGCATATAAGTTCTTTGACTTCTCCATTTCTTATTCTATTCTTAACATCCCTTATTTTGTACCTACCAATTATGCTTCTTAATCCTTGCACCTTTTCCCTCCTATCCCTCTTCCCCTTCCAACTGGCAATCCTCCAAATGATCTCTATACCTATACATTTTTCCTTTTCTGGTTGTTTTTTTTTTTTTTTTTTTTTAGATTCAGTTGTTGATAGTTGTGAACTTGTTGCTATTTTATTTATTTACTTATTTACTTATATTTATTTATTTTTAATTTTTAAAAAAAGATTTTATTTAATTATTTTTAGATAGAGGGGAAGAGAGAGAGGCAGAGAGACATCAATGTATGGTTGCTTTTCACCTGCCTCCAGCCACAGACCTGACTGGAGACCTGTTTTGCAACCTTGTTATGTGCCCTAGCTGGGGAATCGAACCTGCGACCTTTGGGTTTGCAGGCCGGCACCTTATCCACTGTGCTACCAGCCAGGGCTATTTATTTATTTTTTAAAAAAGATTTTATTTCATTATTTTTAGAAAGAGGGGAAGGGAAAGAGGCAGAGAGGGAGAGAGACATCAATGTATGGTTGTGTTTCACCTGCCTCCAGCCACAGACCTGACTGGAGACCTGGTTTGCAACCTGGTTATGTGCCCTGGCTGGGGAATCGAACCTGTGACCTTTGGGTTCACAGGCTGGCGCCTTATCCACTGTGCTACCAGCCAGGGCAATTTGTTGCTATTTTAATGCTTGTAGTTTTAATTTTCCTTTTCTTAAATAAGTCCCTTTAACATTCATGTAATAATGGCTTTGTGATTGTGAACTAACTTCTTTAGATTTACCTTGTCTGGGAAGTACTTTATCTGTCCTTTCATTCTAAATGATAGCTTTGCTAGATAGAATAATCTTGGTTGTAAGTCCTTGCTTTTCATCACTTTGAATACTCTTGCCAGGCCCTTCTTGATTGCAAAGTTTCTTTTAAGAAATCCCCTGACTGTCTTATAGGAGGCCCTTTGTAGGTAACTCTCTGCTTTTCTCTTGCTGCTTTTAAGTTTTTCTCTTTATCTTTAACCTTTGGCTTTTTAATTATGATTAAAACACCTTTGCACTTCCACTCTCTCTGAAAATCACACCCCCCAAGAAAACCTTTTACTTTCCTTAGCATGTATTTCTCTCTAACATAGTATAGTATATTGTTACTTATTTCTTTTGTTTAGTTTCTAGATTTATTTATTAGTTATTTACTAGAATGTAAGCTTGACAAATGCAGTGATATATCTTTGTTGTTGTTGTTGTTCACTATTGTATCCCTAGACATCTGGAATGATCATGCACATTATAGATGATAAATAAATGTGTTGAATGAATAAATAAATTAAACTCTTGATCTCCTCTGGAATTCTATTAAACATTCACTAACAAGAACTTTCTTAGTTGCTTCACATATAAGGAGATTTTGGTCTTACAGAAGTTTCAGGGCCTTACATTTGTATTTTCAATTCAGTTTCTGCATGGGGAAGTATTGCTTTTTATTACACCATAGGGGGTTTGTACATTATTATTTCAAGACAAATACTATTATTATGAATATTACTGGAACCCAAAATTTAGTCCAATGAAAATATTTCTATATTCTGACCAACGGCCCCATGGTAATAATATTTTGTTGGTCTTATTGTGCTGATATAACAATTCTCATACACAATATGTATGTGTGATAGATATATAATCTCAGTACAATCAATATTTTTTTCACCAGTTTTAGTGGCTTACGATAATGAAAACATCTAACACCTGAGTGTATGGTGTTATACAAAGTGGAGAAGAAATATAACACAGTAGTTCAAGATAGCATAGTGCAAATAAGAAGTAAAATACAATTTTCCTAAAAAAAAAATTACAAGGAATTATAATTGGCCCAATTCTCTGGGGAGTTAAGGAAAACCAAAGGAAATGTCAGAGGGAAAAGAGGATTGGCTTCTGCAAGAGTGTGTTTCTGCCATGGTCTGCATGGTTGGGTAACTTTAATGAAGCCATGAGGGAGGATGCCCCTGCTTGGCTTTATGTCCAGTCCTTGACCCTAGGAAAATGACCTAGAAGCTTACTGGCAATGAAATCTCGAATAATGTTGATTGCAGTAAATTCCAGCCTAGTAAAAGACCTTGTGCCTTTTTAAAGTGTATTTATGATGGAATTTGGCTGATATTATTTGTACAGATTGCTATAATTGAGCATCAAGGGGATATGTGACTTGCACAGCAGGACTAGTTTTCTCTGATCATCTAATCTTGACAGTTGAAATTACTTTCATTTTCTAATACTCAAATGCCCCAGGCAAGCTGACCTCCCTTCCTACCACCACTCCCCACGCACCCCTGCATAAGGGTTCCCTGGGTCCCAAGGTGCCCCATGCCCTCTATTTGTTAGCCAGCTCCTGGGCTGTGAAAAAGAAAAGTTTCTAACTTAGTGTCTTACCCAGGTCACATATAAATGTCACTCGACTTTCCCTATCAGGGCACATGAGCATGTAGTGACAATTATAACAGTATTCTTACTTGTCTCTTTTTTCATCACTTCACACAGCATTTGTGATTTTATTTCTAGGGTTTCAGCCAATCATAAATTCTAAACTATTCAATAGATATAGTGATAAATTAATGGATTGACCTAACAGGGTGAGATCCAAGATCTGTAAGTTGCTGCTTCAGTTTCCACCTCAGCAAAACAAAATTTGGTCTCTCTGATGAAGCCTTCTTGACCATCACTCAGATTCTACCCCACTCCTCAAAACATTGTTTTCAATATTTACTCCCTTTCATCTAGAGGTTTCATTTCTTTCATATTATTCTTCACTATGCTTCTTTCATTAGTTCTTAAATATTCCAGTCTAACTTTAAGCAAACATGTTATCGTAGATTTCAAATGAAAATAAAAACATATTTATTGTATTAAACATATCATAGCCAAAAAGAAAAAAATATTTCTACCACTCAAAGATGGCCACAGGTAATTTTTGAAGTTACACACACACACGCACACTCACACACATTTATATATATATATATATATATATATATATATATATATATATACACACACACACACACACACACACATATATATATATAATATAGAAATAGAAATATATATATTTGATATATATGATATAGGTATATATATGAAATAGTAATTATATACATAAGTACTGATAGTAAATTATATACATATATATGTGTATATATATGTATATAATCTCACCTATATACTATGTTTTACTTTAAAAAGTAATACCTAACTCATCTTTACATGGAATTAAATAACCATCTATACCATAATTTTTAATGTCTTCTTAGAGAGGCAGCATGACCTCTGAAACCAGACTAACTAGATTCAAGTCCTATTTCTACGACTTACTTACTAGCTTCATTGGCATGGGTTAACTACCTAACCTCTATGTAACTCAATTTCCTCATTTATGATATGGAAATAATAAAAATACCTTCTCCATAAGGTTTAATTAAATCAGTTAATATATTCAGAGCACTTAGAACTGCCTGGTACACAGTAGGTGGTAGGTAGGCATTTATTTGCATCATCATCAACATCATCATTACTATTCCATTTGGAGATAGTAGGACTGCCGTAACAGATTACCATGTGTAGCATGGTTTAAACATCAGCAATTCACTTTGTCACAATTCTGAAGATGGAAATCTAAGCTAAAAGTGCTGGTGGGCTGGTGTCTGGTAAGACGCCACTCCTTAGCTTGCAGACAGCAGTTGTCTTGTTGTGTCTTCATATGCCCTTTCCTCTATGTGTGCATGCTTCTGGCATTTCTTCCTTTTCATATAAACATATCAGTCCTATTGTTTTAGGGTCCTGCCCTTATGGCCTCATTTAACCTTAACTACCTCCTTAGAAGCCCGAAATCCAAACATAATCACATTGGGTGTTAAGGCTTCAATCTAGAATTGCTCAATCACATGGCTAGTTATCCATTTGGGGTGTTTATCTTCAGTTTTTTTTTTTCCTTAAGATTTTATTTATTAACCCTGGCTGGTAGCACAGTGGATAAAGTGCCGGACTGTGAACCCAAAGTTTGCTGGTTTGATTCTCCAACCAGGGCACATAACTAGGTTGCCAACCAGGTTGCCAACCAGGTTGCCAGCCAGGTCTCCAGTCAGGTCCTTAGCTGGAGGCAGGTGAAAGGCAACTATACACTGATGTTTCTCTCCATCTCTGCCTCTCTCCCTTCCTTTAAAAAAAGAAAAATATTTTATTTATTGTTTTCAGAGAGGAGGGCAGGCGGGGAGGAAGAAGGGAAGAGAAACATCAATGTATGGTTGCCTTTCACCTGCCTCCAGTTAAGGACCTGGCTGAAGACCTGGCTTGCAACCTGGTTATGTGCTCTGGCTGGGGAATTGAACCAGCTACTCTTGGGTTTGCAGGCCGGTGCCAATCCACTGAGCCACTAGCCAGGATGGTATCTTCAGCTTTTGCTCAACTCAGGGACTGCTCTCCCTGACTAGTACCAGCTTCAAGTTTCCGTGTAATTCTCAACTTGCCAGCTTGGTAGATTTCTTTTTTTTCCCCATATACCTATCTAAAACAACAGAAAAATTACAATAATTTATAGAATGGTGGAAATAATTCATAAATTTATAAAATGGACCCTGTAGATCTTTTAAAGCCAATTGCCCCCATTTTATGGTTGAAGAAACTGAGGTACAAGGAGGCTCAATGATATGCCTGAAGCCCAGTGAACACTCTCCACTATACCCACTATCCAAATGTCTCCACGTTTTAATTCTATCACTGATTTATGAAAAGTACATTTGTTGTAGTCCTGTCTTAATTCTGGGCCTGAAATCATCCAGCAGGTATGCTTGTTCCCATCATTACCACCCTGGGTGGCTTTGTTTACACCTCTATTGTTTGAGGAGATTGGGACTGAACTAGGAAAACTTTTTAGTCTTCACATTGGCAGTGACCTTTAAGACCCATAAAAGATTAATTACCAAGCGAACCCATAACTTTGCATGACCAAAGTAAAAATTCTATTTTTATGGCTTCCTGCATTTTATCCTCTATAAATTTTATAATAATGATTAGGCCTAAAGTACGAACATAATTTACATACATCAAAGTGTCTCACACCATCCTTACAGCCAGCGAAACACCTGCAGCAAGTACAGCAGAAAGCTCCCAAGCTTTCTGAGGCATTAATCAATGGGGCTTCTCTAAGGGAGAGGGGGAGAAAGGCACATGTGACACTGATGGTGGCCTCCTGTGTCTTCCAGAGTTCACATTGGAATAGTGTATGTGGCCTTTGTCAGAAATACACTTCATTTTTTAAAAAATCTCTTCCTAAGGTAATCAGGTTTATTTTCCAGAAATGGCTTTTTTTCTTACACTGACTAAGAAACTTGATAAAAGCATCAGCACAGGAAGGACTTCAGAGGATGTTGCTATTTCACATGACTGGTCTCTCCCACCTCTGCCCAGAATATGTTCGGGTCTATAGATAGATGCAGTGCCGTCCCCTGAGCCTCTGCAGCAGTTCCCCTCTCCTCAATCTTCCCACTTAGTCCTACCTTGGATTGATTTCGCCTCCCAGCAAAGATTCAAAGGTTATCAGGCAGGGATTTAAGTCCAGGCACGCTGGCAGACGTGTACCCAGGCAACGGCAGCTACAAAACACATATGGTACAAGCTTTCAGGGTAAACATCAATTTCTCCAATTTGCTATAGCCCGAGAACTTTATAAGCCTGGCGAATGAATTGTGAGTGTGGGTTTTGTGCTGCATGAGTGGAGCAGGGGCTGTTTTTGCAAAGCTCTGTGAATGTGCACTGAGTCTTCAGTTTTGGTATGGTGAAGAAGTAAAAAGTCACAGCGGGTTCACTCACCATCCTCTCTACTTGTGCCTGTTTTAATCCTGGGCAGAGGCTGCCTTGCCATCTCTCACTTGGATTCAGCTTGATACTGACAGGAGAGGTGGCCAGATCCTGGCCCCAAACACCGGAACTCTCACCTCATCTCTCTGCTTATTGACACCCCATCCCCCTCTTGGAGCCCACTACCCAGACTTGAACCCAATCTCTCTCTCTCTTTAAACATTTTATTCATTATTTTCAGAGAGAAAGAAAGGAAGATAAGCATCAGTCTACAGTTGCCTTTCACCTGCCTTTACCTAAGGACTGGACTCCATCTCTTATTGGCTACGCATTGAGCTGTGAGTTGTGCTCTATACTTTGAAATATTTTTTGGTTCTGTGAAATTCCCCCACCGACCATAATGGGGAATGAGCTCTTTCCACGCCGTGTTAAGCACTTTACCTGGATTATCTTGTTATACATTTAAGAGATAGGTACAATTACTATCCCCGTTTTATCGAGGAGGAGACTAAAGCTGAAGTGAAATAAATTGCCCAATTGACTTCTAAGTGTTGGAGCTGAGATCGAGACTCAGCGTAAACTCATTCAGAGCTTTCCTGTTGACTTCTGGGCAGCCAGATGGGCTGAAGCTCCCTGAGGCCTAGCTGGTAGCTACGTGTCTTTGTTACCCACCCACCTCTCTCTGGTGCCTAGAACACTCAAACATTTATCAGTTTCAAAGGCCCAAAGCAGTCCTAGGGAAAGCCAGGATAACAACCAGAACCTGTAAAACCAGCAGGTCTTGGAATTGCCTTTCTCCCAAGAGCCCCAGCCTTTCCTCCTGATGATGATGAAAGACTACAATATGATAATTTAGTTTAAAGAGAACCTTAAATAACAGTTTCGTTACTCAGAATGGGCATTCCTAGACCAATGTGCCCTGGGTTGAATTTTAGAACCCTCTTTATGCCTTGTTAGTAACAAAGCAGTTAAAAAATAATTTGATTAGATGGTGTGACTTAACTGTGTAAAAAAAGGTACCTTAGCCTGGTGCCTGAGCATATCCACCCAAGTTATGCGATGCCAACATAATGGATTACGCGCATATTGTATCGAGTTACAAAGGAAACCCAGTGAAGTATTACAGCAATTTAAATATATATATATATATATATATATATATATATATATATATATGTACACACACACACACACATCAGGGCTTGTTCAGCACAGATATTTAAATTTTAAACCTGTTTAAATATTCAACCGAAACTAAAATAAATTTCTGAAAAATGGAATTCAATAGGAAAGCTCCATTAAGAGTAAAAATGCTTCTCAAAATCCATTTGGTTCTAATAGAAACCCATCGAGTGAGGTTTTCATTGTTGCAGCTCCAGCCAAGGGAAAAATTATACATCCATTTGGGTTGAAGATAATCAGTGGGTCTCGTGGCGCGAGCGTCCTTTAGAAAAGTAAGGGAAGAAAAACCTCAGACCAACACTCAAACCATGGTTTGTTTAAATGGTCTGGAGCTCTTTCCTAAATAGCATCTTCTTTGGTCATTCCCTGGCTTCAGTGAAACTTCATTTCACCTTGGACAGCAGATGTAATTCCTTAAAAAGAAAATTGCAGGGGGTGCAGTGGGGGCAGGTACCTTTTGCTGTAATATCAGGAGACAGACCAATTTGCCTCCTGAGAGCCAAGCTTTATTTCTCTGATAAACATCCTGCAGGATGTTTTTATTCAATTAATTGGAAATGATTGCTTGCACAGAAATGGACCACTTTATCAAGGTCTGCTTGACTATCAGGCTTGGGCCTGCATCTGAGCTGCAATTTTTGTTCCTGAGTTCTCCTGACTATGACTGCAGGAGGATTCTGACACATAATTAAACCAATCAGCAAGAATTAGCCAGCTCGATGACTGCACTCAAATAGCAAAGGCGGAGAAGTAAACAGGGAAACGTCTGTATGAGTAAGTAAAAGGGAGCATTCCAGAGATAGAGAGAAAGCTGTTAGGAGGCATAAAATGTAGGGTATTATGAGAAGAAATATAGGATAATATAAACAGAGTCTCTAATCCAGAGGACTGTAAATCCCCTTTCCTTAATTGGTTTAGAAACTGTGGTCTGTAATGTGAGAAGGGGGGCTCTGGCTGCCTTTCTTCTTTGCTGCCGGGAATCACATTAAGTGGAAAACAATAGCAGAGCTGACAGCTCCCTTTCTGTGGGGCACTTAGAGCTAATCTGCTATTGAGACTAATACAATTACATGGGATTAGAGAGTTGCCAATGATACACAGATTGGGGATTTGGGGTGGGGGTCTTGGGAGAGTTGGGCTCTTTGAAAGTATGGTAAGGGGTGTTTCAGAGAGACGTGAATCAAGTCTACAGTGCTCCTAATTATTCTAAAATCAAGGGTAAACAATCATGGTTTTGTAATTCACTCAGAGTCTTAATTACAAACTCAAATCCAAACAGAATTCTAGTTTGAGGTTTCTTCAGTGGTACTTTACCTTATTTTGCTTATTTTTAAGATGTACGTAGGTAGTTATTTATTTATTGTTAGATTTCAGTAAATAGTTATTTCCTTTGTGTTCTTGTAATTCGATTAATGGCAAAAAGCCAGTTTTATAACTGACTTTAAAGATTTCCTTAAAGATGTATGATTGAATTTAGTACACCTTTCAACTTGGTTTATCTGCATATGTTTCATTCCAATTTCTCAAGACAGAGAGAACGTGTACTTAGGAATTTAGAAATCACAACCGACGGGATAGTCATTCCCTAGTATCCATTTACATTCCTTTCGTAAGCTTGATGGATAACATTGAGATTTTTATGAAGTGATTATGGAAAGCCACCAGCACTGGCGAGCTAATTCAGCATTTCCTTAAGTATACCCGGAACTTGACATTAGTTTCATGCTCTCTCACTACACAAGAGAAGGGTGTGATACTTATCAAACAAATACATGAGAAGGACACAATACTTCTTAAAAAATAGCTGTTTTTAAAAAGGCATTATCCACATCACCAATTTCCTCCTTGTGCACTTTTAAAGTTATCTCCAGCTGGTGGCACAGTGGGTAAGGCACCAGCCTGAGAACCCTAAGGTTGCTGGTTTGATTCCCCAGCCAGGGCACATAACTAGGTTGTAAACCAGGTCTCCAGTCAGGTCTGTAGCTGGAGGCAGGTGAAAGGCAACCACACATTGATGTCTCCCTCTCTGCCTCCCTCCCTTCCCCTCTCTCTGAAAATAATAACTGAAATCTTAAAAATCAATCAATCAATCAATAAAATTTATCTCCAAAAATGTGTTTCTTAATCTTTTGGCAAATAGTTCCAACTATGTTTATAGTTAAATTAAAAAAAAAAAATAGAAATAGCAAATATGACAGTTTTTACATCTCCTGCATGATATGTCTAATAATTTTCTAATTTAATTCTAAAACTGTAGGTCCCAAATAAGTGAGCGTAGAATGGCTAGTGCTTCTACCTTCTTTTTTTAAAGTATATTTTATTGATTATGTTGTAACAGTTGTCCCAGTTTGTTTCCTTTGCTCCCTTTTGCCTAGTACCGCCTTACATCTAGCAACCCCATCCCCCTCACATGTGCATTGTTCAAATGATCACTAAATTTGAGCAGCTTCCTCACAATCAGAGTATCATTCTGGTGATCCTGCAAAGACAAAGAACTTCTGGTCTAGAAGTCCATCTACTCTTTCTATTTTTTAAAAAGATTTTATTTATTATTTCCAGAAGGAAGGGAAGGGAGACAGGCAGAAAGGGAGAGAAACATCAATGTATGGTTGCCTTTCACCTGCCTTCAGCTACAGACCTGGCTGGAGACCTGGCTTGCAACCTGGTTATGTGCCCTGGCTGGGAATCAAATCAGAGACCTTTGGGTTCACAGGCTGGTGCCTAGCCACTGTGCCACTAGCATCTACTCTTTTTGCTTATTGTACTTTCATCAAAAGGCCCATTTAAAAAAAAAATTATTTTGTTGTTTTATTACATCCATTCCCTTTTTCTTTCTCTCTTTCCCCAAAAGGCCCATGTTTTAATGCATATAAAATAATTTAGGATATTAACTGAATATTAAAATTTGTCTCAATGTGAGGCACAAAGCAAATGAGACTCTAGTGATTCTGGTCCAGGTCTCAGAAGAAGGGTAGAAAAGAAAAGTATAAGAAGTATAGATGGAGGCTGATATCAAGAATTTCACTTATTAGTGTATATGAATTGTAGCCACCTGTAAGAATGATTTCAGAAGGATTAGTTCTGGTTTGTTCTTTATTCAGTGCTCTTGCTTATTCCTAGAATGTCCATGATTTAAAGTAGTATAGACTCACCCCCTCAGGCTTAGAAAAGAGCACTCAGAGAGGGCAGTGAGCACAGATGTCAGGCTTTTCCATCTAAGCCTCAGGGCAACCTTAAGAGGCGGAAGAGATTGGGGTCCTTCAAGTTGAAGTAGCTTACCCACAGAGCGGGGCCTGAATTCCAGAGATTCTATCTCACTTCATTCTACATATTGTTCTGTGCTGTTTCCCACCAACATTGCCGTAAGCATCACCATCACCACCACTATGACCACCATTTGTGGGGGCCCTACTCTCTGCCAGGCACCAGGCTAATCTGTCAAATATACCATCTCTTCTACGCCTCACAACAACTCTGTAAGCCAGATAGCTTTCTTTGTGTGCATGCACCTATGTTACAGGAGGGAAAACTGAGTTTCTGAGAAGTTAAGCATAAAGCCACACCTTTAAGAAAGTCAGAACCAGGATTCAAACCCAAGACTTGTGAAACTGGAGCTTATTTGTTCCATCACACCATGGTACTTTTTAAGCTATTGTCTGACTAGTGTAAATGTGTGATACTGTGTCTGTGAGTTCGTTATTCCCAGCATCAGTTCTCTGATTTCTCATTGGGGAGCTCTAACCCCAACCTTAGGAATGGGCACATAACCAAATCTCACTAGGCAGAGCATTGTGTTGCCTGGCCAGAATAATTGGCAGGCCTCTATGGACCTGTGTAGTTGTGCAGGGCCCCACCCTCAGGAAGGGCCCACCCTTGATTTAATGCTCAGTAGTTACTGCCTTGAATTTCTTAATGATTTTTGATCAAGTGCCCCAAATGTTCATTTTTCACAGAGCTCCACAATGAAATCTGGTCCTGGTGATTGGTTCTTGCACTGAACACATAAAACAACAATCCACACCCATAAGGCTCAATTTCAGGACCTTGCAGGACTTTTTGAGAAAGTGGAGCTCTTTCTATAGGGGTGTAAGGCTAATCCTGGAGCTTCTTGGGGGCCAATTCACGGGCAGAATCTGCCTGAGATGGAAGCCAGAGGAAAGCCGAGCTGAGTATCATGATGAAATCATTGAAGCCCTTGGGTCTAATCAATTCCCCTTGTGTGTTTTCTTGCTGTCATTTTGGACTGAGTGTTCATGCAACCCAAAGAGCTCTATTACTGCTACACACTGGCTTCTCCAGAGCGGATTCTGAGACAGGGCTAAGGCAGGATGTTTACTGGGGATTAGCACCTGTGAAGGGAAGGGGAAGAAGCAGGACTGGGCAGAGGAAGAGATCAAACTTCCTACTCTTGCAGGCCCAGCAAAGCCCCAGCCTAACTGGCAGTGAGCTCAGGACTGAGTATCTCTTATCTGATGTATCCTGTGTTGGGTCTGACAAGAAATCTGTGGCTTTGTGTGAGGCAGCTCTCTGTAGCTGAGGCAGACCCTGAAGGGCTTGATAGCCCAAAGTCGTCTGCTGACCTCATGTAGCCAGGAGGCAAGTCCTTCTTTGAAGAGGACACTGGGCCCACATCTTAACTTGAGTTCTTCAGAAAGCAGATCCCAAGATAAAAGCTTACATGCACGATTTTATGAAGGAGTGAAATTCTAGGAAAGCAGAGATGGGGGAAGGATGAGGCAAGAAAGGAAGGATAGCCAAAAACAGGGGATGTTATAGAGCTGTGCTCTACCACCGATGCTCCATCTCTGCTTATGTCCTGAGGTTTTCTGTACTCGGGGAGAGAGGAAGAATAGCATCTACGGGTTGTCTTCTGCTCTGGACAGGAGGAAGGGGCCGTTAGTGTCTCTGATGTGGCTTTATAAAGGTGTGAATTCCAAGTGCTGGGAATACTGACAGGTAATCTTTATACTTGCTTATCCTCAAGTTGGCCATCAAGTTGGGAAGAAGAAACGCATACCAAAAATAGGCAATATAGATTGAGCTGGCAATAAGTATGAAATAATGTGCTAACAATATGTGCTATGTATGGCACCTCTGAAAAGCAATAGGTGTAGGAGACTGGAGGAGCCAGGTGTTTACTTAGAAGTGGGACTAGGGTGGGACCACAAAGTTAGGACATTTCTAGTTGAAGCAAAAAAAAAAAAAAAAAAAAAAGCAGATGCACAAGAAACAAAGAGACTACATCTTAGAGAAGCAAATGGATGGGAAGCAGCAGGTACACAGTGTAGTCAACAAAAAAAAACTGGCACTGAGAAAAAGAAAATGGACAAAGAGCAGGGAAAAAGGTGGCAGCGTGTTGGAGATTGGTATTATCATATGTACAAAGCCCATATTATTTTAATACTGTGAGGTTACATTCTTTTTAGAAGGTATCTTCTTACCCATTCTCAAATACCAGTGGTGTAGACTTGCCAAGTGCACATTCTATGTCTACACATTCTTTATCTGTACATTCTTTATGGAACAGTTTGCCTTGTAGATTTTGGAAGTGCTTAACTTCAGCGTAGTTAGCAAGGACCACACATCTCTTTTCATGGACACATAAAACACCCTTTTAAACAATTACAACTATAATTTGCTGAAAATCCATTCTTTGGCTTGCCAACATTTAAGGAAAAGAAGCAAGTATTAGAAATGTACATTGTCTTGGCAGCTGCCAGACAACGAAAGAGATATTCCAATCATGCCTTAATTTGTTCCTTTATGCGTGTTCATCGTATTTCCCAAGTGCTCCAAAGTAGCAATTGTATTGAATAAAACACATTTAAAAATGGGATCTGTAAAGATGTTGCTTATTCAGGAAATGGGAAGTTGTGGATTCCAGATCTGGCCTGATTTCTGCAGAAACTGCTCACCGTAGATTAGGAAGTTCTGGCTTTTCCAGAACTTGAAGTGCATGAAAAAGGTTCAGGAAAAAAGGAGGTAACTTTCAGAATTATTTCTTTTCCTTTCAAGTATTCACTGTGGTTGTCTGCACATTTCTATCTGAGATGATCCTGCTAGTATATGCAGAAATCTTGGTGCATTGACAGATGGTTTGGGGAGGTTATACATATGAAAGTGATTTGAGGACCTTTCAACTAGACACAGTGGTTGTGTGAGCATAAGGTCAAATTCAGGGATCCTATGTCTACTCCTCAAAAAATATTCAAAATGAGACTTTTTTTTAAAAGAATAAATGGACTGTTAGGGCATCTCTGCTTTGTAGTATTTGCTCTGTAGCAAATGGAGCCCTGCACAGCTCTGTTCCCTGATACAGCCCCAGCACCTGTTCATTATTTGTTTGTTACTGGTTTAAGGGAACAGATAAACAGGCTCTCTATTTCCAGGCAGTGGGGAAAGATGTCCGTTACTATTTTCACAAAGCTCCAGAGGGAGGCCTTCCCCCTGTATAGAGCTACGAAATCCTAATTTGAAGAGCCTCCAAAGCACACCAATGTCATGAGAGGCTGTGAACTTGTTTTGTAAGTCACTTTCCTGGGGCAAGGTCAGTATTATTCTCAGTTTGCCCATTTTGCACAGTGGGTCAATTTCCAATTCCAAACAACTGAACTTCCCACATTTTTATATGATGAAACTTAACTCCAATCATGTGGGCATAAAAAATGCATACCCACCAGAGCATGGTTAGATTTTATGAAGAAATTTATTTCACCTTAATGTATGGTCTATAGTAGCCTAATTATGAAAAATGCATTGTGTGTGGGCCTCTTTTGCATATTTAAATATGGAAAAATGTGGGAAGTCTCCAGATAATATAATTTTCATTCAGCCAAATATCAAGTAAAATCAAGAAAATGCAACTTTTACAGTGTGGTTTATATATGCTTATACACCCTTCAGCTGAGTATGAAATGTGGGCATTTACAGTTACATTACCAGAACAGATTTGAATGTGTAGTAAAACAAGAACTTCATTTTAAATAGGCTTTAGAAATCTACTGGAGAAATTGTTAGGAGTCCATAGTCACTAATGTCATCAGTTATTTTGCTAGATGACCAATCAGACGGACATCTGGCAGGCACCGGATTGAATTCAGGACGCGGGAGATGTAGCGATGGCTTCCCGGGAAAGATTGAGATACAGCAACACTGTAATCCAGGCTGGCCACAAAGCACATGATAAACCCAGCATGAGAAATTTTTCCTGCCCATGTGAGGTATCCTTATTTTTTTACTTTTAAAAGGAAAACTATTTTACGATTTGGCTCAGATCGTTGATCATAGTGCTTTTTTATCTCAAATATCTCCCAGCTGTGCTCTGTGTCAAATTTATAAAAGTTGTAACCATTATTTCCACAAAATATTGGAAGATTGAGAGGCCATTTGCCCATCGGCACCTCTCGCTGTCTATATAACTCCCTTGGGCAAGCATTATAGAAGCCACTTTCAGGCCCCAAGTGATGCGTTGGGAAGATGGCGTTCAAGAGCATTCTTTGCTGCGATGGGCAGCTGATGGTGCTGAATGTCCAGCAGCTCTGCCCCCTTGTCCTAACAGAATGTGTGGCATCTAGTTAGAAACCTGTATTGTGTGGTTTGAGAGGAGATGAATCTGTTCTCCCTCCAATCCTGACCACAGGGATGTCATGTGACCCAAGTTGGGCATTAGAGTCTTCCTAAAGACTTTTCCATGAACACGTTAAGGGAAGACTGGTTCATTCCAATAGTGTTACTAAGCTGAGGGGATATGGCTGAGGGCTGCTGGCAGCCATTTTTATTATGCACATGGAGAAAACATTCTAAAAACTAAGCCAAGTAAAGCTGAGCTCAGAGATGGAGATAAACCAAACTCGTTACCCAATTTTAGTCTCTAGATCCAGCCATGGTGATTTCAGTAATAAATCCCTTTTCACTTTTGTGAGCTAGTCAACTTCCTTTTTTTGTTTGATGTAGTTTTAGTGGAGTTTCTTCTGTTACTTGTCACTTCCCTCCCCAAAGCCCCAATACACTTGCAGTTTATTAGGGGACAATATACTATATATTATCTATATTTACCAGCCTTCCTTGTAGCCAAGGTTGCAATGATGTGACTAGTTCTTGCCAATACTGTGAATAGAAGCACTCAAAAACTGAGGCACTGAAGAGATGGTGTGCCTCTTCCAGCTCTCTTTTCCACTTTTGTGAAAGTGAAATGCCATGTCTACAAGATCATGTGGCTAGGTGACAGCATCTGCATCAGCCTGGGCTCACTCACATTGTGTAGAACAGAGCCCCCTGCCAACCTTTGCTATGTTAAATCACCAATATTTCAGGAATAATTTGTTACAGGCACATAGGGGCCTGTAATAGAAATTAAGTTTAGCCTTGGAGAAATTAATGTTTTCCTTTGAGTTTGAGCTTAGGATTCGTATCTATCGATTAGATTGTGTAGTGCTTCTTTTTAGCATTAGAAGTAGAAGGGGGAGATGTCAAAAAGATGTGAAAGAGCCAAGAGTTGGGAGACAATGAGCACAGGAGGCTTCCTCAGTATTGTGCTTAGAGAGAGTCATAGAGATCTTGACTTCAAAGGAAATCAACATTCACCGAATCCAACTGTGGGTCAAGTACTTTGTCTACATTATTTTGTTCCATCCTTACCAAGAAACCACGAGATAATATGATTTTCATTTTACTGACAATGAAACTGAATTCCAGAGATATTAAGTAGAGTCACAGATTTCTGGCTAGAAAGGACAGCTTTGAACCCTGTCTGTCCAGCTGTACACTGTAGTCCAAATTATTCTGGTATTACTATTAATAGTACAAATATTACTTACAGATAATTCTTTCCAGATGCATCAAAAATACTGGTGTTTTTTCACCCATCCTTCAACACAGATAAAGCAAGGTCCAGCCATGTCTGATCTGAGTCTTTGGGTTCAACCATGTCAGGGTAATAGGAGCAATATGCATACCTTCTGGTGCCTTGACACTCAATTCCCCCATCCCTCCATTCCCCTGTGCCAGTCTTTTTCTTTGATACCTAGTCTGGGACATTGTCCTTCTTAGTTTAATCAATTTTATTGTTGGGCACACAGCCAATTCAGGTTCCATAATCCTTTGTTTGAGGTCCCTCAGATTCTCTAGGTTATTTCTCTGTGCCTTGATAACTTTCCTGAGTTGTTAGTCACCATTTCTAACTAATTTGTCACCCAATGTACTGCCTTCAGACTAACCTACGAGTTTTCTAATCTAGATCCAAGCATTTTTTCTACACTTATGAAAGACTGCCCTATTATTCTTATCTCTTTGCAACACCAGCATTCTGAAAAAATATAAGTGATCACCTTCTGGGTTCTTATTAAATAGGATTTAAATTTCAATTCACAGTAGTCTGGTAAAGGAGATTATTTCTTCTCAAATTTCTAACTTATCTTTGGCTCAAAAAGTATTTCTTACTCTAAATCCCATGCACTTATGCCAAATACACATTGCTATCCAAAATGTAAAGTATGGAATTAAAGAGAAACTGGTCATTCGTTGCTGGATTCCCCAAAACTAGACACCAAACACAAGAATATACCTGGAAGTTTGAAGGAGTCAGTAGGCCTCTAAAAATATAGAATTAGGAGAAACTATTCACTGCTCTATTGCTATAAGTTAAAAACAAAGTGAAACCTATAGATAATTATATAACTTTTTCAAAAGAAAATTTGGAAAAGGGACTGGGATTCATTTTCTGAATTCCAATAAAGGATACTAGTGATCGTGAGATTTCAGGGCTTTCATGCAGTCACACTTAAGTAATGTCATTGTGCTGTAGCATGATTATGGCTCCTTCTGGCCTATCACTTAGATCACTATTTATAAGGGTGAAGGCTGCAGATGATGAGTCAAATCTGGCCTTTTTCCCACCAGTGACTAAAATAATGCATAAAAGCCCATTTAGTACATTTCTGTGAATATCCTATTGCCATGAACTCATCCCTGACACAGTGAATTTTATAAGCATTAATGGGTTTTATTCAACAAACATCCATTTTGTAGTCAGATAACTTTTGCCACTGACACCTGCCAGTTTATAGCCTAAGAAAAAAATTGCTGAGTTTATAGATTGTAATTTTGAAAATGAATATGGCTCATTATCTTTATTTATATCTCTCTGACTGCTCCAAACTATCAATCTAGAAGACCTTTGAAGCTCTTGGGGGGAAAATGATTTTTTGATCAAAATCAAACACTGTAGTTTGCCAGGTAACAATGGGTTTGTTTATGCATTAAGTTCTTATTAATTTTATGAAACTGGAGAATAGCAGAAGTTCCTGCCACCTGAATCTAGGCATATATTTTAGCATTGGAAGGTTAAAAAAAACAAAACTGCATGACAGAAAGGGACCAGGTTTCTAATTTCTTTGTGGCTGTCCCTCTCTAGCCATCTGTCTTTGGTCATCATACCTCTTTGGGTTTCTGGTTTCCTCAGCTGTTAAAAAGTGTGATTAGAACCAGAATTTCTCTAAGGTACTGTCCTATTTTGTAACATTCTGGTCCTCTAGAATGATTCCCTTTCTTAAAGCAGATAGTATTTCATTGTTTTCCCTGCACAGCTTTCTCCTGATGTCTTTAGCAAGCGAACTCCTATTGAGTCTTCAGATTTCAGCTCAAACACTGATTCTTCTTTGGTCTTCATTAGATGTAAGGTGTCTTCTCCTAAATTTACATTTATTTCATAAAGAGGCCACTGCTTACACTGTAATACATACTATGTTACACAGAATAATGGCCCTCCAAAGATGTCCATGCTCTAATCCTTAGAACCTGTAAGTATGTTGCCTTACATGGCAAAGGGGAATTTGTGAATATGATTAAGTTAATCATCTTTGGGACAGACAGATTATTCTGGACTGTTCAGGTGGAGCCAATGTAATCACAAGGGAAGTGATTTTTATAAGAGTAAAGTCAGAAGGGTGACATTGAAAAAAGGAAATCTGACATTAGAATTATGCAATTTGAAGATGGTGGAAGGGGCCATGATCCATGGGATGTAGGATTCTATGAGTTGGGAAAGTTAAGAAAACAACAACAACAAACCAGATTCTTCTTGAAGCCTTCAGAAAGAATAGAGCTCAGTGAACACCTTAAGTTTGCTTATTTATTTAGATTTAATCTTTGTTGTATTTTTTCCATTACCATTTAGTTTTCTTGTAGCCTCCTCCCCCAGCAATCACCACACTGTTATTTATGTCCATAAGTCATTTTTCTTTTTTGATCAATCTCTCTACCTGCTAACATCCCCAGCAGCTGTCATCCTGCTCTCTGTCTATGAGATGCCTCCATTTTCCCTGTAAGTTCAGTTTGTTCCTTAGATTCTACATATGAGGGAAATCATATGGTAGTTGTCTTTCTCTGGTTTATTTTGCTTAGCATAATGTTCTCTAGGTTTATCCATACTGTCACAAAGAGTAAAATTTTCTCCTGTTTAACAGCCAAGCAGTATTCCATTGTGTAAATCTCCCATAGTTGTTTGATCCACTCATCTACTGATGGACATATGGGCTACTTCCATATCTGGTGATTGTAAATAACACTGCAGTGAACATAGGGGTGTTTATGTTCTTTCAAATTAGTGTTTTGGTTCCAATACCTTTATTTTAAACTTATAACCTCCAGAACTGTAAGAAAATAAGTTGGTGTCACTTTAAGTCATTAATTTTACTTACAGTAGTTTGTTAAAGCAGCAGTTGGAAACCAAAACAGAGACTATGATATAAGATATATTAGAATACTCTATTTATTTGTCTGACTGACTTCTTACTAGCCAATGAATTTACTAAGGCCATGTATTTTTATGTTTATATTTTCAGTTCTTAGAATAGTCCTTGGCACATAGTAAATAGTCAAAAAATATTTATTGCATGTATATATACATGAATGAATGAATGAATACATAAATGGGTCTTCTTTTACAAAGATAATGTGAGAATTTAGGGGATAAATGACATGCCCAAGGCTTCTCATTAATAGGAATGCTGCCCCAAATGCTGTATTTTCTCTGGGAGGTGGTATTCTTTGTGATTAATATTTTCACTGAGCATGCAATACCAAAAAGATTTAAGTATCATTGTCCTTATCAATTCATATGAAACCACACTACACAAATCTAGCTTCCTGTAGAAAATGGCTGTTATTTATTTATTTTTAAGGATAATTCTTATGATTCCATAGGGGAAAAACATTCAAGCACTGGCAGAGTACACTATATTATACAGTTTTACTTGGAGCTCTTTCAATGATTCCAATTTAATGCTAAGTAGTCCAGATTTTGAGTAGTAAAAATATTATGTGCACTTCATCTGTTTGTTTAAAATGGGTGTTCTAAACAAAATCTACACTTTGCTGAAAGTTACCAGTGTCAGTGGGTATGAGTATGTGTATTTACACAACACAGAATGGAAAGGAAATTGGGTCGGTGGTGGGGGGACAGAAAGGACCACCCACCCCCATCCCTACCAGAGTAAAGACACAGCTGAATTCCCACTGGCTCTTTCTTAGGGTTCCATGCAGGCCCTGACAGGAATAAGAACACATTTGTGAGTACAAGTCCTTGGAAGAAGGCACAAATGTGACTGCCGTTTAAACTGCAGATGGTCAGGGTTGTCGCAATCTTTGTGTGAACATCTGCTTGTTGTCCTCTCACTCTTCCTGGAGAGTTTGTTCTGTTGTTGGCAAGTTCCTTCATCCAAAATGTATTGCTATTTGAAAAGGAGAGTTGGGTTAATGTCATTTTGTAAGAAGAGTTCGAATATTTCAAAGTAAGTTTTACTGAGCAAGAAAAGTCTGCAAATATCCATTACAGGGAAGCACATTAATTCAAATGGTTAGATCCTGCCTTGATTGTTCAAAAACTCACTATTTCCATGGGCATGGACAACAGGTGGGATTGACTTTGGGGGGAATGGGTGGGTGGGGAGGGGGACAGATGGGAGCAAAAAGGGAATGGATGTAATACAACAACAATAAAATTTTAAAAAAAGAAAGAAAAAATAAAAAACAAAACTCACTATTTTAGGGGTTCAAATTCTGCTTTTCATCAGAAAATCTGTATTTAAAATATCACTTACAATTGCATCTAGAAAATCTTTAAGAACCACCACTCCTCAAGTTGTTTTGTGTGTGTGTGTGTGTGTATGTGTGTGTATGTGAATGTGTGTGAATGTGTCCTTCTCAAAGGTAAGACAAAGAAGAAAAAATTTGGTATGTTTCCACAATTGAACTTCCAATCTCACTAAGGAGATATCACCCACACCAGTGAAAAATCAGTGCTCAAGGCACATGTACTACATATTTCTATTGAAAAGATATACCAAAACCATTAAATAACTTTGAGAACAAAAATATATATGTTCTTTTACCATTCTGGTACAACCACTTTTATTTGAATATTTCTTTCTTGCTATATGTGGTCATGAACAGGAAAGCAATATGCAGCAATAGTATGTTTCTTTTTTTTAAGTATACTTTATTGATTATGTTATTACAGTTATCCCACTTTTATCCCTTTTGACCCCCTTATGGCTGGTACTCTTGTTCCCTCCAGCAACCCCCACCCCTTAGTTCATGTCCATGGGTCATGTATATAAGTTCTTAGGCTTCTCCATTTCCTATACTATTCTTAATATCCCCTTGTCTATTTTATACATATCAATTATGCTTTTTAACCATCCCTGCAAAGTTTATTTTGAGAAATCAGCTGACAATCTTATGGGAACACCTTTGTAGGTAGCTCTGCTTTTCTCTTGCTGCTTTTAAGATTCTCTCTTTACCTTTAACCATTGGCATTTCAATTATAATGTGTTTTGATGTGGTCCTCTTTGGGTCCAATTTGTTTGGGATTCTCTGTGATTCTTGAACTTGTATGTCTATTTCCTTTGCCAAATTAATAAAGATTGCTTTCATTATTTTTTTCATTATTGAATAATGAAAATATTCAATTTCTTATTCTTCCTCTTCTCCTTCTAGCATCCCTATGGTTCAGATGTTGACATGCTTGGAAGTGCCTCAGAGTCTTCTTATACTATTTTTGTTTTTTTAATTTTTGTTTCTTCTTTCTGTTCTGGTTAATGTTTATTTATTTATTTTTATGTTCCAAATCATTGATTTAAATCCCAGTTTCCTTCTCTTCACTATTGCTTCCATGTATATTTTTCTTTATTTCACTTATATAGCCTTCATTTCATGTTACTATACTCAATGAGCTCTTTGAGCATCCTGATCATCAGTGTTTTGAACTTTGCACTTGATAGATTGGCTATCTCAATTTCACTTAGTACTTTTTCTGGGGTTTTGTTCTGTTCTTTGATTTGGGCCATATTTCTTTGTCTCTGCAATTTGGCAGCCTCCCTGTGTTTGTCTCTGTATATTAGGTAGAGCTGCTTTGACCCCCTTTAAGGCACCTGTAAATTATGTGGGGTGGAGCCTTAGGTAATTGCCAGGGAGGGGCCACCCACTTCACCACTTTGTGGCTTTGTGTGTGTAGGGGGCTCAGAGAGGGGACTGTGCCACTGCCTGGCTTCTGGGGGTCTGTCTGACACTCACCCCATTTCCAGTCACTTCACCTACTCCCAGTATGCGACTGGTATCCTTTCAGCTATTGCCCTGGTGTGAGTCCCTGAGAGTGTGGGTTTGCATATGTTTTAAGTCTATGAGGGTCCTTAAAGCATTTTTCCTAAAAATCTAGCACCTCAACCCTCACTTATTTTTATAGCCTGAAGTTATGGAGATTTATCTTCCTGGTGTTGGAACCCTAGGCTCTGTGATCTGTCCTAGGGCTGGGATTGCTTGCTCTCAAGGTGTATCTCCCAGTTTTTAGCTACACATGTGAATGCGGGACCACCTGTGCCCATTCCACTGCAGCCACCACCTTTCTGTGTCACAACACTACTTGTCTCTTTACCCTGTCATCCCACCTCTGCCTCTTCTACCTGTCTGGATTAATGTGGCTTCTCCTAACCTTTGGTTGTAGGGCTTCTATACAGTTTGATTTTCTGACAGTTCTGGGCGCTACTTGTTTTGGGTTTTAGTTGTAATTCTTTTTGTGGTTGCATAAGGAGGTAAAGTATGTCTACCTATGCCTCCATCTTGACCAGAAGTGAAGTAGTATGTTTCAACACCAACATTATGACCCCACAGTTTGTTTTTTGGTCTTCATATGGCACTTAGTATATTGAAACTTAACACATTTTTGTAATTTCAGCAGTAGAGAAGTTAAGAAATTTATTCTCATATCTTTCTATGCTTGTCACCTTGTCACTCGGTATCAGCTCAAATGTTACTTCTTCAGAAAAACCTTCCTATACCTGGCTGGTGGCTCAGTGGATAAGGTGCCAGCCTGTGAACCTAAAGGTCACAGGTTGCTCATACACTGTTGGTGGGAATGCAGGCTGGTGCAGCCACTGTGGAAAACAGTATGGGGTTTCCTTAAAAAACTAAAAATGGAACTGCCTTTTGATCCAGCAATTCCACTACTTGGACTATACCCAAAGAATCCTGAAACACCAATTCATAAGAACCTATGCACACCTATGTTCATAGCGGCACTATTTACAATAGCCA
>PVIW01002829.1:6567-74972 GCA_004026585.1 Noctilio leporinus
ATAGTGCCGCTATGAACATAGGTGTGCATAGGTTCTTATGAATTGGTGTTTCAGGATTCTTTGGGTATAGTCCAAGTAGTGGAATTGCTGGATCAAAAGGCAGTTCCATTTTTAGTTTTTTAAGGAAACCCCATACTGTTTTCCACAGTGGCTGCACCAGCCTACATTCCCACCAACAGTGTATGAGGGTTCCCTTTGCTCCGCATCCTCTCCAACACTTGCTGTTTGTTGATTTGCTGATGATTGCCATTCTGACAGGTGTGAGGTGGTATCTTATTGTGGTTTTAATTTGCATCTCTCTGATGACTAGTGTTGAGCATTCTTTCATATGCCTCTGGTCCCTTTGTATATCTTCCTCCGTGAGTTGTCTGTTCAGGTCCTTTGCCCATTTTTTAATTGGGCTGTCTGTCTCCCTGGTGTTGAGTCGCATTAGTTCTTTCTATATTTTGGAGATCAGACCCTTGTCTGAGGTCTCATTGGCAATTATGTTTTCCCATACAGTTGGTTCCCTTTGAATTTTGCTGATATTTTCTTGTGCTGAACAGAAACTTTTCAATTTGATATAGTCCCATTTGTTGATTCATTCTTTGATTTCCTTTGCCCTTGGTGAAGTATCAATAAACATATTTTTGCGTAGGCTATCCAAAAGTTTACTGCCTATATTTTTCTCCAGGACCTTTATGGTGGCACTGCTTATGTTTAAATCCTTTATCCATCTTGAGTTTATTTTGGTGTATGGTGTAAGTTGGTGGTCTAGTTTTATCTTTTTGCATGTTGCTGTCCAGTTCTTCCAACACCATTTGTTGAAGAGACTGTTTTTACTGCATTGGATGTTCCTTCCTCCTTTGTCAAATATTAGTTGACCATAGAGTCCTGGGTTAATTTCTGGGCTCTCCATTCTGTTCCATTGATCTATATGTCTATTCTTATGCCAGTACCATGCTGTTTTGATGACAGTAGCCTTGTAGTATTGTTTGAAGTCCGGTATTGTGATTCCTCCTACCTTGTTCTTCTTTCTCAAGATTGTGGTTGCTATTCGTGGGCGTTTTTGGCTCCATATAAATTTTTGAAGTATTTTTTCTATTTCTGAGAAGTCTGTCATTGGTATTTTAATTGGGATTGCATTGAATCTGTAGATTGCTTTGGGTAGTATGGACATGGAGTAGATTCTTAATACACACTGGATGGGTGGATGGATGGATGGATGGGTGGGTGGGTGGATGGATGAATGAATGGATGGATAGGTGGGTGGATGAGTGGGTGGGTGGATAAATGGGAAAATCTACCTGAATTTTCCTGAAGCACCCCTTGGACACATGTCAAGTTGCGCTCTCTAGCCAACAAACCTTGTTAATTGTACACTTCAGGAGCCTGAGGTTGTTTATTTTTTTAATCTGAAATGGGTGGGTTAGGGTGTCCAAAATTTACTATCCATTTGTCAGGTCTTTGGTTTTCTTGGTACTGGCCAAAATTTGTGCTTTATATATTTTGAGCTCATGTCATTTGATTCACAAAGGTTAGTCATCAACTAGCATTGGTTATGGATTAAACCTTTTATTAATATAAAATGACCATCTTGAGCTTGGATGATGCTTTCTTCCCTGGATTTTTCTGAAATCAATGTTGTTTTCTATTTTTCTTTGGTTCCTATGGGCCTGAACATACCCTGTCATTGCTATTTTTCTTTTTTCATTTCCTTTTGTTGCTACTGTCTCTTGGAAGTAGCCTATAGATGAATGTTGTTTTTCACCTAGTCTGAGAATCTTAGCCTTTAATAGAGGAGTTCACTATAAGTATATATTTAGTAATAGGTATGTTTGATGACCTGTCATTTAAAAAATTATTCCTGAGAAAGAAGTTTTCTTGCTGTCTCATTTGTATTTTCTTTTCTTGGCTCTATAGACTATTTGATTTGCTTTTATCTTAGCTGATGATGTGAAAGGTAGGCATCCTGTTATTAATTCTACATTTGGTTACCTTTCACTTCTTTGAAAAGGATGCTGCAACGCTTATTTCTCTAATAGTTGAAGTCAAGAATGAAATGACGTCTTTGAACTCCGTTGAGGCACGATGAGGAAATTTAATTCACCTGCACTTTGCATTTCTCTGCACCTTCTTCCCTCTTCCAGGCTTTGTTACTATAATTGGGACCTGCAGAGCTAGCTTAATCTTTATAATTTTGACACAGTCCTAGTAATAACAATGCTTGTGGAGACGTTAATGTGGAATAGGCACTGTGCTAGGCTCAAAAAGCAAACAAACAAACAAACAAAACCCAGATTTCTCACTTATTCCTCACAACAACCCAGTGAGGAACTATCCTTTGCCTCCAACTGTTAGACGGTGTGAGTACAGGTGTTATAACTTGCCTGAACTCACGTAGCTGAGATGGTGGCAGGGACCTGTTAGTAGCCAAACCTGGCTCTATCCAGTTCCTAACCATGAGAGTTTTGTTCCGGTTCAGAAATGGTGGCTGCCAGCTGTGGTTTTGGTAATGTATTTACACCAGGCAGCTCACTGTGGCTGTTACCTGCTCTGTTCCCACCCACTGTGCTCCCTTCTTTAATTAGATTTGTTATTGACCCTAGACTTTGGGACCAGCACCACTCACATTTCATTGGGTGGAGCCTCTTATAATTGAACAGATGGATGTAGTTTGCCTCATGAGTTACCTCGTGTTTGCACTTGCATTATTAGCCTTTGTATAAAATTGCCAGTCAACAATGTGTTAAAATGCCGAATCTGATTCAGTAAGGCTGGAGTGAACCCTCAGATCCTGTACTTCTTATAAGCTCCAAGGCAATGCTGCTGCTGCTGCTGCTGCTGCTGCTGCTGCTGCTGCTGCTGCTGCTGCTGCTGGTCCAAATGCCTCTATGTGATAGAAGGATTCTGGGTAACTCCAGAGCCTAGTCACTCTGCCTGCTTAACTGGCCTTGTTTGTCTTGGTGTTGTAGCTCATTACTCTTTAATACAGTGGTTAAGCAAATGGACCCTGAAGACTACTACTTCAATTCAAATCCCAGTCCTGCTCCTCACTTGCTAGGATGGCAATACCCATCTCACTGGTTGTTGTGGGTTTAAGCAAAGAAAGACAAATGAAGTGTTTAGAATGGTGTCTGGCACATGCTGAGGGCAAGGCACATGTTGGGTATTATTATTTGCTCCATCGAAGCCCTTCGATTTATCATTACATAAATACTTTGCGGCTCTTCTCAGCGTCTTTACCTGGCCTTTGGGATTTATGCAGACCCTGCCCTTAACCCCGAGGTCCTCCCTGTTTCCTCTACATGAATGCTATCATCTCTTCTTCCATGCAGCCTTCCTGGTTAACCTTTCTCAGTCTAGTCCTCCCAGTTAGTCTTATAAGAATGTCTACCTCTCTGTCTAGCTGCAAGAGTACATATTGAACTTCTTATAACTGGCATTCTTGTGTGTATCGATTTGGAAAACACACTTAGGCAAGCTATTCGGACTGGGGGCAAGATCCAGGGGACTATTTGAGTCAGAACAGAGTGCTGCTGTTGAGCCACCTGCAGGACTATTCTTCTTGAGTCGGCTGTACAAGCTCAGATTCAAGGGAATTGGTTAGGATAACAGAGGTTTTGAGCCAAGTAGGCGGGGAGAGCAATGGAAGAAGAGAAAAGAAATACAAAGCAGCTGCCATTTGAAGGAAATCTTCGGAGAAAGATGAGAGATATTTAAAGGGACTTATTGGGAATTTCTGCTGTTAGGTGCAACAAACATTTCCCTCTTTCCTATCAACCCATGAACTATTCAGCAAAGTGTCCTTTTCCTATTAGTGTTTTGTAGTGTTGACCCTGTTTGCAGGATGGTCAGGAAGTACGAGGCGTGGTCTCAAGGTGGGCTTGTCAGGGACCATGCTGACTCATTGCCAGCTCATGCACACAGAGGTGGGACTCGGGTTAGTAGTTTGGAAAACTGCGCAGGTGATTCTAATGTACAGCTAAGGCTGGAGACTCTGAGCCATGTGCCCCACATTTGTCGTGTAGGGTGTTCATAGTGTTAAGTTTGCAGAGCAGCTTTCAAAATAGGAGGTGGTTGTGGTTCTGTGGTCAGGTAAGTTTGGGAAACAAGGCTAATTAGGTTTCATCACTGCAGGGCTTATCAGCACCTTTAATATACTGATGGTGTGCTTTACCATACAAGCTTTTTGAGGAATATCTCTTAACCTTATGTGGGTGCTTGGTGCCTGGTTTTTACCTGTGGGCCCTAGAGCCACTTTCCACTGCAAAGTTCTGCTGGAGACCTTTACATTGGTGGATTTGATGAGGATGACGGTACTAGTGAAGAAGATAGTGCTTTTGAGTATAATCATCTCATGATGAGTCCAGTATAATCACCAAAAGACCATGAGGGAAAGGCTCTATCCTCCCCTGCCCTGCCCCTGTACCCCAGGACAGGCTGCTTTCTCTTCCAGGTGGCCTGGACTATCATTTCCAATTTGGGAAACAGCCTCACTTTGCATAAGTGATTGAAGTAATTGCACTGGCTGTTTCTCTTAATCTACACGATGCTGAGTAGGAATGGGACAGCTAATGGTGTTAGTTCTGATTTTCTCTAGATTGGTTTTGATCCATAGTCACTGCCTAATTGCAAACTCCATGTCAAGGAGCTTGGGTGCATGTATTACCAAATTCTCCCGTTTTCTGATGGGCTTGTATGTCAGGATGGATTCCTTATGGCTACTTGTCTTATGTAAATGTTTCAAAGCTTTCTGATTGCAAAGAGTTTCCCAGAGATGCAAACTGGCTGAATGATGTGTTGCATCATTTCTGGTTCAGGCACTATTGTCCTTCTCCAACCATATAGGGTGACATTTTTTGCTCAGGCAGAAGAGATGTGGCGGAAAGCTCAGCTCATAACCCCAAACATAATTCTGGTTCTCCTTATTTCTCCTTGCACATTACGGTGGCCAGTCTGGCTCTTGCTTGCAGGCAACCATTTGTTTTTGCTTCAGCAGCTCAGAGTAGGGAGGGAGCAAGGAATCCACTACCCATAGAACTGAAATTCTGCATTGCCCACCTCCATTGGAGGAGCAGGTGATGGAAAAAGTGACCAAACATTCCGATTCTAAAGGCAAATATTACCTCCTCCCTGAGGGCTCAGGCTGATGGAGTAAATTTCAGAGCCTTGGCATTTTTCATTCCAGTTTAGGTTAGACTAGCAAAAGGAGCTTGATTTCTAGAAGTTGGACACTAGTCACACTGTCCAATCTGAGCAGACAGAGATTTGGAGTGGGCCAACTGAGACAGGGAAGGCTGAGTGTTTTGGGGTTGTGTGCTCCTGGCAGAGGAGCGCCCAGTGTGCCTTCCAGTAATGGGTAATAAACGTGCAGTTATTTAATTTGGAGCAAGAGCAGCAGCATTATGGATGACCTGGATTATCTAGAACCCTTCGTGTGAAGAAGTGTATCTGTAGCAAATCGTTGAGCATTTGAAGTTAAAGAAACATACATAAAGCATACATGAGGTAATTCTCACTGGCCTTATGAGAACAGGATTAGAAGTGCTAGTCAGCTCTGCAATGTCAGCCCAACATTCAGATGTGCAGAAAAATGGACAACATCTGCTTATCTGTTCAGATCTACTTTCTATTCTTCTCTGCCCTGCACTGTGACCTGGGAGGCTTTCCTGTGTAGACCACATCACCAAGCTCCTTTGCACTGGCTGCTGGTTGGATTTGGGTAATAGGGAGCCACAGCAGATTATAGCAGGAAGGAAAGTGGGCAGAGCACTTACAGACCTTGCTCCCTCCAGCGCGCTGCTGCATTCCTAAACTAAGATCTCTGGCAACACTCTGTAGTTAGGCTCAGAGATGGTGGCAGAGCCTGTAATTCCAGTGTTACTAGTCCAAGAGCACTGTATTATCTCTAGTGGTTCCTCTGCCTCCTACCCACAACTTTACAAATGGTCCCTTTATTCAATTCCTCTTTAACTATGCTATTTTGAGTGTACCATTTGCTCGCTCCTGGGACCCTGGTTTGTACAATGGACAAGACACGGATTATTCAACTACATGGAAATGGAGTCACAGCTTAAATGCCACCTTTTCAAGAGAGACCTCTCTGACCCCTATTATTCTCTATCACAGCATCTGTTCAATTTCCTTGGTGGCATTTATCAGATCTTGGTTTTGTCATTTGACTGGCTAGTTGGTGTATTTGTTGCTCACCTCCTGTCCTAGAACATGCACCATCTGCACAGAGTAGTTAGATGACTTGTCTAAGGCCACACAACTAGGAGAGGGTGTGTGTGTGTGTGGGGGGG
The DNA here is from genome assembly GCA_004026585.1 of Noctilio leporinus. Lineage (NCBI taxonomy): Eukaryota > Metazoa > Chordata > Mammalia > Chiroptera > Noctilionidae > Noctilio > Noctilio leporinus. The sequence goes on from PVIW01002829.1 coordinate 12,855, forward strand.
GGGGTGCAATTTGAACCCAGGTGTCTCTACTTTCAAAGGCCCCACTCCCAGAGCCACACCAGAGCCAGAGCTGCAGGTGGGGCACTATTTCCTTAGAACCACTCCACCCCTATTACATGTATTCATGGTTGATAAAGAAGGCTTGGGTTTTCTAAAACACTGCATGAGCCCGAAGTTGCTCCTTTTTCCTACCAGGTGTTTTGCTCAGATTTAGAGGCAGAGCCTAGTTCTCAAGGTTGAGTGGACTTCCCTTCCTCCTTTGCCCTCTCCCCATCCTTCAGCCCAGCTTCCAGGGGGTCAGGAGCTTGGCTCCTGTCCATAGGCCTTTCTTTTTTCAGACAGGCAGTGGTTTTCATTCCCAGGTCTGTTGGGAACTGGGTCCTGCCAGGAGATGGGAGCTGTCTCACCACATTCACAGAGTGACTTGTGATCTGGGCTTCCTTTCAATGTGAGACACACAAAAGAAATCCCCACTGTTCTCTGTAGAATCTAATGATGTGTGTTGAAATGTTTGACCACAGGTGGAAGTTTAAGGTGGTGGTGGGGTGGTTCCCCTAACCTCCTTCAAAGGACCCGAGGAGGGTGAGACAAAAGCACCTCTGGAAACCTCTCACTCATCTATACATTGTGTGTAGATGAAAAGCAACTCCTGTAGTTTTGTTTCTCTAAAACATAGACATGTATAAAGGAGAAAACCAAGATATGTTGCATCAGCCCATCACCCAGCACCTAAAAATACCTTCTGCTAATGTTGAAAATGCACTTGGTTAGACAATTCAAATGAAACAGAAATGTACAAAATGACCCTTCTCCCTGTCCCACAGCCCAGCCTGTCCTACTTCCCAGTAGCTTCCTGAATTCCTTCTAGAAAAATCATCTATGGCTATGCTAATGTGTATGAGAATGTGTACTATATGCAACCTTAAACATTGATGCCAAAGTGGTTCCACATAATGCACTTTTGTGACTTAGTCCTTTCCCTCTCCCTCTCCTCCTTCCTCCACTTCCTCTCCTTTTTCTTTCCTCACCTGACATTCTTTTTTATTGCTTTCACTGATTTATTTTTGATTTAATCTTTATTGTGTTTTGTTCCATTGCCATTTAGTCCCTTATACCCCTCTTGTCTCAGCAATCACCACACTGTTGTCTATGCCCATGAGTCCTTCCTTTTTGCTTAATCCCTCCATCCCTAACCTCCCTATACTAGCTGTCATTTGATATCCACCTATGAGTCTTTTTTTCATTGCTTTGAGAGAGAGAGAGAGAGGGAAAGGGAGGAAGGGAGGGAGAGAAACATTGATGCAAGAGAGAAGCATCGATTGGTTGCCTCTTGTATGTGCCTGGACTGGAGATCAAACCTGCAACCTAGGTGTGTGCCCTGACCAGGTATCAAAACTGCAACCTTTCAGTTATGGTACTATGTATGCTCCAATCACTTGAGCCACTTGGCCAGAGCAGGTCCTTTTTTTCTTGTATCTTGGAGTTTGTCCGTACCAGCACAGATAGCTCCAATTTTTTTCTTTTAATGATTGCCTAATATGTCATCATATGGATGTACCATAATTTATTTGATTTTGACAAATTGTCTTCACTGATTTTCTCTTAAAAACAATATTTTGGTGTAATTCATAGTGCACATATCTTGTCATATTTTGCAAGGGAATCCATGTAGGATATATTCCTGAAGGTGAGGCAGTTCAGTCAAATGTCTGAGCATTTCAAGTTTCAGTAGATATTACTAAACTACCTTTCATGATGGTTGTAGCCACATAAACAGTCATATAACTTAGCACTAGTGCCTGGAACTACACACAAGTATAATCCTAAAAATATTCAAACTCTCACTACTGGAAGTGGAGTTAGTTTGTTCTTTTTCTTTACATTCACATTGGTCCATACCTCTGTAGTGGCACTTGTCATACTGAGTTGATTTTTCTTTTCAGGTTTGGCTCCCCCCTTACACAGATGCCATCTAAGGCAGGATGAGGGTCTTAAATTCAGCATTTGTACTGAACCCAGTAGCTACCTTGCAGCTGATGTCCACACATGCTGGCTTGAATCTCTCAACTGTTCTGTACCATGACAACTGCCATGGAGACACATTCTCAGCTCTCAAGGCTATGATTATCACCCAGCTGTGTGTCTGTCTGCTCATTCATGGCCATTTGCTGAGTCCTGGAACAGAAAGCGATTGTGTATCTCACATAAGCTAAAATTTTTCCATCAACCTTTGTATTACTTTGCTCAGGCTGCTATTAACCAAAGACTAGGTGGTCTAAATGACAGAGATGTATTTTCTCACAATTCTGGAGGCTGAAATTCTGAGATCAAATTGTGATCCCTTCTCGAGGCCTCTCTCCTTGGCTTATAGATAGCTGTCTTCTCCCTGTGTCCTCACATGGTCTTCTCTCTGTGTTCTACTGCATTAGGGCCTGCCCAAATGATCTTATTTTACCTTAATTACCTCTTTAAAGACCTTTGACAAGTACAGCTGCATTCCAAAATAGTAGGGGCCAGGGTTCCAGCGTTTGATTTTTGGAGGGGCACAACTCAGCTTATAATAGCCATCCTCTTGGTGATGATAGGGACCTTTGTCCCAGTAAGGATCTTACATTAGTAACTTTCACTGTGATAAGTCACATGACAAACTTATAGGATATCACCTTTCACCATCATGTTGCCTTTTCCAGCATCTTTCAGAGACCCAGGACTTACAAGACTCTTGGTCCAGGTAAGCTACAAAGTGTCTGGGGCAGGACAGCTGGCACCTTATTATTTTTCAGGCTGTGGACACAGATGGTTTTTTTGTGTCCTGCACTCCTGCTTGCTGAAGAAGGCTTACACTCCATTCTGTTCTTGGAAGCAAGGATTTTGCCTCCCAGGCCAAGGAGAAGATGGGGAGATGTGTGTTGGCTGTTTCTCCTGCCTCTTGGAGCCTGGCCAGTGCTGGTTGGTGAGGTGCAACTTTTCATGGGCAAAGCCTGTACAGGAAGAGAGCCAGGGCTGCTGGCACAAGTCAGCATGTGAGCCAGGGAGGGAGACAAAGCAGGCACTTGATTCCAATCTAATTTTTTATTCTAATGGTGATCAATGGCAGGCAGTGCTTAAAGTTTTGTGTGTATTCAGATTCTGAAACCACATCCAGATCCATTGAGATGGAATGTCTCGCACAGTTAAGGGTATCTGTTAAGGGTACAAGGCAGAGCATATGATCATTTGTGTCATTCCTGCTTCTAAATGTGACACTGTTGTGCACAAAGCAAGCCATCCTAGCACTTACTACCTTCAGGATGCCTCTGGACCAACAGCTCCTCCTGGAAGCAAGGAGTATATCTTTGGGCTTAGTTTGCTCCCTGGACAAGGGATATTCTCCAGGTCCTGAAGGGAAAACAGTAAGGTGAGACTCATTGGAGACGTAAAGTAGCTTATGAGTCAGAAGACTATTTTCCAATTCCTTGCTTTTGAATTTTCTCTGGGAAGTGACCCTGTAAGGCAGCTAAAACCCATCATCTATTATAGTCAACAAAACTGGCCCCACATGAGTGTCATAGAGTTCTAACTCCAGAGAGAGCCGTCATTTCTATCACCATGTCTGTAGCCATGTCTATACAGGAATCCTTAAAACATTTTACAAAGCATGGATTGGGGGAAGTGATGCCAATATTCTCATTGTCAGAGATCAGAGTCCTTTATGACTTGGGATTCTATAATGGGATATTGTCATCTTTTCTTCTGGAGCCATTCTAGAAGCACCAAAAGTAAAGGTGGCAAATATAATGCATGGGCCACCAGATGCTCATCATTAGTCCATCAGCATGCACTTGGTGTTTGCTGATCTGCAATCACCACTCTCCCACATCTGGTTCCACAGGCCTGGAGAGGAAGCCTTGCTTGACTAATCCCATTAAGACGTGCCCCTGCCACCCCTCACTTGTAAAATAGTGAAGTTGTTTTAGATTTCTAAGGCTCCTTTAGATCTCATTGTCTCTAGTTTCCAAACCTTTCAGATCTCATCTTACAGACTGACAGCTTTCTGCCTGGCTATTCTGGCTGTCAGGCCCCTTGTTTTCAAGCGTGAAATACAGTGAACCCCACTGCTTCTGGATATACCAATTTGTCCTCCATGCTCCAGACAAGATCAGAGCTGAAATTAGTCTTCTTATCGCTGATAAAGCAAAGGCTAGTTGAGTGAATACAGATATAAATGAGTGAGTCAGTTTTCTATTGCTGTGTAACAAATTACTCCAAAACTTTGTGGCTTAAAACAACCACCATTTATTATCTCACAGTTTCTGTGAGCCAGGAGTTGTGCAGTGGTTTTAGCAGGTGATCTGCCTCAAGATCTTTTACAGACTGCAGTCAAGAAGTCAGCCAGCCCTGGCTGGGCAACTCAGTTAATTAGAACATTGCCCTGATGCACCAAGGTTGTGGGTTTGATTCCTGGTCAAGGTACATGCAGGGGTCAACCAATGGATGCATGAATGGGTGGAATAGCAGGTCAACCTCTCTCTCTCTTCTGCAAATCAATTAAAAAATTCAGCCAGAGCTGCAATTTTCTCAAAGCTTTACAGGGGAGGAGCCCTTTCTAAACTCGCACAGGAAGCTGGCTGGATTGAGTCTCAGGTCTTCACTGGCTGTTGGGTAGAAACTTTACTTCCTTGCCACATGGCCTCTTCAAAAGGCAGCTCATAGGGTGCTGACTTCCCTTAGTGAAAGTCAATGAGCAAGAAAGAAGCTGTAGTCTTTTGTACCCTAATCTTGGAAGTGACATCCTATTGCTTCCTGTTTATTCTTTCCATTAGAAGCAACCCACACACCTCAGTGGAGGGGATTAGGCAAGGGTGTGAATACCAGCAGGTGGGGATTATTGGGGACCATCTTGGAGGTTGTCTAACACAACTCGTAAGCTGATGTGCTTACTAATAATGACAATATTACAAATATTAAGCACATACCAAATGCCAGGGACTTACATGGATTTTAAAATTTATTCTTCATTATAACTCAAAGAGAGAGGTACCACTGTCCCCATTTCACAGATAGATATCGAGCATTATAGCGAGGTTAAGTAACTTGCCTGGGCAGTCCAACCCTGAAGCCCCGGTTTTTAACCACAAGTCTTCATTCTCTTTGAACTACTTTAGGAAGTTTTCTTAAACACTGTTAAGAACTTTAGAAGTGCTTGAGAGTGTGCACTCTGTGTGGGAACAGAAGAATATGTGTGGGTTGGGGACAGGTCAAATTTGTGTTCTGGTTCCTTCCACATTCCTTAACACTATGACCTTAGAGATACATATTATTATCTTGGACCTAATTTTTTTCATCTTCAAAATGGACATGATGATAGTTATGTTATAGGATTGTTGTGAAAATTGAAAGAGATGGCATGCAAAGTACTCAACTCCTTGTAGAAATTCAGTATGAGTTAGTTTCCCTTCTCCCTGCTTCCCAATAATTTATTCTAATTTTGACAATTCTTTTCTCTCCCCTGAAGCACTTCCTGTAAGAATTGCTTTATTTCAGTCATTCTTTAAAGTAATAACACTTAAAACCCTATAAAATGTTCTGCAACGCAAACTGCCTCTCCCCTAGGAAGCCTCAGTGACGAGGCTTGGCTGCAGAGCAGTCGAAGTGATTGAGGACAATTTTTGAGTTTCGTCCAGGGTCATCTTACTTCCTGAAATGACCCATGATGGAGAGAAGGGCCAAGGGAGCTCCATAAAACTTCTTGTTCTCCATCTGACCTCCAATTTGGATGTCTTATCTTCTGAGCAAGGGGAGAGAAGACAAGGGATCCTTCCTGACAGACATCAGGATTAAACTCCATCACTGTTTAAAGTGTTAAGTGTGAGCTCCCTGGCTTGGGCAGATGGGGAAACTGGAGGAAAGATTTGGAATGCCCAGCTACCAGTTATCTGTTGGGTCTTTCTTGATTTGGAGGAAACACTGGCCTCTCAGGAAAGTGCCTAGAGTGTCTTTTTTCCTCAATCAGCTTGACCAGTATCTCAATACTCTCCTTTTCTCTCCTCTCTTCTCTCCTCTTTCTCTTCCTCTCTCTCTCTTTCCTTTCCTTCCTCTCCCTACCCCCACCCTGAGTCCACTTCTGGCTTTACTTGGGTCAGTGTGAGGGGGAGAGAAGACATTAATCAAGACTCAGCCCTCCTTATTTCAGAGCACAAAGTAAGCATTGGCAAAATTCATGTATTTTTTTTTCTTAAAATTTTCTTTAATGGAACTTAAGAATAAAATCCATGACTTCTTGTATTAAAATAGATCCATCAAAGTCAGAACACCCTTTATCTTGTCAGCCTGGTTTCATTCTCTTTATCCTCAAACACTCTTGCCTCGGAGGAGATTCATGTTCCCCCTAAGTGTCTCCAGGCCATGCACAACCTTGCTCTCCTCAGAATGCCTTTCCCCAACTTTCCCATGTCCCTTCACTGTGAGAATTCTTACTTGTTGTTCAGGGCTCAGCTCAAAGATGCCTTCCTGGCATTCCCCAACTGGGTCAGGCTCCACATTACATGCTATAAAACCTCCCTATGTTTTTTTCCCCCAGAACCCATTGCAGCTGTAAGTACGGCTATAATTATCTATCTAGTGTCCAACTGTCTCATTGAACTAAAGGCTTCTTGAGGGTAGGGATAAGGACCATCTTGTTCTCTACTGTTTCATGAGTTCCTACCTAGCACAGTGCCTGGGAAAGAAGATGCTCATTTATTAAACTTTTTTTTCCTTTTTTTCTTTTTCTTTTTTTTTTATTTAATTTTCTTGTTGTTATATTACATCCATCCCCTTTTTGCTCCCCTCTGTCCCCCTCCCCACCCACCCATTCCCCACAAAGTCATTATTAAACTTTTTAATGCATGAGAGAGTGATGTGGAACAGCAGGAGAGAGGAGGGAGGCAAAGTTGGTTATGAGAGTCATCTTGCAGGACCTGGCAGCATGAATTGGCATTGGGCCACTGTGGGTTGTCAGGTGGAACTGAAGGATGAGGTGGACTTGGCCCCTTTTCTCTCTCCTAGAAACTCAGGTCTAGGGTGCCTGGGCCTGGCCCTTGTTCTGGGAAGTCCAGAGGCCATGTTCTGGGAAAATGGAGGCATTCGGGCCTTCATTACTATCCCTAGGATAGTAATGTCTCTTGTATAATTACTATCCCTAGGATAGTAATTGTCTCTTGTGCTTGAGACAATAGCATGTGGAGTCCAAGGAGCAAGACAGGGATTACAGCTTTGTTTTCCAAAAGGCCGGAGTTCATGTCTACTTTGCAGGCAAGGGAAGCTTTATCAGACATCTCCTTGTCTTCCATGTGCTACACCTTTGTGTCACATTATCTCTTTGAAATTATGATAGTGTTGGTGCTGGTAATGGAGGATTATGGGGGTGATGATGGGGTGATAATGGTGATATTGATAATTGATAATGATGATGTTAATGATAATGGCTAATGTTGGTAATGATGGTGATGAAGGAGGAGGATGGCAGTGAGGATGATATAACAGATAAGACCTGAGTGCCGATTTACATGGCAGTACCTGGCCAAGTACTTCAGATACATTCTGTGTAAGGACATTTTGATGGTAGTTTTAATTTCCAGAATGCCTTTGCCCAATGAACATATGAAAATACATTATTTGTCATTTCATAAATGAGGACACTGCAGTCCAGAGGATCACTTAACTTTCCTGAAGTCACACTGCTACTGAATGACAGAGCCAGGCCTTACCTCCGGCTCTGGCTGACGCTGAAGCTCTGTGGGCAGAACAGAAGAGGGATGTGTTTGCATGAAGGCAGTCCCTTCAATTTTCACCTCCTTTATTCCCTCTCTTGACTGTGCTCATCTCTGGGTTTAAAGTGAAGAGTCAGGGACCCTGGGGAGAGTTGAGAATTGTTAGCTTTCTTGGGAAGAGGAGAGAGGACAAGGAATTGGGTGCAAACAACCTGAATAGCCAGAGTTAGCCCCCAAAGTCTGGGATCTGAGATGGTGGCTTTAAGTTCTAATGCAGCCAGGTAGGTTAAAAGTACAGTTTTGAAACTAAACAGACTTGGGTTCAAATCCAACTTTTAGCTCTAACTGGCTGTATGACCTTTGGAAAGATGATGTCCTTGCCTTTACTTGTCTTTTGGACTAATTTTCCTTGTCTGTAAAATGGAAACCATGGTACCTATCCACAGGGCTGTCACAGATGAGCTGGTATTATGGTTGTTCTCATTATTATCTCAGGAGCTCAGAGCCATCCAGGGGAGGGAGAACTAGTTTACTCTGAGCTCTGTGATGTGCCAGGAACCTGACACAACGACCACATGTAGATCACATCAATCCTAAAAGATGGGTGATTTCCCTGTGAAATAGATGGACTGGGTGGTCAAGTAGCTTTTTCAGAGTCATGTAGCTAATTGGGTACCAGAGCTTAGATGTGGAATTCAGTCTTAACCCCCAGGGTATCTTCTTCCTCCTACCAGACCTAGGCATTTCAGGTAGCTTCCAACCTTGGCACGATAAGTGCTGAATTGTAGGACATTTCATAGCCTAGAGCATCTGGAAGGAGGTCAGACACAGGCCTGGGCTGTTGTTTCCAGCTGCTGTCAACTATGGTGCTGTCAGCAGGCTGACCTTGGCCACCATCTCTTGGATCAGAAAGTCTATGAACTATAGCCACTAGTCTGGCATGAACTCATCCTCAGCTTGTTTATGAGGCAGAGCTGGATGGGTGTAAGGAGATGAATTCCTAATGCCCCTCTGTGATCACTCAGTACTGCCTGGAGGATGTGGGGAGGGGCCGTCTGTGCTGGAATTGCCTTGTTCAGTTTAATAGAAATAACAGCTACCGATCACATTTGAGACACACACCACAACCCCACAAGGTGAGTGGTATCACCTCCTCCTTTCACAGAGTAGGAAACAGAGGTCACTCTTTTATTCAAGGCTGTCCAGTGGGCAATGATAGCACCAGGACTCAAACCCAGGTTGTCCTGACTCTTAGCCAAGTGCCTCTCTGTGCGCAGGAATTTGGGGACACAGAGACAAGAAGGGCCCTAGAAGCCCAGCATTGCTACACTGAGCTTTGTTTCAAGTAGAGTTGCTTTGGGATGCTGAGAGCTTTTGAGAGCAGAATTTCCAGCCTACTGTGGTGCTGAATGGAGGGCCGAGGAAGGTGAATGTGGCCAGGCCTTGCCCTGGCTCCTGTGGGCCCTGCTGCCTGTGAGCTTAGAGCATCTGCAGCTTCACAGCAACCCGGAAACTTCAAGGAGACCTGGCCAGCTAGATTCCACGGGGGAGCAAGAGCTGGAAGAGCAGCGTTCATGAGGCTGCTGTGCCCCCTGCAGGCCACAGGCAGTCAGTGCATACACCTCAGCACTGCTAGTTTTTGATTTTTAATAAACATTTAACAATCGAAGTATAATACGTACAGAGAAGCAACTGCTCTTAGGAGTACAGCTTGATGAGTTATCACAGACTTAGTGCATGTGGGACATCGGGACCCCAGTGCCACTCTCCCCCCCTAGCACTTACTCTCCCCAGCACTATCTGACTATCTGAGGATAGGTTAATTTCTCCTGTCTTGAACTTCGCAGACTCTCAATCACATAGTAGTCACTGTTAGGTATCTGGCTCCTTTTGCCCACAAGAAATGCATACATATGTTCACCGAATGATACGTACGAGAATGCTTTCAGCAGCACCATTTGTATTAGCCCCGAATCATCGACAGTGAATAGATAAAAACATTGTAGTATTTTTATACAATGGAATTCTTACAGCAATGAAAATAGATTAACAACTGCTGTGCACAACAACTCTAATGAATCCTCACTGAGTTTTTCTAGCATTCATGTGCCTTTCAGATGTGCCCCAGGAGCTGTCGGCAGTCCTGAGCTGGAACTCCTAGGAGAAAGCCCTAGCACATTCCAAACCGACCCACAGCCCAGGTAAAGCCAGTGTGGGTGCCCAGCCCCCAAGGGCAGCTCCTGGGCTATAAGCATCCAGTAGCCCAGGTGTCCTTATGCTGAGCTGCAAATTCAAATCACCACAGGGCTTCAACAAACAAAACAAACAACAGTGTTCACACTCCATCCTCAGAGATTCTGGCCTGTGATGGAGCCCCAATGTTGGTATTTTTAAAGCTTCCCTGGTGATCCTCATATGCAGTTTACCCACGTTAGAGCTGAGAATTGCGAAGTGTGGTCCCAAGCCCAGCAACAACCACATCAGTGGGAGCTGTTTATAAACACAAATTCCCAGGATCCATCTGCTGACAAAGAAACTTCGGGTCCAGCCCTGGATCGGTTTCAGTGAGCCTCCTGCAGGTGCTGCTGCACACTCTGGTGGGAGAACCCTGCATGGCCCTTTCTTGCTGCAGATAAACCAAGGCTTTCAGTAAGCATTTGTTAGATGAGGGAAAACTCAAAGGTCACAGGCAATCATGTTTTCCAATTCTAATTTAAGCCTTTCATGCTCACTTATTTAATGCCTATTCACTTAGTACTTCCTTCATGCCAGGTCCTGTACTGTGTGCTTAGTGCTAGGTATGACCTCATGGAGTTTGATGTCTCATGAGGGAAAAGAGACTGTCATAGTAAGACACAGCTGCAATAAAGGCAAAGTACAGGATACTAAGAGTGCTTGGCAGGAGTGAGAAGCACCAGATTGGTCTTCTCTGAAGGATGTAATCTTAGCTGAGACTGGAGATGAAAAGGATTCACTTGAGTAAGGGTGAAACAGAGATCATTTTAAGCAGAAAACACAGCATGTTCAAAGGCCCTGTGGCCACAGATACACCCATATACATTTTTTTTTTTTTTTTTTTTTGTCTATTTGGTTAGTCATTTGAGTGAAATTACTTGATCTTCTCCCACTAAATCATCAACCATCAAAGTGATGGTTGGAGGAAGCTGATTTTGATGTCCTTCATGTTTACTGTGGGATCTTATTTACTTCTTTCAATCTTGAAGCCTAGGTCAGGAATTGGTAAACTATAGTCCAGGGACCAAATCTGATTGACTGCCTGTTTTTGTAAATAGAGCTTTATTGAAATATAGCCAGGCTTATTCACTTAACTGTTCTCTGTGGCTGCTTTCCTGGAACAATAGCAGAGTTGAAAGACATGGCAGAGACTGTATAGCTCTTTTTAGAAACAATGTGCTGACTCCTAGCTTAGATGATTTCTGAAACTCAGGCTCCTAAGACCCAGAGTTTGCTGTTGCCTGATTATCTTCCCCAAGACAAACCCTCTCTTCCCTCTGTATTTTTCCCTCCTGCTGCAATAAGAATTATTTGCAATCTAAGGGATGATGTCTTAGAAGTGGAAAAAATTAACTTCCACCTTTAAGTGCAAAACACCCTTGCCTCCATCAGCCTAGCAAAACTTTGCCATGCCCCCACCCTTGCTGGTTTTCCTCAGCACCAATTGATTTAACACAGCATTTCCCCTGTGCACCCCGGTTGGGCAAATGTAATAAGCTGAGAACGATGATAGTACTGATCTGGGGAGATTGATGGGCTAACCTGGTTTTTCCCTAGTGAGGCCAAGCTGGGTGTTGATGCAGCAATATGTCTGGCCTGCTCTACTCATTAAAGTTTAGTGTTCGAAAACTCCTTTGCCTCCCATCAGAGGTCTTTGAGTGTATGAGGTAACTACACTAGAGACTGATTAAACCTTTACTTTTTGCAGCAGGGTTTGAGGAAAGGTGTTTTTGCAACTGCATCCAAAATATGAAATTAATCAACCTGTCTCATTTGTGACTGTTCCAGAAGGAATAATGGAAGAAACAATAAAAAAAGAAGAACAAGAACAAGAAAGAAAATAGATGAATTTGGGAAGGACAGAGATAAACAGCCTTCTTGTGGGTCTTTGTGAGGACTTGTGAGGAGGATTTACCTCCTTACTCAGGAAATGGGGCCCTTGTGCAATGGCAATGTGTTTTATTTTCTTTTATTCTTGGTTATATGCCTTGCTGTCCTAAGGCTGGGTGCTGAGTCCTCATCAGAACTCTGAAAGGAAGCTGAGTCTAAGTTTAATATACTTTCTTCCCAAACAATTCTATGCCACCTCATTGGTGGACCTTGTTCCCATGGAGTCCCTTGTGCCCCAAACCCAGACATCTGCATTACAGCCTTTCCACTAGAATCTGCAAGATATGTGACCTTGAGCAGACTCTTGACTTGTGTGTCAAAGGTGAGCTCTCATACCCTGAGCTGTCTGTGTTTAGGAATATGTGAGAGAACTGTGTACTGGAAGTACCATTGCTTTCTTACATATGCACAGAATCTGGCAATGGTGAATGACTCTGGGGGTATGAATGGATCTTGGGTAGGTGCCAAAGATCTGATCTGTGAGTCCCTGTTGTGGAGAGTGTGGGAGAGCTGATACAAGTGCTACAGTCAGGTGGATGAGAGAAGCATTGGTCCACTGATGTCTCTTGGAGGCAGCATGTTCCTGGGGCCTGTGGACTCATAGCAGAAAAGCCATATGCATTTGGCAGTTGCTGGGTGTGTTTGGATTTGTGTTATGAGGTTACTTCACAGGAGAAAGGGGGTGGAGGAGGATCAAGATGAAAGACAGCCTTCCTGGTAGTCTATTTGAGGTCAAATATTGTCTGAGTCTGTTTGGCTTGCTATAATAAAAATACCATAGACTGGGTGGCTTAAACAACAGAAATTTACTTTGCATAGATCTGGAGGCTGGTAAGTCCAAGATCATGGTGTTGGCAGGTTCAGTGTCTGGTGAGGACCCCACTGCCTGGGTCATAGCTGGACTACTTCTCACTGTGCGCTCATGTGGAGGAAGGGGCAAGGGACCCCTCTGGGTCTCTTATTAGGGCTCTAATCCCATTCGTGAGGTCTGTGGTCTCATGACCTAATCAACTTCCCAAAGGCCCTCCCTCCTAAAACCGTCGGCATGAGGGTTAACATGCCAACAATGACTTTTGGGGGAACATGAACATTTATTCCATTGTGAACATCTGATAGTTTTTGCTCGCTGGGCATCTGGGGCAGACCAGTTGATGAGCCTCCCTGATGAAGATGGTGGCTCAAGGTGATCAAAAACCCCAAAAAGCAAATATGGTGGTCGATGGACCCCTCTCCACCCCTTGTTCATGATGCTCCAAACATGCTGATGGTCCCCTAGCTCCTCTTAGGTGCCTTTGCTTATTCTATTTTCCCTGCCTCCCCATGTCTGGCTGCCTCTCACCCTTTGGTCCGGTCTTAACTGTCCCTGTCTTTGCATGGTCTCCCCACTTACGTGACCTCTCTGGCTGCACTGTATTTCAGCACCCTGTTTACTTCCATCAGCAAAATCTGCCATTATCCCATTTATTCATTTGTTTGCACATATTGTTCAGGAAGAACCGCATCTATCTTGTTGATGTCTGCTGACCGCAAGGCCTGGGCAGAGCGAGCACCCGGTGAGTGAGTAAGAGGGAGCAGGAGATGCTTTCCGGGGAAGTGGCTCCCGCTTCAAGCTTTCTGCAATGCCAGAGTTTGGTGGTTATTATATCTTTATTTGCACTTTGCTGCTCCATCCCTGTGTTGTGATTCATTTTTAGTTAGAGATCATTTTCAATTAAAAAGTGCATAAACCACAGCCAAAGCACTAATACATTTCTGTTCAGCAGAAAGACCCAGATCATGGATTTTATTATTTGCCACCATTGATTTTCCATGAGTAATAATTAAATTTTATACACAACATCTGCACTAAGTGGTATTTATATCTGCAGTTATCTGGAGTAACTTTTAATGTTAAAATATATTTTGAGGGGGGGGCATGTTGAGCAAGTTGAACTTTTTCCTTTTGCCATTGCTTTTTATCCAGACAATCCTCTTTCTCATATGAAAGAATAATTTGGCAATCAGAGCCTGAAATGGTTTTATAAATGAAGTTTGAATTGACATTTCCACCAGCTGGGATGGTAATTTTCAGCTTTCATGGGGGTTGTTGAATTTAGAGCCACTTTTGAAATTTACTTTGCTATTATTATCTTTGAAATCCTCTGGGGATTTTTCTCAGATAACACAGACACTTCTTTCATCATGCTGGGTTTCGCCCTTGCTATGAAGTTCTGAGCAAATCATCCTGCTCTTTAGCTTGGCCTTCAAGGCTTCCTGCAACCAATGTGGTTTTTAATGGATTCAGAAAAGGCTTGTTGAGCATCACTCATGCACCAGGTATTCCAGGTGCTGGGAACTCATGGGTGACTGAGACAGATTGTCTGCCTCCCCGTCCCCCCAGGAGCTTGCAATATGAGCATGGAGACATAAAAAAGCAAATTAAGGCAAGAGAGAGTTTACAGATTCTGATACTTGTCCCAAGATGAAACAGAGGTTAGGGGGGAAGATGCTTTAAGTAGGTTGGTGTAACCCAGGAATCCCAAGCTGGGGAGCTGCGCTTGTGTTTGTGGTATTCCAAAAAAAGACTACCCAGAGTATCAGCAGATGTGAGCATGTTGTTTATTACTCCCATTACAAGAAGTGGAAGTGGAGGGATGGTGGCAGATCAGTGCGAGCAGGATAGTGCTGCCTCCATCCTTGGGCTACTTATAGGGTTAGGGAGGGAGCAATGTGTGGCAATTCTACACCTTCAGGATACACACAGGAGCCTTGAGACCAGAGGCCTTGAGAGGACTGGGACATCCAGCTACATACTGTTTTCCTCATTCCTTATGGCTGCTGGTTAGGCAGACAGCTGTTCTCAAGTTCTTGGAAGGGCCATGACCTGACTGGTTATTGAGGAAAGTGTCATAGGGGTGGTGACATTTTGAAGACTAGAGAGGAGTGCAGAGGAGGTGGAGTGAATGAGCAAGTATGCAGAAGGGCAGCAGAGGCCAGGCTCGGGGTGGGGTAGGGGTGGGGGCACTGATGGTCTTAGACGTTAAGGGGATGGAATATTTTAAGAGCATAGATTGGGGAAATTCAATAGGCAGTGGTGGGTGTTAATCATTGTTCAGTTTGTTTAATTTATGTTTTTAGAGATCACATTGGCTATTGTGAGGGCATTAAAGGGTCGGGAGATCATTTAGGAGTTGTGACTGCTGTTCAAGCAAGAGATGACGGCACCTTGGACCAGGCTATTGGCAGTGGGAATAGGGAGAAGTGGGTGTGTGTGTGGGCGGGGTGGTGGTGGTGGTGGTGTGTGTGTGGACAATCACATAGCCAACCTGACACTCTAATTTCCCAACAGAAATCTTTTGACCAGTGATCCCAACATCTGAGGCAATTATCCAAACATGAGATGTGGTCTCTCTGGGGCTCATGCTCCTCACCCTCTGCATTGTCCTCCCCTTGTTGTCACCTGTGGGTCCTTAAGCTTAACACCAGAGTCTCTCCTCCATGAAGCCTCTGGCCACCATGGGCCTGCTGATGCCTACCTCTCAGAAGTGCAATGTCAGTGGTTCTCAGTGTTGGTGTGCATAAGTGGCTCCTGGGTAGCTTGATGACGTGCAGTTTTCAGAACTTAGCTTCTAGGCATTGTCATTATTGGGTCTTCGTTAGGGCCCAGGGGCCTGACTTCTCTTTCACAGTTGGTTCCGATGCTCACAGCCAAGTTTGGTTCTGTGTTAGATCATAAGCCATTTCAGCCTGATTTATCTTCTCTTCTAGATCATAAGCCCTCTGGGGGTAGAATAAGGACTTATTTCATGGTTGTAACCCCCAGTGCCTTTGCCTAGTGATACGCATGGAAGAGATGCTCAAAATCTGTGTTATTTTGGTAGAAACTCTCAGAGAAGTGTCCAGCCTTGACAGTTTGGCCAGTCAGTCTGTCCTGGCAAGGACAGCACCACCCTGCTGCCCCCTTGGCTGGATTCTCCCTGCCCAGGACTCAGATCCCCATCCCACTTTCCCACCTAATACCTGCCAATCATTCAGGCCCTGATACAAAATTTAACTCTGTTGCCCTCTTCACTCCCATTTTACAGATGGACAAACAGAGGCTTACAGAGGCTAGATCACTTGACCAAGGCCCCACAGTTAGAAACGGCAAGGCAAAGATTTGAACCAGGGTTTTGACATCAAAACCTATGCTTCTGTGTCCATTCATCACTTCATTCCTTTATTCAGAAAATATTTATTGTATGCCTACAACACACCAAGTGTCATTCTTTTGCTGTTCTCCTCATTCTCTTCCTATCCTCAAATTTGCCTGAATCTGCCCCCAGGGAGAAAAGATGAGGTCCACTCTCTCAAAAGTGTCTACCCTTCAAACGTTTGTGGGCTTCCCCCCAGTTCTTGCACCCCGTGCCTCCCCCCACACATGCCTCCTCAGCCAGTGTATCTCACAGCATGGACCTCACCTTTGGATGCTGCAGGTCTAGCCCCATCAGGGCAGAGTGGTCCTGCCAGCATCCGATAGTGTAGCCTCTAATTCCATAAGCCCCTGGGATGGTAATTCATCACATAGCTGATTTGTAGGCTTTCTGCTTTCCCTAAAGCCAGTGCTCATTCCGTAGTATAAGTTGCCTTTAGGACTATAGTGTTTGCTCTGTTGTACCCCTCATACTCCCCAAACCCAAGAGAAATAGATCGTAAGGAAAAGGGATATGTGACTAAGAGGAGTTACTCCCCAGTGGTATTTCTCAATGACCAGACATCATAATTTTTAACATGTTATTTACAATAATCGTTTTCAACATTACATGAACCTTATAAGAGAAACCATGAATACCTCAGTTACCAGGCAAGCAGGCCCCCAAGTTTTTAAATCAATTACTAGCTCACAAACTATGTGGTCACCTGTCCATCAAGTGAAAGGGTTATCGAAGTGTGGAGGGGAGGCAAGGCGAATCCTGGGCTGAGAGGCTTCTCTCTGGAGGCAGATGGGGCTGATTTCAAACTGCAGGCTGGCTTTGGCCTCAGACACTCCGTTTCTCATCTGCGAAATGAAGGCAATAGTAGCATCTTCCTCCTAAGTTACTGAAATAGTAACAGAGACAGTGCATGCACATGTCTGAACATGGTGCACGATCAGCACTCTGAATGTGAGTCTGATTACTGTTGTTATTGGGGAGACAGGCAGGTAAGCAGCTACAATGCAGAGCGATCAGTGAGGTGAGCAGAAGTGGGGTGTGGGCTCAGCTAAACCAGGGCAGGGCATGGAGAGGGGCTTGTTGGAGAACAGGGTGAGTGAGATGGCGCGAGATGCAGGCAGAGGGAGCAGAAAGTCCTCAGGGCAAGAAGAGAGGTCTGGACACCCTCCATTCCCAAGGGACAAATAGCTGGTCCTCCCTTCCATTTGGTGTGTCCAGTGGATGGGGCAATTCCAGGGGAGGCAGGGGCAGAAGGCTCTTGAATATTCTCTCTCAGCCTGGCTTGAGGGGCTGGGAAGGAGTTGGGCTTCAGGTCTTGGGCTTTGGCCCTTGGTGACCTTCTCTTGCCTGAAGCCCTTTGCACTTCCTCTCAGGGCCTGGCTGTAGACCTGCCTTTTGTTGCAGCTGCTGTAGGTGGCAGCAGAAGCCTGACAAAACCCATCTTTTTAGGGCAGTGAGAGGTGAGGAAATGTAATCAGGACCTCTTAGCCTCCAGCCTCTGTTATCTGCAGTGGTCAGACTGGGAACTGAGGGGGTGAGAGCAGGCAGCAACCGTATTAACAGAATTCTCTATTGAGTTATAGGCTTTCTGCAGACGTCTGTGGAGACGGTGGTGCGCCAGAGCCTCTCCCCGCAGGTCAGATCTTTATCAGATCGACTTCTGTGGGCTCCAGTCTCTCCCTGCCTCAGGGGACCCCAAGAAACAGCCAGGGAAGGGACATCAGGGCACTGATGCTGAGCCAGATGGTGACCTTGAGAAATCTAGTCCCGGAAATGGTGCACTCCCTGCTAGAGAGCATGCATGCACCGAAGTTCTTTTCTCATTCACAATGGTTGCTTCCATTTTTCTGTTTAGAAGCATCAAATACACACATTTCTCCTAGAATATGTCTCCTTCTCCCCTGGGGTCTGAAGCAAATGCTTAAGCTACTTATCAGTCAGGGACAATACAGCCCAGTGGTTAGGAGTGTAAGCTGTGGAGCCTTGACTATCATTGGCTACTGTGTGATTTTGGGCAAGAATATTAACCTCTCTGTGCTGCAGTTTCCTTCTCATACATCTAAGCTTACTTGTTTCTTACAGGAGGATCTGAGAAGATCCTTGGTTCTGTGGATAGTCATGCCTTATGGGATTTTACTGTTTCCCAACCAACACTCTCTCTCTCTCTCTCTCTCTCTCTCTCTCTCTCTCTCTCTCTCTTTTTGTAAAAAGTTTGTGGACATATAATTCACACACCATACAATTCATCCATTTGAAGTGTGCAAGTCAGGGGTTTTAAGTGTACTCACATTGTATGTACAACCATCACCTTGATCAGTTTCAGGACATTGTCATCACCCCTAAAGAAACATATATCTTTCAGCTGTCACCCACATCTCCCCACCTTCAATGAAGATGAATGTGATTAGTATTATTATGCAGATTCAAGGTAATTGTGTCTGGATTTGCCTCTTTGGGATGGTTCACAGAAATGACCTCCTTCCTTCTTTGCTGGGGGTCAGCCATGCCCCCCACCCCATCATAGTGCTAGAAGCTGGCTTGCCCTTTGCCTCTGGGGCTGGTTTGGAGCTGTCTCTCCAGTCCTTTCCTCTAGTTGGGAGTGGGTGTTTGTGGAGAAAACCGGCCAACAGGCCTCTTGCTCGCAGCCCAAGCAGCTTGGCTCCAGATTACTCATTTCAAACTCAATTTGCGGCTCTGCCAAGACCAGCAGCATCCCGGGAGCATGTAACCAGATTACTCCCACCCTGGCGGGGGGCCCTGGAGCCTGGAGCACACCGCGGCAGCCTCCCAGGACTGATAGCTACCCAGGGCCTGGGTAGCTGGGCTTCCGATTCTGCTCAGAAGTGCCTGCCCAGTCTGGCCCTGGCTCTGGGGTAACGAGGGTGCCCCGGCTTTTGTCTTCAGGACACTGAGAGACAGTTTTCTGCTGCAGGGCCAGTGGTCCTGACCATTATGACCACAAGCTTAGTCAGACTCACTGTTCACATCCACGATCCTATAATTGGTCCTGTTTGTTAAAAAGCATCTGAGTTAAGCTTTTTATCTTAGTCTCTGATGCTTACACATAGCAGATGCTCCATCTCTCATCTGCTGAGCACTTACTGGGTGCACACACCACGTTAAGCATTAACTTATTTTACCCTCCCTGCAACTCCATGGGCAAAGAACAACAATTGGCCCCATTTTTTAGGTGGGGATGCTGATGCTCAGGAGGCTGGGGCAACAGCCTGGCTGTGAATGGCAAGGTTGCAGCTGGGCCACAGCCAGACACTCCAGCTGCAGCGCACATGCTGACCCCCAGCAAAGCGGAAGGGAGGCCGTTTCTATGACAGGTCCAGGCTGGGCAAACGCATAGAGACAGCAAGTAATTAGCGGTTGCCAGGGCCTGAGGATGATGGGGTGTTGGGGAGGTGATAGCTAAGGGTGCAGGGTTTCTTTAGGGGGTTATGACAGCGATCATAATTGATTGTGGTGTTGTTTGCACAACCCTGTGAATATACTAAAAACCATTCAGATGTTCACTTCAAAGGGTGAATTACATGGTGTGTGAGTTACGTTTCAATAAAGCCGCTACAAATAAAGAAGAAATGAAGAATTGCCCTTGTAGTCTGCCTGAACATTTTGCCCCTGAGCCCCTCACCGTCCTGTAATGAAAACCTGGGATCTTTCATCTTCACATTTAACCCAAGGGTCACTGGGATAACTCTGACTCTAGATGACAGAGAGAGTTGGTCTTGAGCTTCAGTTTGCCTTGTGCCATGCTTGGGGTCCTTTTCCACATACATTGCCACTCACAGAATCCACATTTCAGATTGTAGGGGTAATATCCATGGGTGGGCAAACCCTGACCCAGGCCCTCTCTCCTGCTGCCCCTCTGGCCCTCACACTTTTGGAAAAAGCTGCACACAGTTGGACCTAGGCACTCTGCTACCTACCGCATCACCTGCATAGGCTTCTGCATCTACTTTTACAGAAAGGGTGCCTGTCTCCTTTTCAGCCCTGAATTGTGTGACAGAAGATATTCTTATAGGAAGAGTGAGAGGGAAGAAAATCCCACCCACACACCCTTTTGAAGCCCCCAGCTTTTGGGGGACCAGTTGGGGGTTGCCCATGGTGGTGTCTGGTGCATTCTTCCTAGAATATGGTCCAGGGTCTTTGCATGTATTTGGAGGGGCTAAAGCCTCACTCTGCCAGTAAACAAAACATGGCATTGCCCCTGTGTGTGCTAGAGACATTTTCTTAGCCCCCCTTCCTGCTTGGAACCCCTACCCATTCCAGTTGGGGAAGGAGGGAAGATGGTGACTGAGTTTCAGACTGGCTCTGGGAGTCCTGAACCCTGAAACCACGCTAAGAATGAGAATGAGAATGGGAAGCCTTGCCCTTGCCTTTGAACCCAGACTACTTTATCTGCCACTTGTATGTTGACCTGGCTTTGAAATCATTAATGCATTGTCTCCCCCAGCATGCTGGGGACCCTCCTAAGGCAGGAACCCCAAAGCCCTCTCATCTCTAGTTTTAAGTGTTCAGCACAATGCTTACAATGACAATGCACTTAGGTCATATTTGAGTGAATAAGATGCTGGCAGTCAGTAGGCACAGAGATTTAGGGTGAAGAGATGCTCCTCACAGATCCCCTGTCCAATGTCTCCTTTCTCTATCCTTCTCTGCCTCTCTGGACTCAGTCATTCCTCCTTCCTCTTCTGATCCCTGGACCCTCCCAAGTCCAGTAATTCAAGTCTATGTAGGTGAAGCCAAATGAGAGAAAAACAAATAAATTAGGAGTGTTCCCAGTGCAAAATGAATATAAATAAGTATGCAGAGGCTTTTGCTCATCCACTTATTACTCACACACCGCTCAAGAGGCATCGCTAACTTCGCTCAGCTCCATGAAAGTTAATGATAAATTAAACCTATTAATCACCCCAGGCAGTGGGACCAGCCTGCATGCACACCAGGAGGGTAGGCTATAGGACTAAGATGATGCTGCAAGAAGGAAATTGGGGTTTACAGCATCCTTACGGTGAGGTAGCACTTGACAGCTAAGATCCCCTCCTTGTTAGCATGTTGACCACTGGATATTTCAGAGCTGCCCATCTTGGGAGGCAGATTTAAACCCTTTCGCAACTAATGATCATCTTACCATTTTCACACCTTCCATTTGCATTCCCCCTTTCACCTGCCACAATCTGGCATACACCCTGCTCTTCATCCAAGCCTTGACTCCAAAGTTCCCTCTCAGAGACAGCAAGATCTAAAGTCCTATTTCTTTATCCACTTCTTTGTTTTCTTTGTTTGCATCTCTGGAGCTCAGCTGCCTGGGTTCAAATCCTGACTTTGCCTTTACTTGTGTGTAACCTCTCCATGCCTCAATTTCCCCATCTTTAAAATGGGATTAATAAGTGGCTATGTCATAAAGTTGTGGTGAGGAGGAAGAGTGCCATTTCCCATGAAGTGTGTAGAGCCACTCCGGGCACAGAGTAAGCATTATTTGCTGCTGCCGCCGCCATTGTCACCATGACCATTATTACTACAGCAGCTGTGTTATTATGCATACTATTTGCCGTGGTCGGAAATGATGGCTTTCATTTGTTGGCATCGACTGCCTATCATTGCTTCCCCCAGCAGAATGTAAGCTCTATAGTAACAGATTTTCTGTTCCTTTTCTCTCAGTTTAACCATCAGTGGCAGCACTTGTGGGTGCTCAGAAAATATGTGATTAGTGGCTGAATCTAGAATTGGTGGGAATTGGAGTGAATGGGCAACTTCCCAGTGGGCTGGAGTTGGCAGAGAGACCCACATACTCTGTGCACTGGGTGTGAAGACAGCGTCTGTTATGGGTTGAATTGTGTCCCCCTCCCCACAACGCTATGTTGAAGCCCTAATCTTTGGCAACCGTGAATGTAATTTATCTGGTAATAAGGTTGTTGCAGATGTAATCAATTTAAGAGGAGGCGATACAGCCTTAGGGTGGGCCCTCAGCCAATGACTGGTGTCCTTATAAGAAGAAATTTGGATCCAGACGTGCACATAGGAAAGGGCTGCATGAAGATGAAGGCAGCCACAAGCCAAGGAATTCCAAGGATTGCAGGGAGCCACCAGAAGATAGGAAAGACAAGGAAAGATCTTTTCTTAGAGACGTTCGAGAAAGTATGGCCTTACTGATACCTTGATTCTAGACTTCTGATATTTGGAACTGCAAGAGAATGAATTCCTGCTGTTTTAGGCCTTCTGGTTTATGGTAATTTGTCATGGCAGCCCCAGGAAAGTAACACAACATTTTTCCATGAGCACAATTCCCACCAGGGTGGGAGAGGAGCAGGAATGGCACCTAGTTCAGTATGTTAGTGCCCTATTGATACATAATAACATTTACAAACTTAGAGGCTTAATACAACACCTATTTTTTAAATCAATTTTTAAAATTTTATTGTTGTTGTATTACATCCATCCCCTTTTTGCTCCCCTCTGTCCCCCTCCCCACCCACCCATTCCCCCCAAAGTCAATCCCACCTGTTGTCCATGTCCATAGTTCCTTTATACTAGGTTCTTGTCTAAACTGCTCCCCTTTCCTATTTAACAACTAACAGTTTCTGTGGGTCCAGAGTCTGGGAAGGGCTTAATGGGGCCCTCTACTGAATCAAACAGACAACAATCAAGGTGTTGCCCAAGACAGAGGTTTCATCTGAGGTATGACTGGGTAGGGTTCCAACCCTGTGGCTAGAAGATGAAGAGCCTCAGTTCAATGCTGAATTTTGATCATAAGCCATCCTCTGTTTTTTGCCATGTGGGTTTCTTCACCTCAACATGGCCTCTTGCTTCATTAAAACCAGCAAGGGAGGGAGGGAGGGAGAGAGAGAGAAAGAGAGAGAAAGGGAGAGAAAGGAAAGGAAGGGAAGAGGACGGGAGAGGGGAGAGAAGAGGAGAGAAAGAAGAGGGGGAGGAGAGGGAGAGAAGGAGAAAAAGAGAAGGGAAAGGAAAGGAAAGAGGGAGAGGCAGATAGTTTCTAACAAGGTGGATGTAGCAGTCTTCATGTAGTGAAATCACATTTGCCATATTCTATTTGTTAAAAGCAAACCACAGGTCCTGCCTACAATTCAAGGGGGGAAGACTACAGAGAATGTGGCTCCCCAGGAGGTGGGGATCACAGGGCCACTTCAGAATGTGTACCCATAGTCAGATGGCAGAAGTTGACAGCTGATCATACCTTATGGTCAAGTAGACCCAGAACAGTTCCTATGGCAACCAACAGCCATGTCCCTCAGGCTGCAGGCGCTCTGTGTCTGCCATTCCTCTCAAGCCATAGCTGCACTTAAACTCAAGAGTCTTGTTGTTAATTGGGCTGCTTCTCTCTCAGTTACAGCCTACTCGATCATACTGAGTATAGATGCTGCCGATAACGGTGTGAAGCAGCAACAGGTTGAGTTTCCACCCTCACAGTCTTTGCATCCAGTGTGAGGGTTACACATTGAACGACAGCACATGGCCCAGTTTATGATTACCTGGTGGGATCTGTGCTTTGATGTGATGTCCATATGCAGGTGTGAGAGCATGAAGGCTTGGGATGAAGCCTGGCCCTGGGCAATGGCAAGTGGTTCCAAGCAGGTAAAGCTGCAGGCACAAAGGTCCCACAGGTAGACAGACATGGCAGTTTCTGGGAATGGTGAGAAGGCCAGCAGGGCCATTTCTTTGGTCTCCCTCTCAAATTCTTAGCATCAGGGGGTCAGGGGTCTGGGCTGTTTTGTCATCATTGTGTCTCTAGTGCCAGGCACTGTGTCTGACTCATAGTTGGCACTCAAGACATGTTTGTGGATTAAGTGAGAACAGAGAGAATGAAGGGGGAGAGTGGAGTAGAGACAGTGGCCTGGTCCAAATGGTGCAGTGGGGGCCTTTGGGGGGTCTCCCCACTCTCCAGGGGAGGGGTATCATCAGAATGTATTTTCAATAATTACTGTGGCTGGTCCTCTGGACCACTAGATGTGCTAAAGGGGGAGAGGGAATGCCAGGAGGGCAGGTAGTTGGGGGGCTTGGGCCAGGCTTGTATTAAGTTCAGGGTGATGTGGATGCATACTCAAAAAGGAGTGAATGGAAAATCCAAAAAATTTTTGGAGACAAAATTGACAGAGCTCAGCAGTGGGTGTAAGTGGGTGAGAGGTGGCATCCAATAGCCTGTGTCATAGCCTGGTTGAGTGCCCCTTGAAGCAGAAGGTTGTCAGTCATTTAATTCCTTTTCTGTTGGCAGGTGGTCACATGGTATCAGGGCACAAGTAGACCTATGTTCAAAGTTCAGCTCCACACTTCCCAGGGTAGGCCCCTAAAACTTATGATGTTCTATTGCCTTCTCTGTAGAGTGGGCCTAAAATACCTGCTTGTCAGGGTCAATGTAAAGATTCATGATCACCAAATGAGTGAAAGCTCCTAGCGTGTGCCCTGGTACAAAAATGGGTGGAGGTTGAACCTACTACCGGTGTAATTTCTCTATTCCTCAGTTTCCTCATTGATAAAATGGGTTCCACTGTTCATGGTATTGCAGCAGAACAAACCATCTCAGGACTTAGTGGCTTTAAATGACAATCACTTACTATTGCTCATGCAGCTGTGGGTAACCTGGGGCTCCACTGATCTTGGCCATGTTTGGCTGGGATGGCTCTGCTTCTTACTGTGAGGCAGCAGGATGGCCTGACTCCTTGTATCTCTCTTCCATCTGGGATCAGTGGGATAGACAGGGCCTGCTGGTCTCATGGAGTTGGCAGGGGGCAAAGGGGAAGTAGAAATACATGGAGCCTCTCAAAGTCTAGCCTTGGAACCAGCATATTGTCACTCTGGACTAGGTCCCACTGGCCAAAGCCATTGCCATGGTTAAGTCCAGACTCACAGGGCAGGGAGGAACAGTTTGCCCAGAGTGAAGCCAGGACAAAGGTGCAGATGTTGGGGAGATAAAGAAAAAGAGCTGGCAATTCAATCCATGGAAGTTGCTAATAATGATGTCCTTACAGGTGGGGGTGATGGTTAACTTGTAGGTGTCAACTTGGCTGGGCCATTGGGTGCCTGTACAGCCAGCCAAACACTATTCTAGATGTTTTGGTATGAGTATGAGGGTGACATTTAAGTCAGTGGACTTGAGTAAAGTGGTTGAGGGCTTGAATAGAAAAGAAGCCCAGCCTCCTCCGAGTAGAAGGGAGTTCTCTAGCTGAAGGCCTTTGGACTTCACCTACAATGCTGGATTTCCCTGCCTGCTGGCCTTTAAACTGGAGCATCAGCTCTCCCTTGGTCTCCAGTACCACAGGCCCACCTGCAGATTTTGGATTTACCAGCCTCCATAATTATATGGCACCAACTCCTTATAAGTCTCTTTTTCTCTCTTCTCTGCCTCCCTGTCTACGTCTGCTTGTCTTTCTTTCTTCCATTGGTTCTGTTTCTGTGAAAAACCCTAATACAGTGGGCAAGGAGGTACTACATGTGAAGCTCTTAGAACCCAGCCTGCCCCATAAAAAATGATCTATATAAACTGGATTGCATCAACCTCAACGCTACTGGCACCTTAGACCAAATAATTCTTTCCTGTTGTGGGGGGAGGTCTATCCTGCATATTGTAGGATGTTTAGCAACATCCCTGGCTTTCACACACTAGATGCCAGTAGCATCCCCTAGTCATGACAACCGAAAAATGTCTCCAGACATTTCCAAATGTCCCCTGGTTGTGAAAGTTAGTTATCATTAGCGCTATCTGAATCACTGCAGGTGGCATAATCCATATGACTATTACTTTTCTTTTGCTGTTTTATTTAAGTCATTTCTGTAAAAGAAGAGGCCTTTGGAAGGAAAAAGTGCTATCACGTGACACAGTCAGCAGTGAAGAAAACAGTGAGGTCTGTTTCCCTAAATTGTCTTCAAAGGAATTAGAAAGTTACAGAGAGTTCAGCCTAAGCCCTGGCCCCCAAAGTTTTCTTTGGAAGAAAGGACAGGCAATTCTTATCACCAGAAGCAGCAGTAGCTGCCTTTTGAACAATGGCATGAGCTGAACATAAATGCGCTTTCTTAACTTTGGAGCTCTGGTTTAAGAATGTGTGTGAAGTGAAGAGGAGTGAGGTTCTGATCTCTTCACTGGTTTCTCTGCAGAGGTCCTAAGGGGATGCCTTTCTTTTCCTTTCCATATAAAAGGTTTCTGTTTTCATTTTGTTCTCTCTCTCTGTCTCTCTCTCTGTCTCTCTCAAACACACACACACACACACACACACACACACACACACACACACACCATGAACAATTAATAACCTTGTGAGATAGATTCCAATTTTATCTTCAATTTACACATGAAGAAGCTGAAGCTCAGAGACGTAAAGCAACTAGCCTAGACTTGCACAGCCAATAAGAGATGTAGGCAAGATTTGAACTCTTATTAGTTGGATTCCAGTGTTCACCTTCCTTATGCTGTTCAACCACATTATGATGCTTTATCAAGGTCAATCTAATTGATATCCCCAGAGGTCTCAGAATTGCTGGGTAGGGGAGACCAGAAAATTTAAGTGAGTTGTCACTCCTCAACTGTGTTGAGTGCATTTTGAATGAAGTGCATAAAGCACTAGGTATTAAAGTTTATGAGTCTATTAATCCATGGCTTTGGATGAATTAAAGTTTCATATTGATGATAAACCTTCCCTAATAAAACTTAAGGGAAGTAGGAATAAATCTCCAATTTCAAAGGACCCCAAACCACTTAAAGAATTGTATGCAAGATGTATGTTTATGGTGGTGATGGAGTGATATATCTTGTCTGGCAGAGGGTGCTTTGGCAAAGTGTTTTTTGCTTCTGCTAAGTGATGGAAATAAAATGATGGATGTGTGCTATTGATTTCACAGGAGTTTGCAGGAGGGTGAGCACAGCTGGATGAGAAGCCTATGGTGAGGCTGAAAGCTGCTGAATATGCATCTAGGAGGAGAGGCGAATAGGCATTTCGGATGGCCGATTTCATCAGACAGTGAAAAGCTAGCAAATGGATGGCAACCAGCCTCACTCTTACTCTTTCCCTCTTCCCTTTCTTCCTTTCTCTTTTTCTCCTTCATTTCTTCCTTCCTTCTTCTTTCTCCTCCCTTTCTGTTCCTCCCTTTCTTAGTTTTGTCATGTGGACAAGTGTCTCCGTGTGATTAGGTGAGCTATAGGGTGTCAGTTTAACATCTTATAAACTAGATTAGAGTCTCAGCTTGGCCATTTATTAGCTCTGTGACCTTGGGCAATTTCCATAATCTCTCTAGGCCTTGGTTTGTTTGTTTGTTTTATTTATAGTAAACTATTTATTTTAGAATAGTTTTAGGTTTACAGAAAAGTTGCAGATAGTACAGCAAGTCCCCATGTACCCTGCACCCATTTCTCTATTGTGAGCATTTTACACCACAGTGGTACATTTGTCACAATTAATGTGTCAATATTGATGTATGATATTGACCAAGGTCCATGCTCTATTAGGATTCTCTTAGTTTTTACTACATGCTCATCTTCCATCCTAGGACTCCTTCCAGGACATTGCATTGCATTTGCTCATGATGTCACCTTAGTCCTCTAGACTGTGATGGTTTCTCAGACTTTCCTGTGTTCAATGACTGGCAGTTTTGGGGAAAACTGGGTCAGTATCTTATAGACTGTCCCTCAACTGCAGTTGGTCTGATGTGTTTCTTATAATTAGACTGAAGTATATGGGTTTGGGGAGCAAGACCCTTCTCATCACATCCTATCAAGGGTACCAGCTACTAACATTAACTAGCACTGCTGATTTGACCTTCATCACCAGCTGAGGTGTATTTGCCAGGTTTCTCCATTGTTCAGTTCCTCCTTTCTGCCCTCCCTCTGCTGAGGCCTTTGGAAGGAATCACTATGTCATCTCACACTTAAGGAATGGGGGTTGATGGTACCCTTCCTTGGCGGGGAGTATCTAAATAAATTATGTGGAATTCTTTTGTATGGGGTATTTGTCCATTTTTCCCTATTTGTTTATTTATTCAATTATTTATCCACATCAACAGGGACTCATGGTTGTTTATGTTTTGAGTTATAATCCAATACTGCATTATTTATTGTGTTCAAATTATTCCAATTTCATCTGGGCCTTATGTTTTGATCGATTAATTTTTATGAGTAATAAATGGGATAATCAGGGCTGAGAAAATGGTGAGGTGAGTGAATGGCACAAAATTTAAGGAGTAATCAAGATAAACAATATGTTAATGCAATATTTAAAATAGAAATTTGTAAAACAAATTTCATGATGAACAAAATATGAACATTTTAAATCAAGACAGAATCCATAATATATGTAAATTGTTTAACTAGGTGCTTAGTACATAATAGATTAATTTTTAATAGCATTTAATAGATTAAGTCCATCAATTTATGTGGATATTCCAGTCTATCACTTATTTTTTTCTTAATGCTGTGTAACAAACCATCCCAAAATTTGGTGGTCTAAAACAGCAAGTGGTAGTTTGGCTCACAGGTCTGAGTTAGCTGGGAGTCCTGTGGCTTGCCTAGCTTCATGTGTGTGTCTGTGGGTCAGCTGTCTATCAGCTGATCTTGGATGGCCTCCGCCGAGAAAACCAGGGCAGCCTGGCTTTGCCCACACGGACGTCATCCTAATTCCGAGACAAGCAGGCTCATCTGGGTATGTCCTTCTCATGTTGACAGCAGAGAGCAAGAGAAGTGGAAACATGCAAAACCTTTTGAGGTCCAGGTCCAGAATGATGTGTCATCATCTTTGCTTTATTCTGCTGAACAAGGCAAGCCCAGATTCAAGGGGAAGGGACAGTGAGATATGCCTCTGTAGTTACGTGCCAAAGGGCATGATGTGGAGGCGCAAAGAATTGGGATCAGTTATGCATCAGCCTACCAGCCAGGCCCTATTTTAGGTGCTGGGAGGACATCAGTGAATGAACAGACCCAAATCTCTGACCTCAGGGAGCTCACATTGTAATGATAATGATTACAACAATAATAATGATGAAGAAGGGACAAATTACTTCTCTGTCTCTCAGGAGGCCTGTGAATGCTGTCAGATCCGTGTGAACATGTGGAGGGGTTTTTGACACTGTCCTCTGTGGCAATCAGCACTTGCAAAGGTGCAAAGCACCTTGTTTACTGTCAGCTGTGGGTGGTGGAATCAAGTCCAGGGAAAGAACCTGGCCTCCAGGAGATATGCCCTCTCAGGGATCTTCTTTCTTCTGGATCTACCTGTTTACTGAAATCAAATCAACCGCTCCCACCTTTGGAAAACAGAGGTTGCTTTAATTGAGATATTGCAAGATGTATTTCCTTAATTTCTGCCTAATGGAAAATCCTTATGCCTGATCAATTTGGGTCATTTTGAAGCACTTGCTGCTATAAATGAAGTTCATCCAAGGTTATTAATGTTAAAAAGTCAGTATCCATTAATTTGGGGATATGTGGCAAGTTTTGCTATAGAGAAGCTTTAGAAAGCAGCAAGACTAGTAGGACTTGCTGGTTCATAAAAAGTACCATGCTGTTTAGCTTTCTAAGAGGTCAGTAAATACGCCTTGTCACTCCTTGAGTGGCTTCCCAAGCACGGTGCTGGCACTTTTGCATGTGTCGTCTTCTTTATTCCTCACAACAGCCCAATGAGATATTCTATTAATATTTCCGATTTATTCATGAAGAAACGGAGGCCCAGGAGAGTGTCTCTAGGACGGTGAATGATGGAGCCAGGATTTGAGCCCAGGATCTTAACCACTGTGTTGCCTCCCTCTCAACTGTTTCCCAAGGTAGCTGGTGCGAGTTGAGTGTATGTTCCCACCTCTGCCTGGGGTGGCTAGCAAAGAACACTGATTAAGCATGGGTGCATTCTGAGTTTTGTTCCCAGAAATTCCTCCCCTCTAAAGGAAGTTAAGTTTGATGGGAAGTGAATAAGCCGTGAAATCAGATTAATACACCTTTCATCATCTCCAACCTTCCGTTACTTTGTTTCCCACACTTCCTGTTTCCCATCATTTCCTGTCTCCCATTGCTTCTTGTCTCCCATCACCTCTTACCTTCCATCACTTCCTATCTTCCATCATTTCTTATCTCCCATTTCTTCCTTGCTGTTGGCTTTGCATGTTACTTGATCTCTCTGAGTTCCAGCTCTTAAATTGTTTATTTAATAAGTGTAATAATATCCATGTTTCAGAGTAGCAGAGTTAAAAACAATCATGTATGTGAACTGACTACTCAGGATGGTGATTTTCTTTGAAATACTCAGTAAATTTTGCCCTGGTTGGTGGCTCAGTGGATAGGCGCTGGACTGCGAACCCAAAGATTGCTGGTTCGATTCCCAGCCAAGGCATGTAACTAGGTTGCAAGCCAGGTCCCCAGCCAGGTCCCTAGCCAGGTCCGTAGCTGGAGGCAGGTAAAAGGCAACCATACATTGATGTTTCTCTCCCTCTCTGCCTCCCTCCCTTACCCTCTCTCTAGAGATAATAGATAAAATCTTTTAAAAAACTAAAACAAAATACTCAATAAATCTTGATTCCTTTCCTCCTTTCTGGTTCTTGTCCTCAAAAGTCTCCTGGGAAAGAGACGTGGAAATGAAATGGATGTAAAGATATGTTAAACAAGCTGAAGGCCATAGAAGGAACACGATGGTCACTAGGGACACAAATCCACTCATGCTAGCTCCTTGAGGGGCTTGTTGAAAGGAGACAGGTGCACCTCCCAGCATGTCTCCTAGGCCTGGTGCTGGGACCCGGGAAGTCAGCAAGATCACACAGGCTACTTCAGACCCCTCCTCAGAGCCTGTATGGACCATCATGCCTGCTTCTATCTGCCCACCCACTTCATTCACACCTCACTACAAACTGGCTTCCTCTGCTCATTTCTACACCCATACCCAGCCCCTGAGTTTCACAAATGGTGGCCTCTGATCTGTGTCTGCAGGACCTTTCAGTTTGGCTTCCAATAGCTTATTCACTCTGTCTCTCAATATCTTGATCTCAAAAATCCCAAAAGAGAGGATCTGATTAGTCCATATTTAAACAGTTGTCCAGCCCTGGCCCAATAAACTGTGAGTGATGGTTCTGCTTCTACCAGGGGTTCGGCAGGGAAAATTCTCCAAGAGGTGTGATTGGGGAAGTGATGTCTGCATCTCCAATACATTGGACTTTCTGAAAACACTAAGAGAACGAGGACCAAATCAGGTCAGAAACAGGGCAAGGGTTGTCCCCTCTTTTTTCATACCCTTTCAGTTCATGTAATAGTTCTTATTCAGGGGCTTACCAACCAGAGGACAGTGCTGGTTAATACAGTGCTTTTTAAGCTTGAGCATCATATATATGGTGGCCTTTAATGAGAAAATTTTTTTTTCCATGGAGACCCAGTGTTGACTTAAATCATTTTATATACATGTTAAACTTAAATTAATATTACTTAAGTAGTACAACATAAAAATACCTATAAATGCCTTATGCTTATTGCTCTTATATAGCTGGGAAACTAAAACAAATTCATAAATTAAAATACAAACAAATTATAAAACCAATAAAATACAAATTAGCAACATTAATTTAATGTGATGGATGATGTTCCTGGGCTGAAACTAAATCACTTCTCATAAAGCACATTGGGTGCTGACTGCTGGGGTATGGTTTCTTTTGAGTTAGTTGTTCCCAGACTACTCTTCTCACTTTCTTTCACCAAAATGACAGTTTTTGACCTTCACAGTTGATCTTCACCATGGATGTGTTAAGATCACCGCTGTTCTTTCCCACCAGCTTAAGATAGTTCAAGTTGCATGAGATGGCACCAGAGGGATGGTAAAGACAAAGAACAGCAAGTTCTCAAGCATGCAGTAGGTGGAACTAATTAAGGGAGTCAACTAGGTGATACACAAAATGCAGATATTAAATTTGAATAGACTACCTTGGAATTTGACATTTAAAATAATTTTTAAAAATTTCAGAGAAACCCCTAAATCTACAAGTATGTGTCACAGGACAAGGCTTGAACTTGTTGTTCAGACTAGTGGGTTCAAACCATGGGGAGTCCATTTATCTTCTGATTTATTCACCTTTGAAGTGAGGATTCCTACTCTGCATAAGGTATAAGCCTTATGTAAGGAACACAGAAGATGGGGAGTATCTGAAATTGCATTGAAAACCACAAACTCAAGCAGTGGTTGCTATGGGTTGAATTGTGTCCTTCCCATAGTCCTAACCCCTAGTGCCTCAGAATGTGAATGCGTTTAATATAGGGTCTTTAGGAGATAATTAAGGTAAAGTGAGGTAACATGGGTGGGCCCTAATTTAGTAGGATTGATATCTTTATAAGAAGAGATTAGGATATAGACAAGCATGGAGAGAAAACCATGTGAAGACAAAGAGAGGAGCAGCTAGCCATCTACAAGGAAAGCTTCAAAGGAAATCAAAGCTGCTGACACTTCAATCCAGATTTCTAGCCTCCAGCTTTGTGAGAAAATAAAGTTGTGTTGTTTATTATGGCAGCCTTAGAAAACTAATACGGTAGCACAACTGGCAAATAGGAAGAACTGGCAATTGGCGAGCAGATTACCTGGGTTCTGGTGCTAGCGTAGTTGTTTTCCATGCTCTGAGTGGTTCCCTTTCTACCCTGGTTTTACTTTCTCTGAAGTGGAGAGGTATATAACTGCTTTCTTTCATCATTATGGGCTGTGGGCAAGAGAAAGTGGGTGTGCTCATCCATATTTTATTGACATAAAAAAGCTATAAAGTACCCTAGACCCATTATTGATAAGGCAGCTTACCGGACTTGCTTTCTGACTACTTGAGTCCTTTAAAACTCATTCATTCAATCATTTACTCAACAATAGTTTTTTATTGAGCTGTTACTCGAGCCAGGCACTGTAACAAGTAAGTGCTAGAGTTATAGTTGTGGATATAGCTCCTGTCTTCATGGAACTTGCAGTCTATTGTAAGCAGATATTTAAGAGTAAACTGATGAACATAATTGTGTACTATGGGCTGTGCCATGAAGCAGAGGTACAGAATATGATAAAGACATTTGAAGAATATGGAAAGCAGCACTCCAGAGAAGGGAACTAGGTGTGTACAAGGAGGGAAAGGAGGTCAGTGTGGCTGGAGAGTGCTGAGTGAAGGGAAGAAGGTAGGAAAGGCAGGCTGTGGGGCTGCTTCACCTGAGATCTTGTAGACTTGGATAAAGATTATGGATTTCTTACCCATTAGATTTTTTTTTTTTCAGCTTAAAGTCATAGAAATCTCAACTTGAAACAGCTTAAACAATAGGTGATGAATACTTTCTCATAACAAGCAATTTGGAGGCAGGGCAGTGGGGCTGATTCCTCTGGATAGCTAACATACCTGCCATCTCCTTAGCTGCCTTCCAGACATGAGTGTTCATGTGGTCTAGTTCTGGTCAGTGAGCTAGAGATAAAACTGCTTGGGAGTTTTGAAGAAAACTTTGTACTACTCTCTCACTTCCTATTTCTTTCTGCCTGGATTGGGACAGATGGCTAGAGCTACAGCAGCCACCTTGTGGTCTTGAGTGAAAAAGATCAGGTGATAGATTGTGCTCCTGATCACATATGTTTATTCCCTCTCCTGGAATAATATTATGCACCCTCTCCTGGCTATGTGGCTTATAAAGCCTCCTTGAAAAGGTACATAATCCCCTCTTCATTGTCAGGCGTGACCATGTGACTTTGGGCAACAGAATGTATGCTGGTATGACATTTGATGCTCTGAATGGATGCTTTAAATGCAGCTGTGTAGTTTAATTTCCCCTGTCAGTAGAATGGGCATAGCCTACATGGGATATGGTTCATCAGTCTGGTTCCTGGAATGAAGTCACATGGGGCAGAGCCACAGCCAAGTGTAGTCTGTGTGTCCCCTGAATGAGTCATGTATATTGTTGTAGGCCTCAAAGTGGGGTCATCTGTCACCTTAACAAAGCTGATTAATAGAGGCCATGGGGATACTGTAAGCAGGATCTTATTTCTAAAATTCTTATTTATTGAGAAAACCCCCTATCTGTTTAACTTGCTGTAGTTGGATTTTCTGATTCTAGCAGCTGAAAGCATTTCTAACTGTGATGAGAATTACAGGGTTGGTTGACTCCGAGGTCAATGGAATCACCAGGGCCACAAGCTCCTTCTGTCTTTCCATCTGCCATGCTTAGTGCATTCTCAAGATTCTCAAGCTTAGCCCATTAAGCCAAGCCTCAGATCCAAGCAATCCATGCAAACTCAAAACTCCATGCAGTCCCTCCATAAAAGTTTGCATGCTTGCA
Source organism: Noctilio leporinus (assembly GCA_004026585.1). Classification (NCBI taxonomy): domain Eukaryota; kingdom Metazoa; phylum Chordata; class Mammalia; order Chiroptera; family Noctilionidae; genus Noctilio; species Noctilio leporinus. The sequence continues at coordinate 47,138 of PVIW01002829.1, forward strand.
GTTGCTCTTCTTTTGGTCCATTATTCCTTCTTTATGCTGTAGGACCTTTGCTCAAACTTTTCACCTGCCTGGAATAATCATCCTTTTACTTCATTAATTCCTGTTCATCATTCTTTGGAGAAAAAAGAGAAAGATCATCCCAGCAAGGCACATCTATTTTTAGGATTTAAAATCATTTCTGAGAATCTCTCAGCAGACACCCCCCTCTCTCCCAGCCCTCTCCTACTACAATGTCTCCTTGACCTGGACTGGTTAACATGACCATCCCTAAATGTATTAGACAGGTTGGTCAGTGAGATACCATGATTCTATGCAGATTAGAATTTCCCAGAGTAACCTGGGGACAGTTGGAACCAGAAAACAATTGTGGCTCTGCCAGCGTAGAAAGGAAACTTGACACTGGATAAGCAAGCAATAGTCTGCTATAGATCTCCTCTGCAAGCCATGTCTGACCCTGAGACTGGGTTAGGAGCATCTGTCTCTGTTCTCACAGCACTCCCAGGTACCCATCTGATTTTATTCTGTGCTGCAAACTATCATTTACTAATGTATCTGTCACCCTAGGAAGATCACACCTTCTCCTCTGTCCCCAGCATTTGTGCAGAGCTAGGCAGATAACAGTGCCCAGTAAATATTGAAATAGATGGATCGATAGAGATGATGACCTGTTGAAGTTATCAGGCCTTGGGGGTCTGAGAAGAGAAAAGACTGGCCAGGTTGCAAGCTACAGATGGCAGCACCCAGGATTCACTAGGTAGTTCAGGAAATGTTTGTTGAGTGAATATATGTATACATACATGCCATAGGCAGCCAAGCTCTCTGGAGTGAGTGTCCCATTTCATTTATACCAGCTCTTCTTCACTTTGGAAGGAGATCAAATCTTGACTAGTTTTTTTGGTATGTGACCTTGGGCAAGTTGATATATTTTGCTGGTCTGTATTTATTCATCTGTAAAATGGGGCTAATAAATAGAGCCTATCTCAATGTGACATTGTGCATAAAACACTTGACAGAATGTGGTTAGCTCTCAAGAAGCAGTGCTTTCATTTCTCACTGCCTCCAGGGTGGGCAGTGGGATAAGCTGCAGAGCTCCCTGGAGGACAGAACAGAGGTCCCTTGTGTTCTCACTGAGGGGCAGCTACATCCATGCTGGTCCTAATGAACAGCAAATCAAGAGAGGTGAAGAGTTGCCAGCATCACCTTGCCTCCTGCTGGCCCAGGACAAGACACATGGGCTTTGAATGTACTGCCTATTTAAATCTAGATGACCCACCAACACCTCATACATGGTTTTGTTTGCAATTTAAAGGGTTTGTGGTTGAAAAAGTGCCAGATTCATTCTGCCAGCTATGCAGGATGCAGCAAAGGCTGTCTGGGAGAGCCTGTTTAAAGAAAACCAGACGTGAGGTGGGCGATTGTTAAGAGCTGCAACAAAGCCAGGCCTTTGAGCATATTGAGCATCTGTGCGCATGCCCAGGGCGGGATTACCTGAGCAGAGAGTCCATCTCCCTTCACAGGTGCAACTGGAGGGAGCCACACTGAAACTTCTGCTGCCCTCAGAAAGCTTTCCTTTTAAAATTCTCTAGGGAGGGCCAACTTAGTAAGTCACTTAAAAATCTGTGAATTTCTTATTTAATTGGAGAGTTGGCTCACCAGGGTTTCTTGGGGTGTCTGGGGGCTCAGGAGCTCTGAGGTGAGGCTAAAAGGACCAAGAAGATGTTTTATTTTTATTTTAGAAAATATTTCATTTATTTTTAGAAAGAGGAGTGGGAAGGAGAAAGTGAGGTAGCAAAATATCAATGTGCAAGAGAAATATTCATTGGTGGCTTCTTGCATGCTCTCAAAGCCCCCAACAAGGGACCTGGCCCACAACCCAGGCATGTGCCCTGACCCGGAATCAAACAGGTGACCTTTTGGTTTGCAGGATGATGCCCAGCCAACTGAGCTACTCCAGTCAGGGCAAGAGGATGTTTTAACTCCAGCATAGCCCTTCTCCCTCCATAAAATTTGCTTGCTTTCAGCTTCTCTCTTTCTCTCTTTTTTTTTTTTTTCCATTATATTCATATGTGCTATCCTTCCTCATACCCCAGGACCTTTGTACACATGGTTCCACCTGCCTAGTGTAGTCATTCCTCCTCCATTTTTGTTTCATTATCTCCTATTCATCATTCTGATTGCAGCCCTTTTGTTATTTTCTCAGGGAAGCATTCTCTCGTTTCTCTGCCTAACCAAGTTGCCCATGATACCTTCTCCCACTGCAGCAGGTGCATTTCTATCAGGCACTTTATCTTAGTTGTAACTTTAAATTGGATTACTTCCTGTTTTTCTCAATAAAACCTAATGTTTCTCAGGTCGAGGAATTTGTTTTTTCTTAACACTGCTTCCCTGGTGCCTGACGCATAGGTTCTCAATAAATCACTGGATAAATGAAAAGAGGGTTGGAAGTTTTCCAGGGAAGGGTGGTTTATTGGGGAGAACACACAAGGTGGCCCAGGGCTTGACCTTCTCCTTGTAAGGTCAGGGCCCTGATCTGATCATTGTCCCTCATTTAAGCAGACATGGGGGTTAATAATTAAATCTAACATTTATAAAGCACTTCTTAGATTTTTACATGAACTACCTAACTTATTTTGCACACCAGCCCTATGAGATGGGTACTCTTACTCCTCTGACTTTACAGTGGAGGAGATGGGCACGGGAAAGTAACCTGGGACGAGGAGAGTTAACCAGACAGGCTGGTTCCACAGCCCACACTCTCAAGGCAGTGACTCACACTAACAAAGCTCCCTGGTTGACATGTATGCCAAGTGACAACTTTTTATTAATTTACAGGAAGACTTAAAAGGTTCGAGACTAATGCCTCTTCCCTGGAAGGCAAGCCACATTGTAAACCAAATTGCCATGTGGTGATTGCTTAGGAAGTGTACCTGCAGAGAAAGAACTTGTGTCAAGACTGATATTGGGGGACCTTATGATTGTGACGTTCTTAATCTGAGGTGAAGCACCCTGACACATGAACATCCAGATGTGTGGGTGGATACCACCAATCTCTCTGTTTCCATTTTCCCAGCCTCCTTGGCTGCTCAGGTTACTTTCTACCTTCAGGGAGGCTGAGGACTCCATATGGATCCAACTAAGCCTCATGACTTGGAAGTTGCTTTGTCTCAGGGGTGACTTTGCCTGTCTCTCTGTCCTGATACTTGTGTATTGAGTTGTACAATTAAGCTTACAGAAGGAAGCTTTAGTTTCCCCCCATTTCCAGGGTCTCCCATACCCTGGCAGCAACCGTAAACAAGGCCTGTTTCCTCTCTCTTTTTTGGAGCTCAGGGAGGCTACATAGTTTAGTTTCCCCAATGCCACACAGCCAGATAAGCAGAGCTATTATTCAATGCTAGGTCTGTTCAGCTGCAGAGTCTGAACACCTCACACCTCCTGTACCCTCTGTCCTCCCCAGAGTGAACCTACATTTTATAAAACACATGTTCAAGCATTTGGTGTGTACAAAGCATCCATGAAACTTTTGTGGGTAGCAGGTGTGTCATTGTATGTAAGAATTTGGGCTTTGAAGTAAGACTACATGGATGGGAACCCAAAGCTGATTGGTTTTACCACCTTGGGCAAGTCCGCTGGCTTCTCCAAGCCTCACTTTCCCCATCTGAGAAACGGGAATAATAGCAGTAGTCCTTCACAGGGTTTCTGGGAGGATTAAAGGGGTTCATGAATAACTAGCTCAGTGTCTAGGACACTGTTACCTTGTTAGTGGAAGCTCTTCCAGTAATTGTGACAGAAAACTGACTCACATCAGTTTTTAAAAAGAATTAAGTGGCTCATTAACTGGAAAGGCTTGTGGTAAGTTAGGGCTTGAGGCTTGGCTGGGTTCAGGGCCTCTTTCCTCCTCTCAGGCCTGACTTCTGTCATGTTAACCTAATTATCAGGGCCCATGGGGGCTCCTGGGCATTGCAGGCCCATATTATCAGGTGTGACCAAGTCTTCTTCCTCAACAGCTCAGACAGACACCCTAAGCGGAAGCTCATTATTTCTGATCGCCCTACTGCAGGTGATGTGCTCATTTTCAAACTATGACTTGCCAGGGCAATTTGGCACTTTGTTCAGGTCCGTGTCATATGACTGCATCTCTTGGATTCAAGGGGAGACAACCTCTTTGGAACCAATTGTCAGAGAAAGAGGGAAAAGTGATCCTCAAATTGAGATGAATGGATACTTGGTGAAGAGTTGAGACTGTCCACTTGACACAACCACCACCACCACTATCATCATCATTGCTGTTTTTATTATCATCATCATCATCTTCCTTACTCAGTCCCCCATGATAATCTAGGTTGGGTTAAATAGGCCTGTGAGTATGGAAGATAATGGTCATTGTTTATGAAATTCATTTCGCCTTTATTGGTCCAGATGAGACATCAATATTTGCATTCATTCACATCCCACTGACTAGGACTCTGTCATGTGACCACACTTAATGGTGGGGGAGGCTGAGAACTGAAGTCCATTCCCACCTATCATCCTCCCTGCTCTTTTCTCTTCTGTTGGCTGTATGCAGATAAGAGATGGTGATGGCAAGATGGAAACAAGATGAAAAGAGGCCAGACCCCTGGATCATTGCTGGAAGAGAGCTTCTTTCCGACCTAGAATAGTTTTTGTGAACTTTACGTGAGCAAGAAAAATTTTCTATTATGTTTGAGTCATAATTTATGAAGGGGTTTGTTTGTCACAGCAGCTAGTGCTGGCCCTTGCTAATACAGTACCTCCTTACCCTCCTCTTCCCCCTTGGTCCCACTGGGAGGCAGGGCAGGGATTAGGCAGGTTCTTGGGCCTGTGTCTGTGCAGCAGATGTGTGAGAGGGCTGCGGGAGACTTGGTCCTCTGAGTAGCTCCTGATCTCTCCTGGCATCCTTGCGCTTTCTGTTTGAGGGAGCTTTGAGAGGCCCTCCCAATGACAGCTCATCACCATGAGCCTTTGGATTTTGTCTTTGATACCCCACATAACAAAGTGGGATAATTCAAGAAAATATTAGGTATCCATTTAATTGTAAAACATAAGAGGCTCCCCTGAGAGCCTACGGAGTGACTTCTACCTTTATGAGAAATTTTATGACTCTGAATTGCCTGTCAGGATGTTTAAACAGCCCCTCAGAGCATCTAATAGCACCCTCATAGTCATTACACACCACTAATGGGTGCTGAGCTTTCTAAACACCTATTTACTGCATGGATTTAGTCCTCCTGGAGGACTTATTTCTGATTAAATAATACATGACTTCAAAGTATCTAAGTACAGTGTATGTGCCTAGGGCTGCACTTCTGGGTCCTAAGGTTCTCCAGCTACAGACATTTTCGTAAGCTTTCTTGACGGGAATACACAGAGAGCTTCCTCTTTGCCAGGGTTTTGCTAGCATCTATAACTGAAGGAATGGCAGATTCCTGCAGTGTTTATAAGGGGAATGAAGGAATGGCAGATTTTTTGGGCCCTGCCCTAGCGAATCTGACTAAGTAGGTCTGGGGTGTGGAGCCTGCAATTTTAAGAAGTATACCCAAGTGGTTCATTCACTCCATAAATATTTGCTGTACACTTACCTCATGGCAGGCTCTGAGCTCAGAAGCAGAACTGTACCTGAGAACAGAGCAGACCAGCTTGCTGTCTGCGTGGAACTTACTGCCTAAAGGGGATGCATTGGGAGGGTGAAACAATCTGTGGTCCTGCATATTGCCTCCAAAGTTCTTTGTCTCTTTTTTTGTTTTTTCCCTGCCCAATCCCCAATTTTCTAATTTTCCAACAATTACCCTGAAACTTGATTCCACCTAGTTGCAGGCAGCAGAGTAACCAGTGGCTCCCCACCTCCCTCCTTGGATCTCTTGCTTGCACCCAAGGACCCCTTTCTCCTACATGAGCCCCTGTAGGATTTTCCTCTTTAGAGCAAGTCAGGTGGATGGATGATTCTCTTAGGCTGTGCAGCTGTGTGCAAAGTGTTTAACCTTCCCAAGCCTCACTTGCCCCATCTTTAAAATGGAGTTGATCATAATTTACCTGCCTCCGGGCACATGACCTCCAGATGTCCTTGGCTATGGATTGAATCATGTCCCTCTGAATTTGTATGTTGAAGTCCTAGCTTCCAGAATCTTAGAACGTGACCTTATTTGTAAATAGGGTCATAGTTAAGATGAAGTCATATTGGGTAGGGTGGACCCCTTATCCAGTATGACTGCCCTTGTTGGAAATTTGGACACAGAGACACAGGAAAAAAAGCCATGTGAAGATGGGCTGCAAGCCAAGAAGTACCAAAGATTGCCAGATGCTAGGAGAGAGGACTGAAACAGGTCCTTCCTTCAGAGCCTTCAATAGAAACTGACGTTGCCTGACACTTTGATACCAGACTTCTAGCCTCCAAACTGTGAGACAGTAAGTTTCTGTTAAAGCACCCAGTTTGTGGCACGTTGTTATGGCAGCCACCTTTGAACCCCTGATCTTTGATTCTTGAGTGCAACTGTAAGCACCTTAGTCCCAGTACTCAAAGGGACTACACCACGCTAAGGCCTATAGCAAAACAATGTCCAGATGTAAAGAAGATGAAGATGGTTTTAACACCTACCATTTATTGAACTGCTTTTATTGTGACTGGTGCTTCTCTCATTTACTGCTCTCATCAACCCTGTGAGGGAAGCCTCAAGAATCGCATTTAAATGATATGGAATTGAGGTTCAGAGGCGTGAAGTGACTTGCCCAAGGTCAAGGAATTAATAATCAGGAGAATCAGAATGTGAACCCAGATTACTTGACTCTTAACGCATGGCTTTAATCGCTACCTTATAAAACCTCCAAGATCTATTGTAAATACTGATGTTCAGTAGAAAATACTCTCAAAGGCAGAGTTTCTTATCATCAGCACTATTGATATTTCATTTCCAATAAGTCTTTGCATTGTTGGGGGTGGGTGCATGGGTGGGTGGGTGGCTGCCCTGTGCATTGCAGAGTGTTTAGCGGCATCGTAGGCCTCTATCTACTAAATGCTAATAGCAAACTCTCCTGTCCCCAGTTGTGACAACCAAAAATGTCTCCAAACAATGCTAAATGTCCTTTGGCAGGCAACAATGCCCCACTTGACAACTAGGGCTGTAAGGGGTGTATTTTTTTTTTTTTTTTTTAATCGAAGTCCTAGAAGTCCAGGGCAAGGGCTATTAGGTGGGTGAGGCAAATCAGAACGTCTCAGAAGAGGACTTCCCTACTGTGTGTAACAAATGCTGTCCAGCCTGGTAAGCTGGAGCCTGTTAATCAGTATGCGGTAGGCTCTCAGCTCTAGCAAAAAGGCATAGAAGGGAAAGACTGGGATTTATGGCCTACCTTAGTTACTTTTTATCCATGTTGTAAAAATCTTTAAATTGTGGAGGAGGAGAATAGTAACTCATATCGATCCAGGAATAGGGAAATAGAATTAGTTTACTTCTTTAGGTCATTATTTAATTAACTCCTTCAGTACTTTTTTTTGAAACGGGACAATGAGGATTATTGTTTAAGAACTGTGTTTGAGTCTTGGCTCTGCTACCTTTTAACTGGTGTGGGTCCTGAGAAAGAAGATACCTACTAAGAAAGATTCCCAGTGGCTAGTGGGGCTCAAGGAGAGAGAGAGAGACAGAGAGAGAGAAACAGCACTTTAGGGAGAAGCCTGCACTGAACTGCATGCCTGCACTGTTTCCACCATCTGAGCCACTCCTTATAAAGGAGTTCCTAGAATCCTATTTTAACCAATAGGATGGAGGCTTTCCCTTCCAATTGGTGCTACACAGCTATAACTCCATCAGCTTCTTCACCAACCAATCAGAATGGCTCTATTCTGATCAATCAGGACAGTGTTTTTTGGGCCAATCAAACGGAGGATTTGGAGTCTTCACCTACTTAAGGACAGACCAATCAGGGATCAGGGGCAGGGATTTCTATTTATATATGTCAGCTCCCCTCTGGCTCTGAGAGTACACTTTCCTTTTCCACCGAAGACTAAGGAATGTGTTTTCCCTTCTGAGTGGGGAGCAGAGCAGAGCAGAACTGTCTAGTAGATAAGGGCCTGGCCCCAGGGCTGCCTCACAGCCTAGCTGTTTTTGCAGACATACTGTATCACAATTGAGCTGTTTGGCACTGAATAAAGTTTCCTTGTTCAATGCACCTCAATTTGGGGATTCATGTTGGCACTGAATTGACACCAATGACCATTGGTTGACACTGATGACTTTGGGCATGCGTGTAACTTCTCCAAGTCTCAGTTTTCTCATCTGTGCCAAAGGACTAATAATACCACATCCCTTAAGGGGTGGTTGTGAGGTTTAAATGAATCAGTGTATTCAAGGTGCTTAAAGCATGCGTGGTACAACATAAGAGCTCATCAAATATATAGCCTTTTATAAGGTCTCATTTCTAGTGGTGGAGCTAGGTTATAGGAACACAACAGGTAATTCTTTTTTTCAATTTCAGTTTATATTCAATATTATTTTATACATTTCAGGTGCACAATATAGTGGTAAGACAATCATATACTTTACAAAGTATCCCCCTCCCCCAGATATTTCCAGTACCCACCTGGCATTATAATAGTTATTATAATATTATTGACCGTATTCCCTGCGCTGTACTTTACTTCCCTGTGACTATTTTGTAACTACCATTTTGTACTTCTTAACCCTTTTACATTTTTTATCCAGTTCCATAACCTCCTTCCCCTCTGGAAATCACAGAGAGCAGGTAATTCTTAATCAGACTTTCTCAACCTGGGCATTACTGATGTATGGGGTGGATAATTCTTTGCTGTGAGGACTGTCCTATGCCTTTGTAGGGTGTTGAGCAGCATTCTTGGTCTCTATTCACTATATGCCAGTAGCATTCTCTTTTTCTAGGTGTGACAGCCTAGATGTCTCTGGACATTGCCAAATACGAAAACCACTATTGTAGATGATAAGTTCCTTTAGATTTTCCTACTCAGCATCAACATCACCAGGGAGCTTGTTGGAAATGCAGAAGCTCAGGCTCTGTCCCAGGCTGACTGGTCAGAACATGCATTTCAAGTAGATCCCCAGGAGGTTTATTAAGGCTTTAGGGAGCAGAAATGCAGGGCATGGCACAGAGCAGGCACTGGGTTGAATGAATTTATGTGTAAATGACTTGTGGCAGAGATAAAGTTGTTCTCTTAAGATTTTAACAGTCACCCGCATTTTCTACTACCATTCTCTGAGTGTGCTGACTTACACACAAGCCTGAGATCAGTGCTTTCTCAAAAGTGGCTTTGTTTAGGACAGTTAGTTCTGCCCAGTCCTCCTGGATCAGGGTGAGGTGGGGTGGGTGAGTTGTGGAGCAGGCAGAGCCAGCTGTGGGCAGAATTCTGAAGTCTTTGCAATGTATTCCTATCCTCTGAGTGGGTTCTGTCTGTTCCTATTCCACGTGGAGACCTTGACACCAATGATCTGTGTTGGAGACCTGGAAGCAGTCTTTCCAAATGCTTCCCAGGCCACTACCATGAGGAGAGAAAGTATATAAATATGTTACATAATCTTCTGTTTTTGAAGTTTGTGTTGCAATGAGTTTATAAGAGAACATGTCAGAAGAAGCATCGCATATAGTAGCTTCAGAATTTTTCTAGTTTTACTCCTAAAAGTGCAGTGAAGGTGAATGGAGCAGGAGAAGGTGGTGTTTCTCATGGCTGGTAGAAGAAGAAATCAAAGAGGAGAGTGGATGCCTTTAGAAGGCTTATAAATGCCCTTCAACTTGGGCCAGGGGCTGGTGACTTTGAATTGGTGTTTAAAGGCAATTCACAAAGCCCCTTTTGCAAGCTTCAAGCCTAAAATGTCAAGCCAAATTGCGGAGATTAGACATAATGCTTTGAGAAACAAGCATCAGGTCCTAATGGGGCTTATGATATCTGCTGAGCCAATTGCAAAAGGAAATGGGCCTTAATAAATACTTTCGATGGTGTGATGAGAATTATCCTTCAGTGTGGATAATAACTGGGGACGAGATGATGAGCTGCAGGTAGACTGAGAGAGACTCCCGGCTTAAAAACTATTGATGACATGTGTGTGTGTTCCACAGCTGCACAGACATTTAAAGTCTGAGCAGACTTCATGACAGCTTCAAATAGAGGCTTAACTGAAATCCCTCCTGGGCCCCAGTAGCCATCTCAGCATGGATGAAGTATTATCAACTCCTGATGAAGATTGATTTTAAAATAACTGGCTTCTCGAAGATCCTAATTCTGGAAATCAATTAGATTAATCAGCCTTGTAAAACGACTGTGTGGAATGTGTTTCAAGGTTACTGGGGGAAATTCTGAACCCATCAGACTGATTAACTCACTGAGTGTGTTGTGGTCTGTGCTGTTGGTGTGTTTGGTTTGGTTTGGCTTTGAAATGGAGCTGAGTCATGCTTCTGCTGCGGTGTGGTAGGTGGGGGTGCTTATTAGAGGTCTTAGATTTAAATGACAGAAGGTGACTTGGATGATTTTAAGAAAAATGGGAATTCCTGAGATGGTGATGAAGAGCCCACACAATCACAGGTGATGTAGCTAGCATCATTGACCCCAAGTCATACCATTACAATAGTAACATACAGTAGAAAATTTCTTAAACACAAGAAGGAGGCTACAGATGCTGTGGGGCCACAGGAAATGACAAAATTTCAGCATAGTAGAGTAGGCATTCATTCATTCACTCAGAAAATATTTATTGGGGGCTTACTATGAACCAATTTTATGTGCTTGGGAAGTTATGGTGAACAAAACAGACCAAAGTAATCACCTTCATAGGGCTTATATTCTGTTAAGGAGAGACAAAAATAGAAATGTTACAGAGCTCTATTGACCAATATGGTAGCCACTAGCCACATACAGCTACTTAAATTAAAATTAAATAAATTGAAATTAAATAAAATTAAACATCCAGTTCCTTACCAGTGGAGTCTTAATGTCCACTTTTGTACTACAGCTTGTTTAAGGTGATCTAGGCTATTTCTATCATGTTCCTCAAAATTCTTCTAGTCTCCCCCCATTGTCTAATTCCAAAGTCACTTCCATATTTGTAGATGTTACAGTAACAGTTCGCATCTAGGTACCAAAATCTGTATTATTTTTCTATTGCTGTTGTAACAAATTACCACAAACTTAGCAGATTTACGTAAAACACATTTAAAAAAATATTACAGTTCTGTAGGTCAGAAGTCTGGCTTGGGTCTTGCTGGGTTGAAATCAAGGTGTTGGCAGGGCTTCTTTCCTTGGTGGAGACTGCAGGGGAGGTATCTCTTTGCTACTTTGGCTGTTTGTTAAAAAGGTCTTGTGGTTGCAGGATTGAGGTCTTTATTTTCTTGCTGGCTGAAAACCAAAGGTTGTTCCAAAGCTCTAGAAGCCACTGCATTCCTTGGTTTGTGGCCTCCTCCTTCCATCTTCAATGCCAACAATGGTGGATTGAATCCTTCTCATTTCACATCTCTCTAACTTGGTTCTGACCTGGCTGGGAAAGATGTTCTCTGCTTTTAAGGATTCATGTGATTAGATTGAGCTCACTTGGATAACTTCAGGGACAACTTCAAGTAATATGATATACATGTAATTGGACTCTCTAAAGGAATCAATGAGAGGAAAAGATAGAAAGAAACACTTGGAGACAGTGGATGAATATTTTTCAAGTTTGGTGAAAACTATAAACCCAGAGATGTGGGTGGGGCAGGGGGAGCAATGGGGAAAAATGGGATGACTGTAATAGAACAACAATAAATTAGTTTTTTAAAAAAGGAAAAAAATTATACTAAGTCATATCATGATCAAGTACTCAATCCCACTAATAAAGATAAAAATTTAAAAGGATTCAGAGAAAAAAAGATGGGCTACTTTCAGAGGCCCAGTAATAAGGGTGGCAAGAGATTTTTTGTTACCTGGCTGGTGGTACAGTAGATAAAGTGCCAGCCTGCAAGCCCAAAGGTTGCTGGTTTGATTCCCAACCAGGGCACATAACCAGGTTGCAAGCCAGGTCTCCAGCCAGGTCTGTAGCTGGAGGCAGGTGAAAGGCAACCATACATTGATGTCTCTTTCTTTCTCCATCTCTCTTCCTTCCCCTCTCTCTAAAAATAATAAATAAAATCTTAAGAGAAAAAGAATACTTAAAAAAATAAAATAAAAGGAAAGTATTGAATTCCAGTCAGGGCACATAATCAGGTTGCAAGCCAGGTCTCCAGCCAGGTCCATAGCTGGAGGCAGGTGAAAAGCAACCATAAGTTGATGTTTCTCTCCCTTTCTTCCTTTCTCCCTGCCCTTCTCTCCAAAAATAGTGAATAAAATCTTATAAAAAATGAAAGTAGAAAAAGATATTGTGACAAAATATTTAGAATACTGAACTAAAAGAACTCCAGCTGTCAACATAAATTTTATACCTAGCAAAAATAGCTTCTTCAAATGAAGCAAAATAAATGCTTCTTTTGCTCATTTGAAAGCTGAAAGGATTCATCACCAGCACACTCATACCATAAAACATGTTCAAGGCCTTCAGGCTGAATGAAAATGATGCCAGATGGAAATAGGGACTCTACAGAAATGAATGAAAAACACCAGAATTGGCAGCTATGTGAATAACACACAAATTACTTAAAAATGATTGATTACTTAAATAGGCATAACAATGTCATATGCTTTAATATATGTTATAGTGTAATGTATAACAACAATAACACAACAGGAAGAGAGAAATAGACGTATACTAGTCCTGTATGAAGTACAATAATGCCACTTGAAGACTGATAAAGAAGTATATTTTGTACCCCAAATTAATCAGTAAAATTTAAAAAAAGCAGAGAGTTATAGTAGTTAGAAAAATACAGAAGATAAAATGGAATCATTAAAATACTCAACTAATCCCAAAGAAGACAGAAAAAGAAGAAATCAGAAACAAAGAACAGATGCGACAAGTAGAAAACAAACGGCAAACCAGTAGATTCAAAGTTAGCTATGTCAACAGTCACAATAAATGTAAATGACCAAACACCCCAATTAAAAGGCAGACATTGTAAGGTTAAATAAAACAGCATGAGTGAACTAAATATAAATTTAGGAAGACTGAACTAAACATAAAGTTCTAAATGCCTTTGTTAAAGAAGAAGCCAGATCTCAAATTACACCTTAAGAAATTAGGAAGAGAAGAGCAAATTAATCCCCCTCCCCACACACACACAAAAGAAAGAAAATAATAAATATCAGAGCAGAAATCAATAAAAAAAAAAAACAGAAAAACAATAAAATCAATGAAATCAAAGGTGGTTCTTTGATGAGATCAGTAAATAAAGAAACATCTAGCCACAGTGGTCAGGACAAAACCCCTCAGCAATTTCAGAATAGGAGAGGTAACATTATTGCACAGCCTGTACATAGTAAGAGGATAATAAGAGAATATTATGAACAACTTTATGCCCACAAATTTGACAATGTAGATAAAATGGACAAATTCCTTGTAAGAAGCCAACTACCAAAACTCGATTAAGAAGAGCTAGATAATTTGATTAATCCTATCTCTATTTTAAAAAATTGAATTTGTAGTTAAAAACCTTCCCACAAAGAAAACTATAGGTGGCTTCACTATTAAATTCTGACATATTTAAGGAAGAGATAATACCAGCATGTTACAAACTCTTTCAGAAAATTGAAGATGAGGAAATACTTCCTAATTTATTTTATGAGGTCATTACTCTGATACTTGACTGAAATTAAAAGAAAAAAAAAGAAACTGCAAACCAATGCCTTTCATGAATATAGATGTAAATATTCTAAACAAAATTTTAGCAAACTGAGTCCAATAATATATAAAAAGCATAATGCCTCATGTCCAAGAGGCATTTTTTGGTCCCCCCTAAATACACAGGAACTATCTCCTGGGGGGTGAGCTCCCTGTAGTACAGGCTTCCTCTGCTAGGTAAGTTGTCTAGGAGCCCATCCGTATCAGTGTAACAGCTGGCATTGTTGTGAGAGGTTGTGTTTGGTCTCAATAAATTTTTGCAAAGGCTCTTTCAATGCATTTGCCCATTTCATGATGGATGATTTACCATTATACCTTCCCACACACCATAGTGAGTGTTCAGCAATTTTTTACCAAAAATGACATGACCCCCACACCGCACTGTCTGAATTCACCTGATCTTGACCCAAGTCGCTTTTTTCCCCCCTGGATTAAGAAGGTCCTCAAAAGGAAACATTTTGCCAATGTAGAAGAAGTGAAACAAAAACCAAATGAGCAAAGTAGAATCAGAGGCATGGAAACAAGGGACAGACTGACAGTGACCAGAAGGGAGGGGACAAGGGAGCTGGGAGAAAGAAGAGGAATGGTCTAGTCAAGGAACATTGTATAAAAGACCTGTGGGCAACAGGGTGGGGATTGATTGTGGGAACTAGGGATGGGCAGGGCAGGAGAGAGCAATGGGGGAAAAATTGGGACAATTATAAAAGATCAACAACAAAAAAATGCAAAAATAAAACCCAAAAAACCTGAGAAATCAGAAACACTAAAAGGCATCAAAATTAACAAGTTCAAAAATTGTTTCAAGTAGTGGAAAAAAGTTTCAATATGTGTATTGCATCAAATGGAGAGTACTTTGAAGGTGGCTGAAGTTTAAATATAAGAATAAACATATAATTTTAATAAATATATTCTATTTTTGGGGTCCCCCTCATATGCTAGGTTGGTTTAACATTAAAGAATCAACCAGTATATTTCACAGTATTAAAAACAGAAAGTTAAAAATATATAATCTTCTTAATAGAGAAAAAAATATTTGCAAGAATCTAACATCCTTTTAAGACTTTATAAATTCTCAAATGAAGAATAGGAGGGAATTTCTTCAACTTAATAAACAGCATCTATGAGAACTATTCAGTTAACATCATACTTAATAGTAAAAAACTAAATGTTTTTTCCTTAAGTTTAGAAACAAATTAAGGATGTCTGTTTTCACTTCTTTTCAACTCTAAAGTGAAATAAGTCACTCTAATAAATTAAGAGATATATATAAAAACCACATATCTTGGAAAGGAAGAATTAAATCTGTCTTTATTTGAAGATAAAACAATGACCTATATTGAAAATCCAATGAGAGATACAAAAACGTCTACTGGAACAAACCTGTGAGTTTAGCAAATGTGCAGGACAATGAGATTATTATATAAAAAGCAATTGTATTTCTGTATGTTAGCAATAGACAATTGGAAATTGAAGTAAATACCATCTACAATAGCATCAAATATATGGAATATTTAGTTATAAGTTTTTTTTTTTTTAAGATTTTATTTATTATTTTCAGGGAGAAGGGCAAGGAGGGAGAAAGAAAGGGAGAAAAGCATCAATGTATGGTTGCCTTTCACCTGCCTCCAGCTAAAGACCTTGCTGGGGACCTGGCTTGCAACCTGGTCGTGTGCTCTGACTGGGGAATCGAACCAGCAACCTTAGGGTTCGCAGGCCAGTGCCAATCCACTGAGCCACACCAGCCAGGGCTAGTTATAAGTTTGACTGAAGTTGTATAAGATCTGTACACTGAAAACAGCAAAACATTGGAAGAGAGAAATTAAGACCTAAAGAAAGAGATGTTTATAATTCAGAAAGGACTAAATATTGTTAAGGTTTAATTTCTCCCAAGTTATTTTATGGACTCAATGCAATACAAATCATAATCTTATTGGAGTTTTTTTGTAGCAATTGTCAAGCTATTATGAAATCAGATGTACAATGAAAGACATATTGTAGAATAGCCGAACAAACTTCAAAAAAGAGGAATAAGCTTGGATGGTTAACATTACCTGATTTTGAAATTTATTATAAAACTATAGTAATCAAGACAGTATAGTATTGACATCAAGATAGATACTAATGTCAATGTAATAATACTAACGAGAGTTCAGTGGAGAATAGTCTTTTCAACAAGTGAGGCTGAAAAATTGGATATTAATATCCGAATAAATGAATTCCAAACTGTACCTTACAGCACATACAAAAATTAACTGACAACACATCATATATCCATATTTAAAACTCAAATCTATAAATATTCTAGAAGGCATCATAGGAGTAAAATCTATGACTTTGAGTCAGGCAAAAATTTCTTAGATATAACACAGAAAGTATGACCCATAAAAATTGACAATTTTAACTTAAAACTAAATCTGCTTTTAAAAAACTCTGTTTAGAGAATGAAAAGCCACAGACTGAGGGGAAATATTTGGTGAATTGTATATCTAACAAAGGACTTTCACCTAGAATTTATGAAGTACTCTCAAAACACAATAATAAGAAAACACGTAATAAAACAGTGATAAAATATTTGAATAGGCACGTCTTCAAATTATATATACATGACAAATAATCACATGAAAAGATACTCAACATCACCAACCATTAGGGAAATACAAATTAAAGCCACCATGTGATACCCGACATCTAAAATAACTAAAATTTAAAATCCTGACCACAACAAGTGTTGACAGGATGGAGAGTATCCAAAACTCTCATACTCTGCTGGTAGGAGTATGAAATAGTGTAAATACTTGAAAGCATTTTGACAGTTTCTTCAGTAGTTAAACACGCATCTATGTTGTGATCTAGCCATTTCACTCCTAAGAGAAAGGAAAGCATAAGCCCAAAGACATATGCATGAATGTTCATGGTGATTTTATTTGTAACCACCCAAACCTGTAAATAGCCCAAATGCTTGTTAACAGGTGGGTAAATAAACAATTTGTGGTACATACACCTAATGGAATACAATTCCACAATAAAAAGGAATGAACTATTTATGTGTACAACAACATCAATGAATCTCAGAAATTTTATACTGAATGAAAGATGATGCCAGATGAAAAGACACATATTGTCTGACCTCATTTATATGAATTATAAACAGTGCAAACTAATCTGTTGTGACAGAAAGCATTCTGCTTGCTTGTCCCTGAGAGTAAGAGGAGGAGGTGGGGAGGAGGGATTATGCAGTGGCTCACTAGGAAGTCTTTGTGGCTGATGAATGTGATATTTCACTATCCTGAGTGTATGGGTGGATATATATATATATACCCCAGCATCTCGTGGATCAGGTGAGAATTGGCCAGGAAAGAGTGAGGAACCACACAGGTGTTTCTGCCAAATGAAACACCCTTCAGAGGTTGTACATATCCTCTTTGCTGTTTCTGCAAATCATCTTTGATTGGTAGCAAATGGAGGGTGATTTCACTTAAAATGGATTCTGAAATAGCTCAGAACAGTTCAGGCTGGCTACAAAGCAGAGGTATGCAGATTCTCTCCTGAAAAAGGAGACGGCCGGGAGGAACCCAGCATTCGAGGCAAGGCAACCATGTCCTGGGTGGTTGTCCTGAGGTGGCCACAAGCTTGAGAGAAAATTGAGAAGGAACTGAAATGCAATTAGTGTTTGGGAAAGCCCAGCAGCCCCATCTTTCTAGCCTGCTGGCACCTCTATCTCATTACCCTTCTGTCTGAGCTTGAGCATTCTGGGGTGAACTCTGGTTTCTTGCTGGGTCTTCCACTGGTAACTGGGGCTGCATATGGTTACCTCTCCCCCCACCCCCCCCACTTCCAATAACCACAGTCTGGTGTGGTAATACTGACCAGGAAGAATTTTACTTATCAGAATTCAGGTAAGTAATGGGTATGGGAAATGTATCTTGTAGAGGGTTATATTTGTCAAAGTCAAGTTACACTTATTGGTTACAAGTTCTCGGAAATATTTTGGTAAGAAAAATGGCTTAGCCATGAAGGTGCTTAGAGATGCAGATGTAAATGGGAAGATGATACAGTCAGTTCCACTATAATGCGACATGCGTGTTCCTAAAAGTCACTGCTCCGTGTAGAATTGCACAGTAAAATTTCATGGGTTGGAACACATTGCTCAAAAACTTCATGAGTGAGGCATTAAAACAAGGTAGAAACCTAATTTTAAAAAGCACAGTTTCACCTATTAAATGGTTAAGAAATACATACATACTATTGAGTTGGCCAAAAAGTTCATTTAGTTTTTTTACATACGATGGCTCTAGTAGTGCTTAGTTGTCTTTAACTTCATTCTAAACAATTACATTAGATTGAATCATGACAGCTGTCATATCAGTATGCATTTAAAAAACTTACTAAAATTGGTAAATTTTTGTGCAGCCATTTTAACATTGAAGATGAAATAAAATACACAACATTTTTCAGCATATTATGCTTTATTATTTCAAGAAAGGTGAAATTGCAACTGAAACACACACAAAAAGATTTGTGCAGTGTATGGAGAAAGTGCTGTGACTGATCAAACACGCCAGAAGTGGTTTACAAAATTTTTGGCAGTATTGACATTTTGGCCAAATAATTCTTTGCTGCAAGGCTGTCTTATGCTTTGGAAGATGTTTAGCATCACCCTTGGCCTCTACTCACTAGAAGCCTATAGTGGGAGAAAAAAGTTATTGGTGAAAATGAAAAATGTGTCTTTAATTTTAAGGAAAAAACTAAGTGGGCTTTTTGGCCAACCCAATACAATAAATATCACACTTTACCTTGAAAAAGACCTGAAGTTTGGTGTGAAAGTGACTGTTGGGAGGAATGTAGTACTCTGTGTGTGTGTGTGTGTGTGTGTGTAGTCCTGTGTTTTGCACACTTCTAAGTGCCCTGGTTCAGCTAGTTACAGTGATCTGCATTTACTTCCTATTTCTTGCAGACAAAATCATGCATAAGTAAATACAAAATATGTATTATGCTCAAGTTGTTCCCTAATATATCAGTCATATTGGAACAAGCTCACATCTTCAAAACAAGCATTATTGCAGAACTGTGTCATAGTGAGAGAGAGGGGCTGTCTGCAGCAGCATTTGAAAGGCATGTTGGTGGGGACAGTGGTTGAGGTTGAATGGGAAAGGCTCTACGGTAGGACTGAACCATAAGGTCTCAAGAACACTGAATAGGGACACCAGCCCTTTGTTCTGTTACTGTTATTAAGCCAGGAGTCCTTCCAGTGTTGCTATATGGGAGGGACTGGAAGGGGCAGTTCCTCCTTCTTCTGGTGGCTGTTGTGAGTTGATCTGGGCTTTTGTTACTCCTCTCAGCCCCATTTGCCATCAAAGGGGATCAAGGCTACCCAGAGGAAAGGGAGTCAGCTGCTTGTGGGTTTAAAATTTAGACTTATATAGAAACATGGTCCTCACATGTGTTTCAAACCTGTAACATTAGAGAGAGAGAGAGAGAGAGAGAGAGAGAGAGAGAGAGAGAGAGAGAGAGAGAACCTGAAGTCACTGACCTCATTTTGCCAATTCAATCAACAAACATTTATTGACTTATTGAGTACTTACCATATACCAAGTACCATTCTAGGTACTTTGGATACATTAACAAATAAAGCAGACAAAAAGATCTGCCCCAGTGGGGTTTATAATCCAATAAGAGAACCAGATAAACAATGCATTATTTTCCTAATAAAGGCATAAAAATTTTAAAAATCTGCAATAAAAGTAAAAATTCATGCTTTCATTTAAAAAAAATGAAGTCATTTGTATTTTCAAAGGGCATTGTTACACCACACACATGGGGCTGAAATAATTTCAGAAAGAAAGGCTGATCTTTCCAGAAAACATTACATCCACATGTAGACTCTTGGGAGCCACAGCTACAGAGCAGGGAAGGGTTAACCCATGAGAAAGACCCTGGTGATGGTGGGCATCTTGTTTCTGGCTTGTGACTCTTAGAACTAAACCTCTTGTATATTAAAAGCTTAGAAAGTTGAGATGGCCTTTCAGTTGTGGAAGTACCCATGGCTTAAATTATCTTCTTAAACTATCCACCCATGGGCCTTATCTGCTGGGAGCATTTTCTTGCCACCTCTCCTCAGATAGGTGAGTGACTTCCTCTGGCAAGCACTTCCCTTCATGGTCCTTCTAGTGTGAAAACTCAACAGAGGTATTTGTGCATCAGTTACGTGTTCACTGAATGCTTCCCCCTCCTTTGGAGCCACAGGCCCGCTGAGGACAGGCTAAAGGGCATGTGCAGGAACTTCAGGAGACCCAGACTTTGCTGGGTTGTTGCAGGGAGATGTGGCTGGGGTGCTGGCACCCAGGGAGGGTGATGCTAACAAGTACCTCTTGTCACCCCAAACTTGGGGCTTCAGCCTGAGAAACTTTCAGCTTCCTCATGATATTTAGAACCAAATGTTCCTCTCCGTACAGCCTGCTTTGGGACCTTGGTCTCAACCATGTGTCCCTGTTCTCTGGTGGTGGCTGTCAGTGGAGTGTTTCAGGGCTCTGTGGGGTCTGGATTCAAGGACCAAGCTCCCTGTCCCTGTCCTGGTAGCATTAGGTGAGTCAGCAAACTTTTCTAAGCTTTGGTTTCCTCATCTGCAGTTAAGGACAACAGTAGAACAGACCACACAGTGTTAGGGTAAGGCTTAAATAAAATAAGGTAGTGTGTGTCTAGCACAGGTGAGAACTTGACACACAGCTTCTGCCATCAATTTAGTTCAGCTCCTCTGAGACACCTCTCTTGGTGGTTGCTGGCCCATGACAACAATTCTTTCTGTCTGGACTGGAGTAGTTTATTATCCACTTTCCTTTGGACATTTAACCATACACTGAATTTAACATTCACGATGAATTGCCTTATTTCTTCATAATATTTGCTGTCGGTTTATTGAGTTCTGCAATGACAGATATTGAACCAGACACTACCCAAATGTCACAATGTTTTATCCTAACATCAACACTGAGAGATAGGGCATTATTATTCCATTTTTCAGATAAGGAAACTTCAGATCAAGGAAGTTTAGTCATTGCCCAAAGCCACATAGCTAGTTAAGTGCAGAATGATGGTTAGAAACTAGCTGCTTCTCTCCACCCTTAAGTTATATTGCAAACTCTCAGAGAGCAGAGGTTAGAGTGTGCTACCTATTATTTACAAACACAGGAAGGTTGACTATTACAATAGAATTGGAAATTGACTCATAGAAACCCCCAATCTGCCAGTCCTTCCTCCAGATTGCTTCTAAACAGCTGGATTCTATGACCAGGTGTGATGGTCAGACAATCAAATTAATGCTACTAAACAAACACACCCCTGGCCTTTGAGCAGTTACAGAGCTTTGTGAGCAGAAGAAAGGGAAGGAAGTCAAGACTTTCCCATTTTCATCTCCATCCCCAGATTGGGGCAAGAACCCACAGGCAATCTGCATGCCACATTTCTGAATTTTTAAATGCATACTAAATTAAAACTGTTAATGATGGAGTAGTTTTCAATTTTCATTAAAAATATTATTTAAAGGCTCTGGCTGGTGGCTTAGTGGTTAAGACACTGGCCTGCAAGCCCAAAGGCCCAGCCAGGACACATAACCAGGTTGCAAGCCAGGTCTCCAGCCAGGTCCTTAGCTGGAGGCAGGTGAAAGGCAACCCTACATTGATGTCTCTCTCCCTCTCTGCCTCTCTCTAAAAATAATAAATAAAATCTTTAACGTATATTATTTAAAAATTCTGCATCTTTTTAGTGCTATGAAGTCAAGTTCCTGGTTGTTACTCTTTTGAAGTGAGAGTTGAGGGTCAGGAAGTTTGTAACTAAGTATTGACATATTCCTTAGAAAGACCCTCTCCCTGTATTCTACTATTATGATTTATATCCAAGCCAGAGCATTAAAATTTATATTGGGGAAACAGAAACACATGTTAGTTAAAGAACACATTTCCCTCTTGTGGTTATGTAGGTAGAGTCTGCAGAGAGCCCTTGTCATATTAATGCTGGTTTTGCTTTGCGTAAAGAATAATTCTGAGCCTGCCATCTACAGAAAGTCTAATCAAAGGGATCTTGGCGTAAATGGTGACATTCGTGATTGGCTGTGGTGGGGGCTACCCACCCTCCTCGGTAGCTGCTGAAATTGAGCTGTCAGACGAGGAAGATGAAATGCTACTTTGTTCTATAGCTTGAGCTCCCAGAGGCAACGTTTTCAGGTCATTTGACATTAGTTCAGAGAATGGGAAAGTATTTATCTTTTTCTTTTTCTTTTTCCTACGACTTAGGGTGAAAATGTTTTCTGCTTGTTGGTAAGTCGGAAGTGACAGCTCTCCAGGACAGCTGCCTGCATATTTAAGGGGAGACATTTACTGGGGTGGTTGGTGGTGTTCAGAGGTGCCAGCTCTACCTCTCCTGGGAGCACCAGGCACACTGTGTTCTAGGCATCAGCCCTTAATAAGCACATCACATACTGATCATTTTTAAAGCAGTGTTTCCCCAAAAATGTTTCTTGGGACATAAGTTACATAAGATGCTCCAAGGGAAGAAAGATGCCATGAAAAAAATAAAAGTGTTTCTGTTGCAGCATGAGTTTGAGCAAACCCTGCATGCTACCTCTCTCTACCCTCTTCCTGTTAAGACATAATTCATGTTAGTGTGTTAAGGCTCTGAGGATTCCTGTAGGCAAGAAACTTGTCTAGCTTTGTTTCCAAATTAACTGAAATTTTGGAAATTTTAAAAAAGATTTTTTTGTTCCTATTAGGTGTCTGTCTGGCACTTAACAGGGCACAGAGATGAGAGATACATGGTGCGTAAGGCAGATGGACCTATGTGGCCTCCTGGAGCTGACAGATAGATAATAACTAAGTAAACAGACAGGACAATAAACGGTTGCCCATTGTGATACTTGATAGGAATAAACAAGCAGGGCGCGCCAGCGAGGAATAGTGGGAGGGGTGGATCTGAAGGAGGACAGGGAGGGATACTCCCAGAAGGCAAATTGTAGTTGAGCACTAGAGTGTGAGAAGGAAGTGGTCATGTGAAGTGTGGGAGAGAAAAATGAGGAAGTGTGTGCAAATCTCTGAGGTATCATAGGTCTACATCATAGGAGGATTTGCAGCCTGTGTAAACTTCCCTATCACCAAAGCAGCTCCTATGATATTTACAAAAGGCCTGGTACAAAGTATACAATCTAAGTAGATTGGTCCTCTTCCTTCCCTTGTCAAGAAGACTTTGAACATGGCTATTGAGAAAGGTCTTGGTCTTAGGCAAGCTCCAGGACTTTGTCCCTACGTCATTGCAGAGGGACTCTGAAACTGTTGGTCCTCTCCGAGTGGGAAGGGTGTGGTTTTGTAGCTTTCTGGCCAAAGCCCCCAGTTCCCATCAAGCTTTGCAATTTGCATTCGTTCGAGGTTCAACAATGAGAGTGCAAAAGAGTTAGACACCTTGATCAGGAGTTCCCAAACACTAGGGAGATGCTTCATATACCTGGGCCCACGATTTCCTGCGTCAGCCCATGGCACATGCTCGATTCTGGTTCTGAGCTTGCTTAGCCACAGTTTATATATATATTTGATTTATCAGCTCCATCAGGAACATCTTACAGGCCATAGTAAACCTTGATTTAGAAGCCATTCTTTTGTAATCCAGTGTGGCTATGATCCCCAAATCTGATATATGGCAGTTGGTGGGATAATAAATCAGGAAACAGACTTATTTATGTACTTAAAAAACAAACAAAAAAAAAAAAAACAAGGCCACAGAATGCCCGCAGGTAAATGGAACCCACACCATGAGAAGCCCCATCAGGGTTGGGGCTTGGTCACTGGAGGATAGAGGAGGGTGGTCCAATATCCTGAAACCTGGTCTGACTCCCTGTTCTAAAGGGACCTGTTTACCTGTCCTGGAAGTTTCTCTATCAGTTTTCTCCCCACTCCCTTGGGAATATAAATAAACTCCTGTCTTTTTCATCCCAGGAAGGAAAATTCTCCCTTGTCCCTGATAATCTTTCTTGCCACTGACAGTGCTTTGCTGCCCAAGTCTAAAACTCTTGGGTGATGAGTGCCCTCCTCATATCACTGCTAGCATTCAGCCCAGCTCCTTCATGTGGCTCCCAAGGCTGTGCTGGAACTGCACCTGCCTCCCTCTCCAAGCCAACATCTTACCCTGCATTGCTCTGCTTGCTGTACCCCACCCATCCTGAAATCCTTTCATTCTGACCCCCTACCCAGTTCCCTGTGACTTTCCTTTTTTCTTTTCTTTTTTGTTTTTTCTTATTCACTATTTTTAGAAAGAGGAAAAGAGAAGGAGGAAGAAAGGGAGAGAAACATTATTGTACGGTTGCCTTTCACCTGCCTCCAGCTGGGGCCCTGGCTGGAGACCTGGCTTGTAATCTGGTTATGTGCCCTGGCTGGAAAGCAAACCAGTGACCCTTGGGTTCACAGGTTGGTATGCAATCCACTGAGCCACACCAGCCAGGGCCATCCCTGAGATTTTCTTAATAGGATCTCTCTGTGTCTGGATGATCATGTTTGTTTATTGTCTGTCTCTCGCTAACTGGAATAAAAGACTTGCGAATTTAGGAATCTCATCTGTCTTGTTCACTGATATATTCCAAGTGTCTAAAGCAGCACTTATTTAAATGGCCAATAAATATTTATTCTTTAAATGAACACATTTATTCTCTTCTGGGTATTTAAATATGCAGTTTCATTTGCTTGACAGTCTCCCACTTCTCCCGTCCTCTCCATATGAACACTTTGCCTGCTAACTCCTACACAACCTGAAATCCCCAGCTTATATCACTGTCTCCAGGAAGGAAGACCTGACTTCTTCAAGTTTGGGATGGGTTCTCTTGTTTGCTTCCAGAGTACTTATCACACTTTATTACAGTTGCCTGTTTACTTGTTTTACTCTTTTGTAGACTGTAAATTCCAGGGGCATGGGGACCCTGGATTCCTGTGTATCTTTGAATATTAAGCTCCCTCCCATAAGGTCTAACATAGTGCCTATACCAGGTAGGTCTTTGCTCTTAGACCTGCCATTAGACTTCTTTGGACAAAACACTTGTGAATTTCATGCTGTCAAACCCAAAATGTACTTCCTAGCCCTTATCTTATTTGTTATCCTTGTAGCATTTAACATAGTCACCCAGCTCTCCTTGACTCTGTCTATAATGGGAACCACGGGCCCCAGTCCTGTTGCAGTATGCTGTTCAATGCAGAGGCATTTTGGCTAGCAGATAACAAAAGATTTCAATGGCTAACTGGCAATCCCCTGTAGCACGAGAAATGGGTACTTATGGAGACTCAACCTCATGCAAAGAAACAGGCTTTCATAAAGGCTTTATTATAATTTGGTGCTTTATAAATTGTATCAATTACATTCCTTCTATCAATTCTGTCCGCCTCTCAATTAGACACTGTCACCATCTATATCTTTAGTGCAGGAAGGGTGGGAACATGGATGAAGAAGGCTCGCTGCCTGACCCCAAGTCTTGGAAAGGGACTTCTACATTAACATTTCCAAGAGACCGTGAGCATTCTCTTCTCCAGCCGATGGTCAAAACTCAAAAATTCTTAATTCTGCGTTGTAAATACCAGATAGTGGGAACCAGACCTTTCCTCCTTTCCTGCCTTTTAGACATTTCTGAAAACAGGTCTTTTTTTTTTTTTTTTTTTATCAGAGGGAGTGTAACAATTTGTTGCGAAGAAAAAATATGAAAGAAAACCACTATGCAAATATCAGGCTTTGTGAAGCACTAGGGAAAGGGCGGCAGTATAAGCTTTTGAAAGTATTTCCACCTCTAGTTTAACATTAGACCTTTGTATGATTATAATCACCAATAATATGAGGTTTTTCCTCATATTATTCGTCAATTATTATATTGATGTCAAGCCAACGTCAATATAATAAAAACTTTTGGGACAGACCTCATAGGCCTCCATGCTCTTTGCCCTAAAATACTCTTTCTTGAGTCTCTTATCTCTATGAGGGGCCCCAGTCCTGTCCGTTCCCTTCTTTGGAGGTGGGAGGGTCACTTGTTCTACTCTCATGTATTTTAATAAGTATTACTTGAGGGCCACTGTCTTGGTTCATTTTACAACTTAAGCTTATTTAGCATTATGACCCTGGAATTGATGAGAATTCTTCCCCCCAAAATGTGTCACATCTGTTGAGAAAATTGAGTCCCTCATTCTTTCTAGGACTTCATTCCTCTTGGCATTTGTCTGTTCATTAGTTAATTTATTCACTCACCCAACATGGTGCTATGGATATGAGGACACAGGAAAGATGATCTTTTATTGGTTGGCTTTCATTTCTAGGGCGAGAAGCTTTGAAATGCAAGGCACTGATTTTTTCTCTAGCTCAAAGGCAAAGTTCTTTCTGAGCTCCTGGCAAGGTTAGAATGACCTCTCTTCATTTAGGAGAAAGAAAGAGTTGATAGAACAGATTTATTTCTGTTTCATCCAAGTTTATTTCTGAGGATACCATTCGTGGTAAAGTGTGGTAATTGGGCATCTGCAGTGATATGTCAAATAGGACTGGGGCCTCCAGCAGTTCTACTTAGAGTCTGTGAAGGCTGCCTTTTTCGTAGCTCTTGGAACTGCCAGGGTCAGGACTCAATGGAAAAACATCTTGGTTTGTCACCTTTGGTTATGCATTAGATCAAGTTCTGATGGTAATTCTGGTGCCAGGAGCTACTCTGAAACAGTTGGAGTCAATAGGCAATTTTTCAGAGTCAGGAGAAGTAGAGAAAGAAAACTTTAGCAGAGATTGTCTTGGGATCAGAGGATAAAACACTGGTGCCACTGGCTTCATTTTCCCTGGGTCAGATGACAAGATCCTCAAACTGGTAAGTGGTGGGGAACCCTCCTTAATGTTTTGGGGGTAGGGGCGCTGATCTAGTGGATAGCTGGCCACATTCTCCTGCTTCTGGTGTTGTGGTCTGTCTATAGCTTTTTGTGTTTTAAATAACATTTAATTGAGATACAGCTCACATGCCATACAAATTACTCATTGAGAGTACTATTCACTGGCTTCTAGTATATGCACTTAGTTGTACAACCATCATCACAATAAGCTTTAGGACATTTCCATCATCCCCAAAAGAAATCTTGTACCATACCTTTTAGCAGCCACTCCCATTTCACACCCCTGCTCCAGCTCCTGGAAACCACTGATATGCTTTCTGTCTCTTGCCACCATTTACAATTGTATATTTCATTGCTTCTCTCTCTTTTTCTCTGTTACTGACACTATACTGTTAACTTAATGTAGGTAAGAATCATATCTGTTTTATCCACCACTCCCAAGTACACAATACATATTTGTTAAAAATAATAGAGAAGAACTTTTCTTTCCCCTCATCCCCACTGTGTCACCTTTTGTCACTTTACTATGTCTTCTCTCTGGATTGAATTTTCATTTCCTCCCACTGAATTTGTCCTTCAGGCTTCCTTATTGGATTACTTTGTTTCTTCAGCCTAATAAGATATGATAATAATAGCTTCTATTTGTATAACTTCTCTGTTTTTTCCCAGCTTTGTTGAAATATAACTGACATATAACATCTTGTAAGTTTAAAGTGTGTGTGTGTGTGTGTGTGTGTGTGTGTGTGTGTGTGAGTATCAAAATGATTATCATTCCTGATCTTAGGGGGAAAGCTTTCAGTTTTTGTCCGTTAAGCATGATGTTGGCTTCAGGTTTCTCATAGATGGCCTTTATGATGTTGAGGTATGCTCCCCCTATTCCCATTTTGCTGAGGGTTTTTATCATAAATGGTTGATGCACTTTATCAAATGCTTTTTCAGCCTCTATTGATATGATCATATGATTTTTATCTTTCAATTTGTTGATGTAGTGTATTACATTTATTGATTTACAAATGTTGTACCATCCTTGCATCCCTGAGATGAAGCCCACTTGATCATGGTGTATGATCTTTGTAATATACTGCTGAATCTGATTGGCCAATATTTTGTTGAGAATTTTAGCATCTATGTTCATCAGAGATATTGGCCTGTAGCCTTCTTTCTTAGTTGTATCTTGCAACAAATGTTGGCAAG
>PVIW01002829.1:75072-196427 GCA_004026585.1 Noctilio leporinus
GCCTGAGACACCAATTCATAAGAACCTATGCACACCTATGTTCATAGCGGCACTATTTACAATAGCCAGGTGCTGGAAACAGCCTAAGTGCCCATCAGTGGATGATTGGATCAAAAAACTTTGGTACATTTACACAATGGAATTCTATACAGCAGAAAGAAAGAAGGAACTTGTACCCTTTGCAACAACATGGATGGAATTGGAGAGTATTATGCTTAGTGAAATAAGCCAGTCAGTGAAGGACAAATATCATATGATCTCACCCATTATGGGACAATAATGAACAAAACTAACAAAAGCAAAACAGAACCAAATATATGAATACAGTGAATAGGCCTTCAGTGGTCAGGGGGAGGGGATAGGCAGAGGCAAGAAAGGGGAGCAGCTTAGACAAGAACCTAGTCTAAAGGAACCATGGACATGGACAATAGGTGGGATTGACGTTGGGGGGAATGGGTGGGTGGAGAGGGGGACAGAGGGGAGCAAAAAGGGGTTGGATGTAACACAACAACAATAAAATTTTTAAAAAAATGATTATAACAGTAAAGTTAGTTAACACCACAAAGTGACAATATTTTTCTGGTGAGAACTTTAAAGGTCTACTCTCTTAGCCATTTTAAGTATGAGGTCTGTCTGGAAAACGACCAGCCATTGTTAACATAATGAGAATGGTTTGCATGACTTTGCAGTAACCTGGAGGCCAAGGAGAGTGGACTGGAATGTGCATGTGTGAGCAAGGATGACTTCACTGTAGTAGTCAGTGGGGGCAGTAGACACTGTTGACTGAGCATGTGTGCTGTGTGACCATTGCTATGGGCAATGGGTGATTGGCTGCTTCATTATGACAATGTGCACATGCATGCATCATGTATCATGAAGAGTTTTTGTGGGAAACATCAAATAGTCCAGGTAATTGAACCTCCTTACAGCCCATATTTGGTGCCCTATAACTTCTGGCTTTATCCAAAATTAAAATTACCTTTGAAAGGGAAGAGGTTTCAGTTTGTCGATGAGATTCAGGAAAATATGATGGGGCAGCTCATGGAGATTGGGAGAACTGAGTGAGTTCACACGATGCCTACTTTGAAAGGGGACAGAGGCATCATCATTCTATGTACAATACTTTTTATACCTTGTATCTTCAATAAATGTCTCTATTTTTCTTATTTCATGGCTTGATACCTTCTGGACAGAACTCTTATAAGTATAATATTGTTAACTATTGTCACCATGCTGTATATTACATCCTCAGAGCTTAAATTTTCTTATATAACTGGAAATTTGTACCCTTGACCACCTCCACTCATTTCTTCCACCCTGTGTTTGTTCTTGTGTCCACACAAATATTTCTGCCCAATGGTGTGAGCTTTCTTTTAGAATTTCTTCCATTTTGCTAGAAGATGAGTCCTTCTAGTGTTGAGTTTATCCTGTCCTTTCTGTGTCATATTAGGTGACTTATTGGTTTGTCGGAAGCAAAAGGCACAGTCTTTACCTATCACTTAAAGCATAGATTGATTATTTGTGACCAAAAGACCTGTTGTAAGATGAAAATCATACACTCTGGATAAATAGTGGGGCCAATTGTCCAGGAAATTTCGGGGAATCAATTTCATTGTTCTTGCTTCTCTGGCTGAGGGGAAAGAACAATGGAATTGATTCCCCAAAATCACCCTGGTCAAGCATCTCACCTGAAATTTGGAACAGGTGTCCCACTGGCCAGGTGCTGTCAAATCAGACCAAGACCTTGGCAGCCACAACCAGTTTCTTATCTGGGTTGGTGTTCTAGTTTCTGCAGGCTGAGGAATGGTGCTTGAAAGAGTCTCAGCCACACAGACATTGTGCCATTAGGACACAGGCAGCCATTGCCCTGCCCATCACTAGTAAGCAGGAAGCAGTGGTGATGTCTGGAACATGGGCACATTTGGAGTACATTACTGTGGCTGCATCTGGGGTTCATTACAGTGTGACACCTGTCCTGAATTTCAGGTGAAATGCTTGATCAGGATGACTGTCAATGAACATCTGGGGTCCATTACTGTAGTAAAAGGAATATCAAATAAACAGGGCTCAGGACAAACAAGAATTACCTTTTCTATATCTCTGCTAAGCTACCTGCATGATATCCTGGGACTCAGAAGGAAAGTGGTATGTTTGTGTGTGTGTGTGTGTGTGTGTGTGTGTGTGTGTGTAGCACTCTGCATTAGACTGTAAAGGTGACTTTTCCTCCTTCATGACAACCTATAGAGATGGTTGAGTAGAAGTTGCCTGGAATCTTTTCTGTAAGGTGTCCTGAGATATTTTCTAATAGCCTGTCTTCTTAGGCAGGTGTTGCATAGAAATGAGAAGTAGGAGAGGCTCCTGTGGGTGGGGTTCTTACTCCAACCAACCCTGGTCTTGAATCCTCACCAGTTTTTCTTAGTTTTTATACGAAGGTTAATATATTAGACAATTCAGGCTGACTTTTTTTCAGCTCTCAATAGCCTTCCACACATCAGAAAGTCAGACAGTAGACAAATAATAAAACAACTAAAGTTACTTGCAAATGACTGTGCAGTATGTAAAGAATATTAAGTGTAAGGTGAGTGATGGCATTTGCTTTAGATGGCGTGATTAAAAATAAAGATTTTAGAGCTCAAGTTTAATATGTGCTGACCCACTCCTTCTGAATATTATATTTTGTTTCTGGCAGACTTCCTAAAATTGGCTGATTTTTTATTTTTTTGTCACTTGTCTCATTTTCTAGGGATTGCAGAAGTGTAAGAATGCAACAAAAGTCAACCACACTATGGATAAATGGACTGGATAGCATTAGAGTGCTTTAAAACGGTTATTTTTTTGTTGAGTATTAGACAGAGAGACACTCACACACTCACAAATGAGCCACAAGACAATTCACCTAGAGACACTTCGCATCGACTCACTCCCTTCTTGTGTATTTAATCAAATAGCAGCGTAATAAATTAGCAGTGATTCGTTTGGACACCAAATACCAAGTTGTTCTCCTAAGTGACCTGGATTGATTTCCACATGTCGCAATTCATCAGAAGAAAGTGGCTTCACAGCTGGGAGTCCAAATACTCTAACACATTCCTGTTCTCACTTTCACTTTAACCAGCAAAAGACATTTGGTGTTCTGCCTCAGATGGTAAGCTTCACAATTAGTGGGACTGGAAATGCCAAACAGAGGCCCTCAAATAGATTGGCTTTCCTGGAGCAGAAAGGTCTTGTGAGTTGCTGGGGGAAATCAAATGGCCCTTATCCAGAAAAGAAAGGCTGGGACATCTATCCCACACCTCTTGACCCCAGACCTCAGGGCTGCATCACGTTGGAGTTGTTATAGCACACTTGTCAGATTAAATGCTGATGTTAATGGCTAACATACACAGACATGTCAAGCATTCTTCTAAGTACATTACAAGCACTAACTCATTTAGTCTTTATCAGCACCCCATGAGGTAAGTAGCAGTATAGACTCCACCTTGTAAACAGGGAAAACAAGTCACCAGAGGTTAAGTAACCTGCCCGTGGTTTCTGTGAGATGATAGTGGATCACATCTTCAATACTAGGCTTTCCATAAAGAATGGGG
Source organism: Noctilio leporinus (assembly GCA_004026585.1). Classification (NCBI taxonomy): domain Eukaryota; kingdom Metazoa; phylum Chordata; class Mammalia; order Chiroptera; family Noctilionidae; genus Noctilio; species Noctilio leporinus. Next base: position 78,660 of record PVIW01002829.1, read on the forward strand.
TTATTGCCATGTTTATGGTGAAGGGGAAACCAGTTGAAACCACAGCGATGGAATTTTCAGCTTAACAGCAAGAGAGCCTCTGGGTGGAAGGTCTCTGTGTACATTTAGATGAAGTCACTATTGTAACGGGACCCTTTGGGGGTCCTCAGATTTCATGGACTCAATTTGCCAGCCACCAGGAATGACTCTTAATAACAGAGTTTGGTGGAAAGGAAAGGTATTTTGTTTACTTGAGGGGTATACAGATTTATAGTAAAGATGCAATTGTGCTGTTAAATCCCACTCCCTTTAAAAACACCCAGAAGAGACAGTCCTGCCCAATTAGGCTAGCAAAAGATACCATCTTTCAGAAACACAACAGTTTACAACTTAGCATTCCAGTTATAAATTCAAAGTTCCCAGTAGCTGCTATACCCAATTAGGGGAGTATCTCGTACACACTTACCAACTCTTTTTTTTTTTTAAGATTTTATTTATTATTTTTAGAGAGGGGGGAAGGGAGAGAGGCAGAGGGAGAGAAACATCAATGTATGGTTTCCTTTCCCCTGCCTCCAGCTATGGACCTGGCTGGAGACCTAGCTTGCAACCTGGTTATGTGCCTTGGGAATCAAACCAGTGACTTTGGGAGTGCAGGCTGGCACCTTTCCACTGAGCCACCAGCCAGGGCCCCCAATTCTTATACCACAGGTAATTCCCTATCTCTGTGCAAGCTGCATGTCCCCCTTCCCCCTTCTTCCCCATCAGTCCCCCTTTCTCAAACCAATTGAGTTCTCAAGCCACGTGTCTGTCTGTGGGTCCATCTGGGTGAGTGAACAAGTCCCTGTCTGCACACCCATCCAGGGAAGCAGAGCAAGAAACCATGTGCCTCTCTGCAGTTCATTCCATGGGAGCCCCTCTGCATGTCATTCCAGGGGGGTCTCTCTGCATGTTCATCTCAGGGAAGTCCCTCTGCATGTTCACCCTGGGGAAGGCCCTCTGCATTTTCATCCAGGGAAACCCAAGATTGATGACTGTCCCCTATTTTAAATCCCCGTTGATGTAATGTGTACAGTAAACAGTTCTGACCACTGACAGAACTTTGTACCACACTGTAAGCCTTTTCAACACTACCTTCTGGGTAAGGCCCCTTCTCTTTCCTCGGCTGAAAAGAACAAAGGTTAGTCCACCTAGCCTCACCCCACTCCCACCCCTAAACTTCAGAGTGGGGAGTTTTGGCTTTCTCCCACTCTGTAACACCATCAAAACCACTCCCATCACCCCCACCAACGCTATTATTGCTACATGTTGTGGGTAAGTTCATTGCCAATGTTGGTGGAGATGGGACATGTAGCAGCTCAAAATTCATGGAGATATGGGCATAGTACTTTGGAATTTGAGAGTTAAGCACACAGTGGTATAGGGATGGGTAAGGGTTATCACTGTATCAACTTTCATTATCTACAGTGGCTGGCATAATTTGGATAAATTTTATGTTTTCCTACAGTTTTTTTCTCTGCCCACCTTCAATAATAGTGCCTCCTCTCCTGTTCTTTCTCTTTCATCCTGACTCTCTTCTGTCCTCAGCTTTGCTGAATGATGGTCTCAGGATTCATGCTTTTAAGTCAATAGTTAAGTTTTTTTTTTTTACAATTCTTCCAAATAACTGGGTTATAAAGTCAGTCATTACCTCTTCATTATATATCCTCACAAGAGGTGAAACCTCTCCCCTGATCCTGATCCGAGGCACTGGCCAGGCATGGTGGGATCTAGTGTAGGGACTGCCTGCCCAGTGTGGGTATCCTTGGGTTAAGTGAGTAGGCTTTGAAAACAGACGCATTTGAAACCTGTGCTGATTTTGTCTCACCTTGTGCCAAGTCAGCTACTGATTCTCTGAACAATGGCATGCGTGATGCTCTCTTCAGAAAATTTTGGTAAGGATTAATGATAAGAGTTCAGATTCTGTGTGAGCACTCCCTATGGTGTGGCCACTGTGCTAGGAACTTAGATTCACCATCTTGTTGGATTCTCAGAACAACTCCAGGGGATAGGCACTTGATCACTTCCATTTCACATATGAGAAAACTGAGGTTGGTGGAGATTAAATAAACCTCACAAAGTCAGTAACATGGTGGGACCAGGAGACTGTATGACTGCAAGGCCACTTCTCTTAGCCACTCAGCATGATGAAGTGGGTCAGGTATTCATTTAGTGCATTTCCTTTCTCCCTTCCTGGTGTCCCCTCTGTGTGATCTTTATTATGCACATCCTGCCCTGGGGATAACAACTGAGGATTATTTTCTCCTCTTCCTTTCTTGACATGGGTATTTTTGTTAGAATAGTTTGGAGTTCATACTGTTCTGTCTCCTACGTAAGATGATCCTAGGGAAAAAAGAAGACGTTTTCAGTCACATTGCAGATAACATAAAGATTTAAAACCCAGAGCAGTGGAAGCTCAGCAGTTAAATGAAAACTTCCCCATTAGGAGTGGGGGTTAAACTTCACCCATCTTTTCATTGCTGCAACGCACAGTGATCTTTATAGAGAAGTATGTTAGGGTGTGGAAATACAGCACCTGGCACCTGGGTGTGTGCTCCTTACCTGCCATGCTTCATGAGCCAGTGTTGGAGGTCTTTTCTAACCAAAGTTTCATAGAAAGCTGAGTTTGTGTGCAGTGGTGGATTTGAACCAGAAGGTCAGGGTTCCAACCTTGCCTTTGTCCCTTACTTGCTGTGTGCTTTGAACCTCCATTTCTTCATCTGTGAAATGGGAATAATAATTATTGTCATGAGGTTTAAACATGAGTTAGTGTATGTCAAGACCTGAGAATAGCTCCTGGTCCCCATTAAGCATTCAATTAACATCCATCATTTGGCCATTTTGAGTGCTTAATTATAGTTAGTCCAGGTGAGCCCCTGAAGGGTTGCATGCTTGGAGCATTTCATGTGTTATACTTATTTTAAAATCTCAGAGACCTTTAAAAAGTAACACAATGCATCTGGAACTCCAAGTTACATATTAGCCAGAAGGGTGCTTGATTCTTTGTGGCCCTGTGGTGAGGTGACTTATCTTTAACATTTATAGCTAAGATTGTAGACCTTTTCTTCTTCCTATTTCTAACAGGAATATAGTTAAGTTACAAAACAAAGCATGCAGATCTCTTATGGTGCTGAGCAAGCCTTTCAGCATACCCCACACATGTGCTGCTTCCGAGGGGATGGCTTAAATAATTTGTTGGGAATTAAATGAGTTAATGAAGGCAGTTCCATGCAGCCCAAGAAACCTTTTGTTTCTTGGGTCCATTGTGTGTCTGATAAGGGAGACACAATTATGGCCAGGAGCTCCCCAAGGCTTTCCTTAAGGTGTATGGCAAGATTGCTCACTCTTGGCAGTTTTAGCATTTTGGGTCACATGAAGTGTTGTTATGGGAAACTGTCCTGAACATTTTAGGGTGTTTAGCAGCATCCTCAGTTTCTACCCACCAGATGCCAGTCGTGACAACTCAAACCTCTCCAGGCAGTCTCAAAGGGCTGGCCTGTGGGGGCCAACCGCACAGAGTTGAGCATCATTCTTCTATGGGGTGGGAGCTGATGACCTGAAAAACAGTGTCAAGGAGGGAAACTGCCCAGGGGAGAGAGGGGCTTGCTGGGGTGGGACTTGGCTGTTTTACAAAGGGTGCAGGGCAAAGCCTCACTGAGATGATATTTATGCGAAGACATAAAGAGGAGAGGGCATGAGCCCTGTGGACATCCTGGTATGAGAGAGGAGGCAGAAAGAGAATAAGTACAGGAGAATGGTTGTTTGAAATGGAAAGAGTAAGAGGAATACGCTCTGGGGGATAAGGCCAGACAGGTAACAGTGGTGAGGGCTGGGGGATGATGACCATGAGGGACTGTTTCTGGGAGGGAGATGGGACATACTGAAGGCTTTAAGCAGAAGAGTGGCATGATCTGACTTCTTTTTATGAATGCTCCAACCATATGGGGCAAGGACAGGTGCTGGGGAGGCTGGTATTTGGGAGGCTATCATAATGATGGCAGTCCCGCCCAGGGTGGTGGAGAGAAGGGGGGTTTCTGATTCCATTCTAAGAGTCAAGCTGGAGGATTTACCGATGGATAGGCAGCATGGTGGGAGAGGAAGAGAGGCATCTGAATGACTCTGAGGCATTTGAAATAAACAGTGGAAGAAAGAGGTGTCAGAGTTTCCCTGACGGCTATCAGAAATGCTGGCCCTTGTGAGGTGATGAAGGCCAAAAGCATGGTTCCTCACCTGGGTGCTCAGTAAAATGCAGATTCCTGGGCCTCACCTAAATATACTGAGCCAGAGTTCCCGGGGTGGAGGCCAGGAAGCTGCATTTTAGGATAAGCTCTAGGTGATTTGACCACTGCACACGTTGATAGTTCCAGCTCCGGGGGAAGCTCCACTAGAGCACCCTTTCTCGGCCCGTAGGACCCCTGTGTTTACCTTCCCCTGTCTGGCCTTCCAGCGCTCCTCTCTGTGGAACAGTCCTGTTCTGTGTTTATTGTTCAGCTTCTTCATGTTGCTTTCCAGCCTTCCAGCCCCTCTGTGAAGGTTTTTCATACCCCAGGAGCCTGTCTTGCCACATCTTAATAGTTGTTTTTGTTTTTTAACTTCAGGAAATTGTTGCGTGCTTTGCATTGACTGTCAACATTTCTTTAACTCTTCCATAGGTTAGACCTGGCATCTCCGAGCTCTGTTTTAGGGAAATTGGAGGATTTAAGAAAACTCTTGAAAGTCATTAATTTGCTTCTCATTTTGTGACAAAGGGTTGGCTCCGGAAGGGGAAGCTTTAGGAGCTGGGCAGTGAGCGGTAGGGAAGGCAGCAGCCCAACTGCTGAGCTGTAAGCCTGGCCTTTCAAACCCTGTTGTTTGACAAACACTGTACTCAATGGATTTTGACCTTGCTCCCCTGACTAACCAGGTAACAAATGGTTGCTTTAATAACTTTGTGATAATAAGGGTCACTCACCTTGTGGTGCAACAACCTATGCTGAGGAATTTCACATTAGGTTTATCATCATGGAAACCCATTTGCTTCACAAAGAAAACATATTTTACCATAATGGTGAAGCTGTCTTTACCCTATGAACATCTTAAATTGCTCTCCCTGAATAGTCAATTCCTTAATTTTAATTCTGACAGAGTATTATGCAATGGGTGAAATGAAGGGAAAGTAAGTCATCATCATCATCATCTTCATTATTGTTATCATCACCAGCTTTAGCATTACCATCTCCATCATCATCATCTTCGTTTCCATCATTGTCATCATCAGGACCATCACATCATCCTCACTGTCATCATCATTATCAGCAGCACAGCTACCATTTATTGAGTAAGTTTGTCCTTCATATGGTCTAACTCAGGTGATCATCCTCACAGCTGTGTCAGGTATGACTTTTCCCATTTGATGGATGATACACCTGGAGCTCAGAAAAGTGAACTTTCTTGTCCCAAACCATCAGCACCTCTCTGGAAAATGGTCACATCTGGCACTAGATTCCCTGGCAACTACTTCTATCTGATGGGAGTGGAATACACATCTCATGCCAATGAGGGCTGGAGCAACCCATCTTAGAGATAAAAGTTCCAGAGGCACATTGGAGCAGTCAGAAGTACTACCTGCATAGATCCTAACCAAGAAATAATCGATTCACCTTGACCGATATAACTGGGCTGACCACCTCCCTATCGAAATGGGAAAAAGACGTGACTCCATTACCATTTGCTATAATATATAACCTCTTCTGGAGCTGGGATTAGTGCCAGAGAATCTGGTGCCAGGATGCCCAATTTTCCCTCCTTTTTTTTTATAATAACATCGAGCTCTGGCATTATATGAAGCTTGTAGCAAGTGAAACACCATGTCTGCACTTTGAAATGAGGCTATTTGCTCATTTGGGCTGGTCCACTGGGGTTAGGGGCTTTGCAACAATTTTTTCTTTTGGCAGAGTTAAGAAAGACTTCACTTTCCTCCTTCTATTTCTCCTTTTCTCTCTCTCTGCTCATCTTTCTGTTGATTCCTAAGTCCAGCTCCACCAAGAAAAGTAGTTGAAAATTCAAAGCAATAAGCTCCCACTCACCCACCTAAGAGAGTAACTAAAAACATTTTGCGCATCCATCAGTATTGCAAGTTCCTTAACAGAACAGTGATAATTTCCCAGATGAATACTGTAAAGATGTGCATCCTAGACCCTTTCTCCCAAAGAGCCACATGATGTTTTGCATTAGCAGAAACTAGGAGAAGTGCCAAAGTTAATTTTCGGTTGGTTTTGGAGATATTGCACACATGCTGACTCATTTATCTTGTTGGTCCTTCTTGCTTTCCCATCATAGGGAGGTCCCGTGGAATCCCATTTCCTAAAGGCACACCTTCTGGGTTGGTATGTCAATAAGCCACCCAGTTCACAAAGGAAGTGAGGTGCAGCTGTGGATATCATGGGGACTAAGAAGCTCAAGTGTCTGAGTGCTATAGAACTAAATAAATACAAGGAAGAGATTTTTCAGAGTTGTTATTGATTGGGTGCTAAGGATTTATTAAGTTCTAAGAATGGCTTATTACACCACTTGGACCAAGATTAAGAGGAGTTAAGCCACAGATATCCATCAGGAGCCATTTCTATGTTCAGAGTCATCTGCCCAAGCCCTGTCCCTCCTTGTCTCTCTACTTTCTCCCCAGTTTCCTGCTTCTTCCCACCGCCAGGTTGTTGGATATAGAATACTGTCAGGACATGTTCCAAGCTGGTTTATCGCTTTTAATTGACCACCCATAAGAGCTCCATGTGGGATGTCTTTATTGAATCACATGTATTCCCAAATTCACACAAACCATTTCAAAAAGAAAAGAACAGTGTAATTATGTTGTGTAGATCTGGGAACAGTAGACTTGGGATGTAATGAGAAACCTATTAGGCTGATTGGCTCTGTAACTAACAGCTTTTATTCTTTGCAGCTAAATCAGGGGTTTTGTTCAGATTAGGGAGGCATGAACCTGTTTGGGGGTTAGGCTTGTTCCAACTTTCTGTTAAACAGAAAGTCACTTTATCAGCTAGAATTTTAATGGGGAAAAATGGTACTATATATATGGGGATATATATATATATATATATATATATATATATATATATCTCCATATAATTAGCATTCATGAACTCTGCTCAGCCTCAATCTCAAATGAATCATCTGATGAACAGAACCTTGTGCATGAAAAGTGCCTCACCAATGGTTCAATGGCTGTTTTATTACTGCAGGTTTGTAACCCCCCCAGGGCCAGGTATGGCTTGGAATTCCTAATGTTTTTGGATTTTAGGAAAACCTCTGAGGTGCCTATACTATATATTACATCACACTGCCAGTGGGGTCTGGGGCAGCACTCCATAATCAAATACATTAATATTTCTGCAAAAAAGCCAATATCCCACTAAATGGGATAAATAAATACCATTAGGCTGATCGATGGCTATTCTTTAGGTTAGAAACAGTCCAGTTGAATGAATGTTGGAGATTTCTTTTGGTTCAACCTAATACAGGGGTAGCAAAAGTAGGTTTACAGTTATTTGAATGAAAAGAGACATGCAAGTTATGATTATTGCAATAGCTTTATTAACTCAAAAGAATGTCACAATGCAACTGTAAACCTACTTTTGCTCCTAGGTGTTATGAGTCTTATGGTGGGTCCAGGGAGATTTTGCCAGTAGATGACTCTAAGTTAGATTTAAGCAGAACATTTCTGTTTGCAGAGAGGTATGAGGTTTTGGAATTTGTGGTGGGTGATCCAGGCTTCTACTTGCTTGCCCTCAGATGTCAGAAAGCGTTTCTTTCTGACATCTGACATTCAACAAATTTTACTTGTCAGATGGTGTGTGTGCATCAGACCAACAGATGGGGAGGGAAGAAAGAAAAGTTTCAGCTCTTTTATCCTTCCTGAATTTCGAAAAGGACCTTGGACCCCAAACCCTGCCAGGAACACCCCATCTATGGTCTGACATTTAGAAGTTTATTGATTGGAATGAAAGATTGTCAATTTTAAAACATGAAAAGCCACAGGGAGATCAGATGCTTTATGCAAATATTTTTGCACAGTGATGCCTGGAATGAAAAAAGAAAAAAATGAAAAAATTGCCTTGTTGTTTTATTAATTTAGTTCTGACAGCTGTTAATGGTAAGGCCTTCAAGGTTCTCAGCAGATATTAAAAGAATCTTCAGGAACCCCTCTGTGAAGTACCAATAATGAACCATGTAGGAAATGTAGGTTAAATGAAGATTAAAACTCCACGGGGCTGGGTGATTTCTGCCCCTTGTACTCCAGGGGTCCAAGTGCATGAAGCAGGCACACCCAATTCCCCAACCAGGGCAAAACCAAACCTGCGGGCACTTCCCTGGGGATTCTGGCTCCGGTAATAGCACAAGTGGCTGCCCGGGTTCTCATACAGAAACCTAGAGTTATCCTGTCCTCTCCTCCCTCACCCCCTGAACTCTCCTGTCCTAGGAAAGCCAACCCCTGAACACTTTCCCCTCCATCTTCCTCCTTCCACCCACCTCTCAGCATCTTGGGTTCCCCTTGCAACTTTCTACTGTGTTCCTCCGATTTGCCCCCGCACCCCCAAACCCAGAGCAGTCTTTTCAAACTCACGATCTCGCTCAAATGCTCTGATGCTCTCTGAGAAAGGCTCTCAGTGTGGCCTTTAAGACCCCAAATCAGCTGTCCTGCCTGTTTCTTCAGCTTCTCCTGCCACCATACTCCAGTGACAGCAGGTTGGTCTCTGAAATGCCAGCCCAGAACCTTCGTCCCAGCTGCCCCTTGGCCAGAATTCTTTCTAGCCCCACTTCTTCTGCCAACTCCTGTCATGCTTTGGAATTTGTTGCGCTAGGGGAGGTCTCATAGCACCTAGGACTGCTCTCCATTGCAGTACTTATCATACCTGACTACCCAATTACCCCTGGGATTACCTGTTATGCACCTCCCAGAATAGCCACTAAGCTCCAAGAGGGCAGGGAGCCTGCCTCTCTCCCTGCAGCATCTGGGCCCAGCACCGTGATGGCACATGGCAGGACCCCAACACTGGTCAGGTGGGTAAGGGCTGCACCTGGAGAGGTGGTGAGTGCAGATCACTGATTCTGGTCCAGCAGCAGCAGCAGGTACTGACTGGTGAAAGAGTTTGTGGGAAAACATCTCCAGCAGCATGCTGCTTCATGTGGCATCACCCCTCAGGATAAGTGCGGACTGAGCCTTTGGATATTTTCAAGAACTGGGAGTAGTCCTTCTCCATGAGGTGGTACCAACTGCCCTACTTACTCACCAGTGACTTGGATGCTGCCTACCACTAGGCTGCCAGCATGTGGGCATCAGACCAAGGCCAGAGCTGCTTGGCTGGGTTGCCTCTTCCAGCTGGTCCTGCTTCAACATTCATCATTGTCCTCCAGAGGCTTTCAGCTTCCAAACATCTGCTTCGTGTGGGTTTTCAGCTCCCCACGTGGGCCATCTTGGTGTCTGATGCTGCCCTGGCTTTGCTCACAGGGCAGGGCCTCCTGATCCCACCGACGGCCAGGGGTTGCAGGCTCCTATACTCAGGTTTAATTAAAGGCAAACTGGTAGGATTCCAGCCAAGGGCAACCCAGATGCAGGAGGCTGGTTCAGCAGATGGCATTACATTTATGTCATAACCTGTCTTAATGACCCCATTCCTCAAACAGCAGAGCACGGAACAATATACATGCTGGCAGGTCCTTCCCTGTCCCTTTCCAGTCTTGTGATGGGGGAAGGGGGAGGCCAGAGCTCTCCTGGGACAGGCCAAGCAATCGGCATTGCCAAGGAGAAGGTCTGAAGGCTGCGATGATGATTCCAGAAATGTCTTTGTGAATAGGGCTGGGGTGTGTCTTTAGTGAGATGGAAAGGATTGTCTGCCTTCCCAGGTAAGTGCAAATACTCACACTAACAGCCCTCAGAAGCAGTACTTGACTATATCCAAAGGAGGACAGGGAAGAGCAGCCCTGGACTCATATTTGCATTTTGCCGACAGAACAGAAATGGAAGGTCAAGCATGGTCTGCTAAAAAATGTTGTCATTTTAGACTAAGTGATTTTCATGTTGCAGGAACTGTACTAGGTTCTATGAAGTAACAGAAATCTGGCAACCTCCTCCAGCAGGTTGCAGTCATTAGGAAGAATAAAGCCGTTGGCATGAGTATCGAGAATCTGCTGTATGCCAGTGGGGGCTGGCTGGGGTTAGAACAAAATCCACATCCATGGGACAGTTCTGTTGGGGGGACAGACATCCACTCAGTAATTATGCAAATAATGCAAATAGCTAACGCAAGTTAAGTGCAAGCTTTAGGAAGTGCCGCAATGTACATGACATGGCAAGGAAATGTCACAGGGTTTCATACTTAGTATGCATCACAGAAGGCTTCCTGGAGGAGGTGATGTTTGGACTGTGACCAAATGAATGTGTAGGAGTTCAACAGCAGCATGGACCTAGAAAGCCAGGGTAACAGCAGGTACATTTGGAACTCAGATAGTGAGAGGCTAAAGTGAGAGAGGAGAGGAAGAGGATGAGAAAGTGTAGAGGAGGGCAGACCATATGGAAAGTATTATTGGTCCTGGTTAGGCATTTGAACTTTACCTAGGAACAGAGGGAAGCCCCTGAGAGGTTGAAAGCAATGTAAGCTTTGGGCAAGGAATGGAGGACATTGTAAGTGTCGTTGAAAGCAAAACTGAGAAACTCATTTGGGGTTTATGCACAAGGCAGGGATTACACTTAAGCAGCAGTTGTTCTGAACAGAAGGTGGCTTCTAATTGCAGTTGTTTGGCATAGAATCCACATTCAAACTTGCAATTATTTCACTGTTAAAAGAGCTGACAGCTCGCTCTTCTGCAGGGAGGCATTCTCCAGGGAGCACTAATCTCAGGGACTTGGCTTACACCCGGGGCTCCCAAGTATCCGACCACACTCCCAGGAAGCTGTTCTTGTTGTCAGGCTTGGAGACAGATGGGGTGGGGGGCACTGGATAGAGATGGACTGAAGAAGAGGAAGGGCTTTCTCATCAAGGACCCCAGATGCCTTGGAGCAGCTGAGTGGAAGGACTCAATGATATAGCTTAGCAAAATCAGTGTCTCACCTTTCATACAAGGCACTGGCCTGGAGGTAGCAGAAAACATCCAGGGCAAGGATTCATTATCATGTGTGGAGGAATGAATGTGCTATTAGGATTCCTCTCTTTAAAGACAGAGCAGTTAAACAGCCCTCCATAGTCACATGTTAAAGTGAGAACAGAGCTGGGACTCATCGCCAGGCTCATCTGAGTCCAAAGCACTCTCCACCATGCGGTCTCTTGGGTGGGCCTGGGAATTTTCCAGAAGAGGCAGCTATCAGTTAAGCCCCAAGTGTCTACTGAGTGGTGCACAGGAAAGAAGAATGGGAGCTACAGTCAGATAGACTCTCTGTCTTATCATCTTTGTGCCCTTCAGCAACCTGTTTACCCTTTCCTGGCCTTGTTTATAAGATGAGCTAATATCAGTGATGATACTGATAGTCACATTTATTGAGACAGCACCAGGCTCTGTTCTCAGATGGACTCTCTGTCTTATCATCTTTATGTCCTTCAGCAACCTGTTTACCCTCTCCTGGCCTTGTTTATAAGATGAGCTAATATCAGTGGTGATACTGATGGCCACATTTATTGAGACAGCACCAGGCTCTATTCTCAGATCTTCACACAGAGTAACTCATTTAGATTCATAACAGTCCTCTGGGAAAGGTGTTGTTCTCTCCATTTTATCAGAGGAGGAAATTGAGGAATGCAGAGGTTGTATAACATGTCCTAGGTCATGCAGTTTGGCTCTGCAGCCTTATAGGTTGTTGTAGAGATCAAATGATATGATTCATACAATGCCACAGACACCCATGAATAAGCCTGTTACCTCTCTGTAAAATAGGATGATAATAGCTAGAATTTATTGGGTGCTTATAAATAGTCTCATTTATTCAGGGCTTAGACCAGTGGTTTGCAGTCTGGCTGTACACATTCTACAGATGGGAAAGCTGAGGCTCAGGGAAAGGGAGTATGTTGTTCAAGGTCATGCATCTACTAGAAGATAGAGCAGGTTGTCCAGCACTGGACTGCCTCAATCTCGAATCCATGTGCTTAACCCCTGACACGTCCTCTTTCTTCACAGAGATTATTAGCCCAGGAGGCTCAAGGATGCCCCAGGCATCCCTGGTCCCATTGAGTCCAATTCCTGTCCTTCTAATGGGCCTGCTCAGGGCTCCATGCTCCAACTATCCCATTTCCTCATAAATGGCCCATGATGTCACATGGGTTAGTGACAACTTCTCTCCCAGGAACCCTGAAGAAATCCTGGCCAGATTGGATAAAAAGCCCTTGTCAGATATCCTAATTTTAGTGTTCTCCCTTGTGAGTCCATTTAGGAAGTATTTATTTAACACTTCACTTGTTTTGCCATTCTCCTGACTTCATTTTGCAAAAGCTCCTGTAATAACCCTAGGCTCCCTCACCGGCCCCCTGCTATTCTCATCCTTGGGAAAACTTGAGTGCTGTGTTCAGTATCTCCAGCCAGAATACGTTTGAGTTTCATCTTGCATCACTAATGTCCTCCTTTACCTCTGTGTGGCAACTCCCAGCGTTCTGCATGTTCCATCTTCAGTCCCCTCATTACTTCTCTGTCAGATATTGTTGCCCACATGCAAATGGTCATTGTTCATGCTGTGAGATTCCTTGCAAGGGCACAGCAATTAAGTGTTTTGTTCCCAGACTGGGTTTTAACCTCTTTCTCCAGCTTTTATTCTCAAGCGTCTCTCCTTGAATGGCAGCATGAGCAGGTAGGTTATTCTCTCCTGAGTGTCCTTTACCCTTGATGTCAGATGCCATTCCTGCACCAAGGCGGGCCAGCCAACCATGGTTACCTGCACCTCACCCACTGATATGGGACTGAATTTCTTGTTGCATTGCAGGGACTATAGTTCTACTATCACTCATGCTTATTTCCTGATTCAGTGAATCAGTCTCTATTAGACATTACTGATATGGACTCTATTAATGTTAATGGCTTTTGAGATGACTAGAAGGAAAAACTTGTCTTGCTTGCACAGATATATGTAGTAGCCTGCAGTTCTACATAGTTCTTTTTTATATGAAAAAAAATATGGCCAAAAGAGCAATAGAAGTCTGGGTCTGCTGGGATATTTTTGTTTCTTTGGTTTTTGTTTTTAAATTTAGGTAAAATTAACATAACAATGCAGTGGCATTTAGTACATTCATAGCATTGTACAATCACTGCCTCTGCCCAGTTCCAAACATGTTCCTCTTCTCGAAATAAACACCCTATAGCCGTTAAGCAGTTTTATTCTCTATTTCACTCTCCCCTCAACTCCTCAAAACTACTAGTATTATTTCTCTACCTACAGTGTGTCTATTCTGGATACTTCACACCATTGGAGTCGCACAATACGTGGCCTTTTGTGTCTGGCTTATGTCTTTTAGTATAATGTTTGCAAGGCTTGCCGGTGTTGTAGCATCTATCAGAATTCTATTCCTTTTTATATACCATTGCATGGATAGACCACATTTAGTTTGTTCATTCATTGGTTGATGGGCATTTGGGTTGTTTCTACTTTCTGGCTTTGTTGGGTTTTAAAGTTTGTAGACTTTGCCCCTGATGCATGGTTCCCCTCTGCACTTTGCTGGGTTTTTTTCTTTGTGAATATCCTATGTTTTAACTTACTTACTTCTCTTTGTAGAGAGCAGTTAGAGGGTTAGGAGCTGCCATGGTAAATAAGAATCATAGGATCACACAGTGGGGAATCTGGCACAGCTACTTGCAGATGTCCTGACACCCATGAGGTGACCTTGACTCCTCATAAGACAGCCCCCCTCCCCGACCACCCACAGCATTTATTCAGGGCTTAGACCAGTGGTTTGCGGTCTGGCTGTACACATCAATACCTGGGGAGATGTAAGAATTATCCAAACTCCTGCTTCACTACCAGAGACTCTGGCTTTATTTATGAGGGGTCAAGTCTTGGCATTTTTCATTTGTGTTGAGGGGGATGAATAGTGGCCTCCAAAACATATGTCCAGGTCCTAACCCCCAGGGAGGACACTAGGATAAAAAGCTCTGATAAGGCGATGTGACATGCCCCCCCTGGCATTAGCAAGCTGCTTTCCTGTAAGAACTGTTCAAAAGCGATTGGACAGCTCAAAGAATAGGAGAAAGTATTTGCAAATGGTATATCTGATAAGGGACTTGTATCAAAAACATAAAAACTCTTAGAACTCAATTATAAAAAGACAGCCCAATTTAAAAATGGGCAAAGGATGTGTATAGACAATTCTCCAAGGAAGATGTCAATATGCACATGGAAAGAGGCTTAACATCATTGGTCATCAGAGAAATGCAAATCAAAACCACAATCTGATACCACTTCACACTCGGTAGGATGGCTAGAATAAAAAACACAGGTAATAACAAGTGTTGATGAAAACACAGATAAACCAGAACCTTCATACCCACCTGGTGGGAATGTCAAAATGATGTAGCCACTTTGGAAAACAGTGTGGAGCTCCTTAAAGGAGTAAACAGAGTTAGCATATGATCCAGCATTTCCACTCCGAGGTATATACCCAAGGGAATTAAAAACATATATCCACATTAAAGCATGTACACAAATGTTTTCTGTAGCATTATTTGTAACTGCCCCCAAAGTGGAAGCAACTCAAATATCTACCAAAGATTAATGAATAAACAAAATGTGGTCTATCCCTAAACTGGAATCATGTTCATCCATAAAAAAGAATGAAGTTCTGATAATACTATAGCTTGAATCAACCCTGGCAACATTACTCTGGTCACAAAACACCACATGTCATATGATTCCATTTATATGAAAGTCCACAATAGACAAATTGATAGATAGTAGATTAGCATTCAGTGAGGGCTGTGGGGTATGAAGGGACAGAGGGTGATCACAGAAAGGTAATAGTGGTTCTTCTTAGGTGATGAAATGTTCTAGAAATGATGGTGGTGATAGTTGGATGTTTCTGGGAATATGAGAAAACCCATCGAATTATATACATTAAATGAGCAAATTGTATATTATGTGAATTTGATCTCACTAAAGCTGTTTGTAGAAAAAGTGACTGAGAACTGAGACACAGAACCCAGTTCCCCATTCCAGCTTCTGCCGCTTAACTAGCTGTGTCGTCATACATTAAAGTACTTAGTAAGTGCTTAGTTAACTGTGGTTTTGTTTTTCTAACATTACATCCCAGGAGGGCTGGGCACTCCTTCCATAGCTGCATCAGAGTTAGCGCTGTCAGACATCTGTTTGGTGTCTTTGTTACCCAGTGACATATTCAAGGACTACAGTCCTTGCTGCATCTGCCACATAACTGATGGGCAACACTGCAGTGTTCCAGTGACATGGGCAACTGGAAGGGTGTTTCAGTGGGGATGATATGAACCAATTTGTACTTGAAGCCAACTCCTCTGGCTGTAGAGCAGAGAATGAACTGTGGGGGAGAGAAAATGGAGTTAGAGAGGCCCCTGCATGGGAATCACTGCAATGGAAGTGACCTGGGTTCAGACACGAGCGCTGGGGACGCAAAGTAGAACAGGCATTTTGCAGGTAGAGGCATTTCACGGGTAGGGCAGTGAGTATCGGGAGCTGATTGGATAGGCAGGTGGGAAGGCAAGGCAGACTTTTGCTGCAGTGAAGGGATGATAGTTTCGGGGTACCTGGATATCATGGCTTCGAGGAGCACCTGGTTGATCCGCTTTAGATGTAGTTGAAAAATCACATACTACATGAGACCATCTAAGGCTGGGGTGGTGCATATGGAGTAAGGTGAGGAGAAACTGTCTCCTGATGGGAGGGGTACCACCCATAGGAAGGTGCTACCCCCATCCTGTGACCTTCTCACAGGTGGGTTTGTGGGATGCTGGCAGCGGAAATAGGAGCATGCTGTGAAAATGTCTTGTTTGCCCACAGGGTTTTTGAGGGAAAAGTCTGATGTGTTACAATCACCTGCCTGAGGTTCTGGGGTTCATGGCATCTTCCCAATATGGGACCAGGAAGACTGAAAGGCAACGTTGCTTTTAGAGAATGACACAATGGCTTTGGATGCATGAGTTTCAGAGTTCAGACCTGGAGCTGCCTTGTCTAAGTTATGAAATCTGGGCGAGTCACATAACTTCCCTTGAGTCCAGTTTACTCACCCACTGAGTGAGTATGATAGTTCTCTCTTTCTAGAAATGGGTAATGTCAGCACTTTCATTTTCCAGAGGAAGAAAACAGGGCTAGGAGTTAAGCATCTTGTCCAAACTCATTCAGTTCATAAGTGGAAGAAATTCAGTTTGGATACCCGCAGTCTAACTCTAGAGCCTGTTCTCTTAGCCACGACACTGTCTCTTGATGAAAGGTAGCTGGGTAAACTTGGCCATCTCAACCAGTCCTCCTGGTTGTCTAACTTTTGACAAAATCCACAAAGGACAGGGCTGAAGGGCTCTGTAAGATCACTTGGATCTCACCTTATTTTAAGTAATTTTACAGATACAGACTGTGAAGCTCAGAGATGGTAAGTAACTTTCCCAGAGTCACACAGCACGTCAGCCCGACTCTTGTCTTGAACCCAACTCTGACCCCAGTTGCTGTTCTCCTACTCCCCTGCTCTGGCCTGCAAAGGGTCATTTTGCTGGGTCCTGTTAACCCTGTCCTTTACGAATTCATACTCAGAGCTATTAGGCCACAAGACCAGTATCCTCCTTGGTGCTTCCCTGACTGATGTGAAACACAGTTTTCTGTAGCTGCATATTGACACCTTAGACAACAGCCTAACATTTCAGAGGAGTCTGCATGTTACAAAAAAGGGCAGCAGGTGTTATTTGGGCTAAATTGACCTTGAAATTGATTTCTTTATTTTATGACTTACTGAGAGGAGATTAATACTTTTTTTTCCTGCAGTCTGAAACAATTTACATGGTAATAGAAGGCATAGTCAGTCAAATAAATTGCTGGAAGTGGTCGTGTTCCAAGGGAAAAAAATACGGAGCTTACTCACATTGATTTCTTTGCCCTGGGGAGAAGCAGAGATTTTAACATCTGGGAATAGAGAGCTAAATTTTATCTCTCATTTTAAAAGCAGAGGAATGAAGAGCTTAATCTGACATTTACACAGAATTTTCTGAGTTCGGGGAAAGAGGGAGCCTGAGTTCCTTGCTGAAGGTTAACCAGCATTTCCTCAGAAGGGCTCTGTGTGGTTTGATCTGGGGATGGCAGGTGGGTCCCAGATGACATTTTTAGCAGATGGGCCTTGGGAAGTTGGCTGCTGTGATGGTAGGCACTGGCGGGGAAATGGGCAGGGAAATGGGCAGGGACAGTGAGAAGCTAATGGTAGAAACTTGTACCCAGGCACAGGTGGGGTTGCTGAGGAATCATGTGAATGTGGACTTTGCTTTGACTTCTGGGCTGGGCCCTGTGGCTACCCTGCTCTACCAAGGGACAGGATTTGATTTCAGCTGGCATGTCATGTGTATGGATGGGTAGGTAGTGTTTCTGAGTGTGTTGTGTTGGATCCTGATGCTGCATCTGGGCTCAGCAGGAAATTAGTGCTCGATTGATACTGCCTGCAATGAGAACAAAAAGGGCAAATGCAATTTGTGTGCCACATATTGGAATTTCTGGGTAAGACATTAATGCCAATAGTTCTGCATTTGGAGCAGAGGGATAGGGCTTTTGTCCTTCAAACACGTATCAAATCATTTGCCGTATTGTGTGAGCTAATTTTTTTCAGAACATGTGAAGAAATGAATTCCATACCCAAAGGGCTCTGTCAGTACTGCCATATATTATTCCCTTACATTATTTTTTCGAAATAAAATTAAAATGTTAAAGTAAAATAAATATTTTTCATTGAAAATGCATGCCCATAGTACATAATTAAGAGTCAGGAAAGTAAAATGAGTTTTTAAAAAAATAATTATTTTTGGAGAGAGGGGAAGGGAGAAAGAGAGGGAGAGAGAAACATTGATGTGCCAGAGAAACATCTATCAGTTGCCTCTCGTACACCCCGGTCAGGGGTTGCAGGGACTGTGGCTGCAACCAAGGCATGTGCCCTGGGTTGGGAATCCAACTGGTGACCTGCCTTTCACTCTGTGGGAGATGCCCAACCCACTGAGCCACATTCGTCAGGGCTAAAAGGAAGGTTTTTTTTAACTACCCCATCCTGCTCAGCCAATTTCTCTCTCCAAAACCAGCCTTTTGAAAAAACATGAAAAACAAAAAACCTCTCTCTGGAGATTTCAACGCATATGCTACACATGCATATAGTCTGAAAACAATGAGCAGACTGTGACATGCTAGACGTACCACTCAGCATATCACTGTTTGTCCCTATCATTGCATATTGAGCTGCCTTGTTGGTTTACTGAGGGTGTCTGGATGCACCCTGACTTATTTACATGATCTCTGAGTAATGGAAATGTGTGTTGCTCTCAATATTTTGTAATAAAAAAATGCTTCAATGACTATCACTGGCATTTGTCTTTTTCCATATGTGCAGACAGTCTATAGTAGAAATTCCAGGAAACGAAATTGCTAGTTCAAATATTATTAACTTTTCAAATATTGGCCAACACATAATTCCACTGTATATAAGAATATGTTTCTCGACAAGCTTACCACCTTGATACTTTGCCTAACTTTCATCTTTGCGAGTCTCAGTAAAACAGTATATCATCTTAATTTGCATTTCTCTTATTATGGGTGAAGTAGAGAATCCCTTAATGTGTATAATAAACATTTGCATTGCCATCTCTTTGTGAATTGTCTGTATGTTTCCTTGGGTCTTTTTTTTTTTTACTTTAAAAAAAAACTTAATTTAATTGTTGTTGTATTACATCCATCCCCTTTTTTACTCTCCTCTGTCCCCTTCCCCACCCACCCATTCCCCACTGAGGTCAATCCCACTTGTTATCCATGTCCATGATTCTTCCATACTAGTTCCTTGACTAAACTGCTCCCCTTCTTTGCTTCTTCCTCCCCCCTCCCCCCATCCCCCTGCCCACTGAAGGTCTATTCACTGTATTGGTTGTGTACCTGGTTCTGTTTTGCTTGTTGTTTGTTTTGTTCATTATTGTCCTGAAATGGGTGAGATCATATGGTATTTGTCTTTCACTGACTGGCTTATTTCATTAAGCATAATACTCTCCAGTTCCATTTATGTTGTTGCAAAGGGTAGAAGTTCCTTCTTTCTTTCTGCTATATAGAATTCCATTGTGTAAATGTACCAAAGTTTTTTGATCCGATCATTCACTGTTGGGCACTTAGGCTGTTTCCAGCACTTGGCTATTGTAAATAGTGCTGCTATGAATATAGTGGGTACATAGGTTCTTATGAATTGGTGTTTCAGTGTTCTTCGGGTATAGACCTAGTAGTGGAATTGCTGGATCAAAAGGCAGTTCCATTTTTAGTTTTCTAAGGAAACCCCATACTGTTTTTCATAATGGCTGCACCAGCCTGCATTTCCTTGGGTCATTTTTTCCTTTGATTTCCATTGATGTTTTTCTTATTGATTTGAGGGAACTAATTAATTTGTAAAAAAGTACCCTTTGTTCAATGACTTATAATTTTTTTCATCTTGTTTTTTTTTTTTTGTCATATACTTATATAAGGTTTTGTTTTTCATGCAGAAAACATTATTTTTAAATTATATTTTGTTAATTTGCTGTTACCATCATCTCAATTTCTTTTCCCTTTGTTCCCCTCCATCCAGGATCCCACATCCCTTCCACAATCCCATCCCCTTTAGTTCATGTCCATGGGTTGTGCATATGTTCCCTGATTTCACCTTTTCCTGTATTATTATTATTAACTTCCCCCTGTCTATCTTGTACCCACCAATTATGTTTCTTAATCCCCGCACTGCTTCCCCATTTCTTCTCCCTGTTCCCCTTCCCACTTGATAACCCCCTCAATGATCCCCATACCTATGATTCTGATCCTATTGTGATTGTTTACTTAGTTTTTGTTTTTGTTTTTTTAGGTTCTGCTGTTGATAGTTGTGAGTTTGTTGTCATTTTAATGTTCATAATTTTGATCCTTTTTTTCTTAAGTTCCTTTAACATTTCATATCATAATGGCTTGGTGATGATGAACTCCTTTATCTTTACCTTGTCTGGGAAGCACTTTATCTGCCTTTCTATTCTAAATGATAGCTTTGCTGGATAGAGTATTTTTAGTTGTAGGTTCTTGATTTTCATTACTTTGAATACTTCTTGCCAGTCCTTCTTGTCTGCAAATTTCCTTGGAGAAATCAGCTGACAGTCGTGTAGGAACTCCTTTGTAGGTAACTCTCTTTTCTCTTGCTGCTTTTAAGGTTCTCTCTTTATCTTTAACTTTTGGCATTTTTAGCCATGATGTATCTTGATGTGGTTCTCTTTGGGGCTAGCTTGTTTGGGACTGTCTGCTTCCTGGACTCGTATGTCTATTTCCTTCACCAAATTTGGGAAGCTTTCCTTCATTACTTTTTCACACAAGTTTTCAGTTTCTTCCTCTTCCTCTTCTCCTCCTGGCACCTCTATGGTTTGGATGTTGGCACATTTAAAGTTGTCCCAGAGGTTCCAAGTCCTCTCATTTTTCCAATTCATGTTTCCTTGTTCTGTACTGGTTGACTGTTTATTTCTCCATTATGTTCCAAATCATTGATTTAAACCTTGATTTCTTTCTCTTCACCATTGGTTTCATGTGGATTTTCCTTTGTTTCACTTAGCATAGCCTTCACTTTTTCTCTTCCGTGTTTGCTGCACTCAAGCATATCTGTCAAGTCTGTGAGCACCTTTATCACCAGCATTTTCAATTCTGCAGCTGTTAGATTGGCTATCTCCTCATTGCTTAGTTCACCCACCGGAACCTTGATCTGTCTCCATTTTTGGGCTATACTTCTCTGTCTCCTCAACTTTACAGGTTCCTGTGTTTGCCTTTCTTAGGTAGAGCTGTCACACCTGTTAGATTATAGGGGGCGGGGCCTTAGATATTCATCAGTGCCAGGCAACAGATTTTATCATGCTGCGGTGCTCTATGTGGGGGAGGGGTCTAAGAGGGAACAATGACGCTTGCTCAGCACTTTCCCCTTTTCCAGGCATCTCTTCTACTTCGTGTATAGGACTGGTGCCTCTCTAGCTGTTGCCCTGGCTGTGGTTCCCAGAGTCAGTAGGTCTGCGGATGTTGCAGGGCTGTGGGGGCCTCTAAATTGAGGGACACTCCCAGAGAACCGCAGTTTCTTTTTCTGCCCAATCCCCTCTGGTTTTCACAGCCAGAAGCAATGAGGCTGTATTACCCTTCCCCCGACCACTGGTGCTGGAACCGTGAGCCCTGTGGTCTGATCTGGTGCCAGGAGCACTCCTCAGGTGTCCTTGCTTTGCTTTAATGTTTGAGTGCGCTTTGCACCAGCCAGCCACAGCTGCTGTGCCACCCAACTGCCCCACCAAACCATGCTGCCAAACTTTGTCCTCTCTGGCCTGGCTCTGCCCCTCTCACCTGTCTGAATGAATATTTCTTCTTTATAGCTTTGTTTGTTTGACTTCTGTGTGGCTCAATTTTCTGGAATTTCTGATTGTCTCTAGTTTTGAGGTAGTTGTATTCCTTCTTAGTTATGGAGGGAGACACAGCATGTCTACCTACACCTCCATCTTGTCTGGAAGTCCAGAAAACATTATTATTTAAAAATTTGAATCATTTGATTGATGGGTTTTGGGTCATAATTAGAAAGGTTTTCATCACCACCACTTTGAGATGCCAAGAATCTCCATGATTTAATTAACTATGCCATGTCCTCTAATCAATCCATGTGTCAAGGAATTATTTTGATTGTTTGCTCTGGAAAATACGCTCTTACTGGTATGATAGAAATGTGTGCCCCCTATGATCGCCTGGGGCCAGGGTCTGGCCTTGTGGGCTCCTCAGCCTGCCTTTCTCTCAATACCCAGACATCTTAAGGGGCATCGCACCCTTATGGTCAAGACATCTTAGGGTGCAGTGGGCTCAGGTAGCCTGGTGCACATTTAGAGGGTTGACCTTACCTATTTTGCACAGCCAGAGTCTCTGCAGGTTTTATTGCCTTCATTCTTAGAAATCCACCCTCAGCACAACCCCAGTGGACCTTCTGTCCACTGCCCAGGAGACTTTAATTAGCCTTGGTCTTGCCTTCTGTTAACCCAAAAGATAAACCCTTTAAAGGTCATTTTAATGCAAATAATGTCACATTTTAATGCCACCTGCCACTGCACTCTGGGAGCCCACATTAGTTCATGACAAATTCCTGAAAAGGTGATGGTGATGGGCTTCTCTTGGAGAAACATCATCTCTTATCTTGTCCATTTCCCTCATCAAATCTGGCTTAGAACCTACATCTTTCTCACTGTTTTTAAGGTAAGAAGGGAAGTGGCACAGAGGTTTGGACATAGAGCTGGTGCTTTGTTCAGGATAGCACAGGAACGGTGCTAACAGGATGGGGGCTGCTGACCCAGGCAGTACATGCACAAATAGGTTTAAAAGTGGCAGAGAAAGTCTTCCAAGGAATGCAGACCAAGTTGTGCCATCTCCTAATTAGCATGCCATGAAAGTACAGCGCAATGAAGGACAGTCAGCTAACTAGGAGAGCGGGCCTCTGGGACCTTAGGCTCAGTGATGTGGGGAGGGGAGGCTCCCAGCAGCAGGAGGGAAAAATTGGGAGCTTAGGTACTGCTAGCTCTTTTGAAGCAGGGGCAGCAGCCCAGAGCTGGATGGTGACTGACTGTAATATGACTCCATGTGCTGTGCTTCATGGGGACACAGGGAAGGCATCTGAGGGAGAATAGGGTGATAATAATTAATATCCATCCATTAACATCTTGGTCCATGCTCTGCTGTACTGTAGCTCTACTGAGTCATTTTGGCTGAGTTCTCAACTTCTATGTACTTCTCTATCTGTAAAATGGGACTGAGATTTAGACCTTCTTCTTATATCCTTGTGAGGGTTGAAGAAGAGAATGCACAAGAATACTAAGCACACAGCATTATAGGTGCTTCAGTAACATGAGCTGCCACTGGGGTGAAACAGCAGAAAGTCAACCCAAAATCCAATAACAGGGCACTAGGTATGACTCTCTGAGGACCACCTGTATCCCCAGGCTGGGACAGAGTGTCCACACTCAGAGAAAAATCTAGACCAGTGCTGCCTAATAGAGAAGTCACAAAAGCCAAAGAGGCTATTTAAATTTTTCTGGTAGCCACATTAAAAAATAAAAAAGAAGTGGGTAAAATTAATTGTAACAGTATACTTTATTTTAAATATTTATAATATATTTATATATTTAAATAGAACAATACATTTCATTTTATATATTATTAAATATTATCATTCTAACACATAATTGATATAAATATTAATGATACATTAATATTAATGAGGTATTTTACATTCCTTTTTTTTCTCCTATATGTCTTCAAAATCCAGTGTATAATTTATACTTACAGCACATTTGAGTTTGGATAAGCTGTATGTGGCTAGTGCTGCTATGTCGGGCACAGAGCAGTGTAGGTCTAAGGTCTGTGTGTGGGAAAAAGGGAGAGGGGGAGAGACAGTGAGCTAGAGAGAGAGAATCTATGAATGAATTGTGGTGAATAAACGATAGCAAGAGACTCAGGGTTACTCCAGATTGGAACTCTTTTCTCAACGTGCGTTCCCCCACTTTTTTTTTTTTTTTTTTTTGCCAGGACTGCAAATCTGAAAATTCAGCCCTTCTCTTCAGTGCCAGGAACAGTCCACAAGACTCCGTAAGTAGAAGCATTTTGCTGACCAGATTAGATTTTGAAACTGCTTTTGCATCCTTTTCAGCCTCCTTGGTCTCCATCATCAATCATCGGGAGTGGTTTTACCTGAAACCAATCTTGCTGGAGAAGTAACTGTGTGTGAGGGGAATCAAGACTCCCAAGCACTCGTAGAATTTCTATTAGGAAGCACCTGGGGCCAGAGTCTCAGCCTGAGTGGTGCATGATAGGAAAGCTGAGTACCTCCCTTTGAGAAAGCCCAGGTCATCTGGGAACAGATCTGGGGGAGCAGTGACTGGTGGGGGTGCCACATGCTAGTCTTTTCATTTCTTTCTTTCTTTCTTTCTTTCTTTTTTAGCTTTTAGAACTTTTATTTCTATTTGGCAACCCAACTCTACTTATAGTCTCTTTATTTCTTGATGTAAGGATGGACCCCAAGGTACGGGGAAATGAGGACAAAGTTTAACATCATTTGTCTCCATGGTAAAGACATGGATGTTTACTGAGTGCTTTGGGGTCCCACATCATGCTGTTGGACTTGGGGTCATTAGGGCATGTGACCATGGATCGTGCTAAATGTGGATGGATACCTGTGCCTTCTCCATCAGTCATCCAGGCAGAAGTGACACTAGCAGAGATGCTCCCTGCACTACTGTGTAGTCCGTTCCCAAAGTAAGGTGTTTGTGTATTGATGGTGACTCTGTGATGATTTGAAGGGGCACCTAGAATTCTGTTGTTGTTGTTTTGTAGTAATCATTATGTATTTGGTTTTATGATTGTCTTTACAGCAAGTGATCCTGGCTTACTATTTATAGTAGTGATAGGAAATTTCTTTTGAAAATATCTTAGTAGAAACAGTGACTGGATTTGAAGGAAAAATAGTATGTAAATAAGAGTTTGGAAGTAATAATAATGTAGATATGGCACTGTGATAGTAATAAGTGAATGGCTGAGAATAAATTCTTTTATCAAAAGAAGTTCACAGGACTCTGAGCAGGGTCCATGGGTGTGCTCTATACTCAGCATGCTTCGCCTACTTTGTGCCTCATCTATACGGATACTTGGTGCAAACTGGGCTCTCCAGGAACCCACCAGTTGGCCTCTGTCTATTCCCCCAATTACTTTTCAGGCTGGGTTTTATATAATAAATTCATTGTTGGATCACTTGAAAGAAGTGTTCATCTGTGATGTCAAGAAAAGGAGGAAGAAGAAGAAAGATGATGAGAAACGATGATCATACAACTGATTTCTTTGTCTTGCTTTGAAGTTGACTGAGTATTTCATCTTTTTTCTCATTAGTTCCCTCAATGACCCAGTAGGTAAATGCTGCTTCTATCTTCATTTTGTGGGTGGGGAAACTAAAACTCCACTGAAGTAAAAGAATATGTCCAAAGTCACACAGGTTGGACGCACCTTCTGACCCACTCTGTCATTGGAGGATACTCTTGCACCTTCACACCAATTGGGTAAAATAGTCTCCCCATTTGGTATATGTAGGAATGATTCATGGAGCAAGAAAGTGTATTAGTTATTATGTTTTGCCATGTAATTTACCCTGGACCTTAGTGGTTTAAAAGGACGAGCACAATCCCACAGTTTCTGTGGGTCAGAAATCTGGCAGTGGCTTAGATGTTTGGTTCTGGCTCAAAATCTCTCCTGAACTGGGGCTGCTGTCATCTGAAGGCTTAACTGGGGCTCTAGGATCCACTTCCAGTTTGGCTCCCTTATAATGTTATTGTCAGGTGGCCTCAGTTCCCCCCATGTGGATGTCTCCATAAAACTTCTTGAGTGTCCCTGTGACATGGTTGATCACTTTTCCTAGGGTATGAAATCTGAGAAAAAGAGACAGAGACAGACAGACAGAAAACATGTTCTTGAGTCCTGCCCTTATAAGTCATATACTGTCACCTCTGCTGCATTCTATCCTTCATGCCAACCAACCCTGATGAAATTGTTGTAGGACCACACACTGATGTAGATACCCAGAGGGTCACTGGGGCCACTTTGGAGGTTTGCTACAATACTTTCCCTAATCTTAAAATAACCATGTCTTGTAGTTTCACATAAAATTCTTACAACCTCACACCGGGTCTATGAAAGGAAAACATAAAGATCCTAAGCCCATTCTGCAGATGGAAAAATGAAACCTGGAGCAGGAAAGTGACTTAGCAGAGAGTCTTGACGTTGAAGGTGCAGTGAAGAAGCTTTTAAAGGGAAACTAGTTGGAAAGTGGAGAGAAAACTTCTCCACAATAGGACTAATGGTGGATGAGAACCTTTAAATTTCCAGAAACATAGAAGAGCGCCCCCTGGATTTTCAGCTTTCTTGAGCTGGATCAAGCTAGGTATTCCCAGCTCCCAGAACCACCTCATTTAGAATGATGGGTTCTCTCTTACTGGAAGGGAATATTTCAATCTGCTCGTTTCCCCACTGGAGGCTGCAGAATTTTTTAAAAAAGATTTTATGTCATTATTTTCAGAAAGAGAGGAAGGGAGAGAGGCAGAGAGGGAGAGAGACATCAATGTATGGTTGCGTTTCACCTGCCTCCAGCCACAGACCTGACTGGAGACCTGGTTTGCAACCTAGTTATGTGCCCTGGCTGGGGAATCGAACCTACGACCTTTGGGTTCGCAGGCCCGCGCCTTATCCCGGCCCCAGGGCTTGGAGGCTGCAGAATTTTAAGTTTCATGCTGTAAAGATTCAACAACCCTAACCCCCTTCTTTTTCCCCACCTTTGACCCCCACAGTGTTGCTGCTCTGGGTCCTCCTTGTTGGAACCCAGCTCCTATCCTAATGTGTGATAGTTAGAAGCACTCATTTTTGTGACCTCTGCTTCGTTTATCTCATGTGCTCCAAGCATAGAAGGAGTTTACGCTTTGGTCCAGTAATCACACTTCTAGGTATTCATACCTAAGGGGTGATTGTACACAAGCGAAATGCCGTGTTTGTGTATTTTTGAAGGATGCTTATATTAGCAAAATAATAATAAGAAAGATATATCCTCTATATTCATCTATAAGAAGTTGTTTAAATTCTGTGCATCCATGAAGTCCAATTCCAAGCTGCTGCTAGAATTTGTGGTAAGGACTTTCATTTATTGACTAGGAAGGATGCAAAGTACAGCATATATCATAGGTTTCCAATTATGTGCAATTACATTCATATATCTCTCTTCCTCTGAATATAGAGAAAGATGTCAGAAAGGCAGATGGAAAATTAAGCTAAATTGGTATGTTTTGCATTTTTTCTTTGGACTCTTCTGAGTTTACTGTATTTTTAAACATGAATGGTTGTCTTGATAGTATTATAAGTAGTATTTATAATGATTATTTATAACATGAATCCATGAGTTCTGGGCTGTTGAGGGAGGGAGGTTTCCAGGACACCTGAGAGCATTTTATTGAAGTTTCATTCTCAATTGTTATAGCAATGCTGCAGTCCTTTTGGAAGGGTAACAATGAGGCTTCCAAGACTAAACCATTGCCTGGAGACATAATTTTGGTCCTTGGGTGCCCCAGGAGGCAAGATGCCTCGCACCTTGGCACCTTACTCCTTTTTTACACACTGCCAGCTCTGCAGTTTCTGACCTCCAACTTTCCACGTTAGTAGCCCCTCCCAGAAAGGTCCTTTCCTGCTATAAGCAGGTGTGATTCACTTGCAACCAAAATGCAAACATAATAATAATAATGAGAGCTAGCATTATTGGGCACCTAGGAAGTACCTGGCATTGAGCTTAGCATTTCAAAGGCATGCTCTTATTATGCCTTGGAACATAGCTCCATGAAGGATGAACTATCCTTCTCCCATTTTCACAGGTGAGGAAACAGGCTCAGAGGAGAGTAGCTTGTTCAAAGTCTTAGAGCTGATGGGTGGTGGATCTGGGACTCAACCTGGATCAGACTGTTTCCTGAGTTGAGCTGAGCTGAGAGGAAGGCCATCTAGTTTTGTTCAGTGGTGCAAAGAGCATTTCTGGGAACATCTTAGATGTGAAGTTGATTCTGGAGCCAGCAGGGAAGGGGAAAATCACATCTGGTCAGTTACCTGTTAAAGATTTCATTGGAGAATGCCAGGTTGGACACCAACCTTTCTGCCCTGATACCCTCAAGACAGCAATGCTTTCCTTGAATGTTAGAACAGATTGGAGTTCTTAGGTACCAGATGCAGTGGTTCTGTAGATGTAACTCCCTGGATGCATGGCATACTTGTCTTTAAATGTTGGGATTGAGACCAAAACATGCAGATTCACACTCCATCTTGGGGTTTGTTTTGGAGCAAATGTGTCCTATACCAATGGAGGTGACACTGCCCCAGCTGGAAGAACATTACTACCCTCATTTTTTCTCTTCCTTGATTATACTGGAGACATGGTGCAGTTAAGAGGTAGAGCCCAAATTTCCATTTTGCTCTGCCTCATTCCAGAGCCATATTTCATAACCTCTACACTTTACTGTAACATAAATAGACTGTATTCATTTTCTTTTGCTGAATAAAAAATTGGCCTGAAACTTAGCTTAAAGCAACACCTATTTATCACCCATGTGCAAGGCACTGACTGGGTCCTCTGCTCAGTGTCTCATGAGGCTGCAGTCAAGGGGACAGCTGGACTGGGGTCTATCCTGGAGCTTGGGGGTTCCCTTATGAGCTCAGTGGTTGTTGGAAGAAGGCAGTTCCTTGCAGCTATAGAATGGAGGCCCCCTGTTGCTCAGGGCTGCCTACAGGTCCCTGCCCCATGGCTCCCTCATGGGCATTCACATCTTGACAGCTTACTTCCTCAAGGCTAGCAGGAGGGGTTCTCCAGGACATGTATGTTCTAACATACATGTATGTCCTAACATAGTAACAGGAGTAGTTAGGAGCAGGTTACCCATCTTATCCATACCCTAGGGGACATGGTGATACCTGACATCAACATGGCTCCGTGCACCCCAGAGGTGTGCTATGGAAGTCCTGGGAGGAGTCTTTCTCCTTGTCTTGGAGCCCAGTACTCTGCTCTAACATTTTCCTATCCAGCACCCTCCTTTCATTCCTCAGAAAAGGGCTCATAGCTCCCCAGGCACCAGCCACTCATTAGTGCTGGGCTGTCCAGCTCTCCTGACCTCCGATCATCTGGACATCTTGCTCCTCATGTCCATTCTGTAGGGTGCTCCCTGCTGCAGCCTCAGCAGCAGATGAATATTTAATGGAATGCTGCCACCTTTTGGAATTTAGCAAAAGCGATCCATGTTGTTTAGAGAGATGGATGTGAAGCCTGAGGAAGAAAACATGATCCTGTCCAGGCTATACACCCCAATGCATGCACACCCACTCACAAGTCACCCAGCTTTTATTTCCCCTGGGAATTGACTAGGGTCTGATGCCAGATTCTAAGAGAAGAATAAAAGGAACTATTTACTTCGTGAGGCAGGTTTGTTGGTCTTTTATGCTTTGGTACATAATTGCTGCGCTTGCTGACAGGCCTGTGCCCTGATTTACACTAGAAGAGGCAGCAGCATGTATGAGCAGGAGCTTTGGGGCAGTGGGGGAGGGATTCCATCTCTGGTTCTGGCACTGGCTCTCCTAGGATTGTAGCTTCTTCAACTGGAAAATGAAGGTCAGCTGGCCTCTTTCAGCTCTCAACTCCCTGACCTCAGATTATGATGCCTGTGACCAGCAATGGGAAATAGGCAACAGCATTTAGAGGTGCCAAATAGAAGTGCTAAAGTCATTTTTGGTCTACCGGGGCACAGGAGGAGACAGTGCACACAGGTGCCAACCCAACATCAGGTGTCTCATGGGGGACTCATGGCAGCCAACATGAAACTGCCCAGCGGCCCCACCTCAACTATTACTTCTTTTCCTGAATATTCAAGGGCATTGCTAACCTCCTCATCCCCCTGCATCCTTTGCGATTCCCTCTCCTGCAACCAGCCTGAAATCAACAGAGTTTATCCATCTCCCCTTGGCATATTCCCGGTGGCGCTCTGCTCCATGCTCTCATTATATAGCTCTTGGATTATCTAACCAGCTCTAAACCAGCCACCTGCTCCAGCTTTTCCATCTTCAGTTGACCCCTTCACTTGTTTGACCTGACTCTCCCCTTTGAACTTGTTTCACTAGCTGTGAGAGTCGAGTGCAAACTCCTCGGATTCTATGTTGGCATTTGGCCCCATCTTGCCACTCCCCCTGCTCTGATCCTCCTGTTTCCATGCACCATGTTTCCTGACCATGGACCCTCAGCTTATTCCCTCTGCCTCAGTTCTCCCCGCAAATCTAACTGTCCAGGTTTCTAATCATCTATCAAGATCCATCAGAAAAGCCTCATTCAAATGTTCTTCCTAAATCCCCCTGGTTGCATTGAATTTCTGCATTCACTAGATGCTTTCAGCCCTCTATTCCTCCTTTCCTCTTCTCCCCTCCACATCTATCCCCCCTCCAATCCTCCTCCTCCTAAACAAACTCTGTTGTATTCCCTACTAAGAGATATACAATGATGAATAAGACCCAGACCCTGACCTCAAAGGGCTTATAGCCTATGAGGAAAGACCACACACAAAAAAAAAAAAGAAAAAAAAAGTGAAAAGAAACACTTGACCAAGGCA
Organism: Noctilio leporinus; assembly: GCA_004026585.1. Classification (NCBI taxonomy): domain Eukaryota; kingdom Metazoa; phylum Chordata; class Mammalia; order Chiroptera; family Noctilionidae; genus Noctilio; species Noctilio leporinus. The sequence continues at coordinate 109,056 of PVIW01002829.1, forward strand.
CAATCTGATTGCCTCTTAATGGAGGCAGAAGATAAAATTTGGTGCAGGTGCAAATAGGTGGTCAGAGGCTTCATGGAGGAGGTGTTACTCAGAGTCTCTAAGGACAAAGGCGAGTCTTCACACTGATTGTGAGGAGTGGAGGGTCCAGGTAGAAGCAGCAGCTTGGGCAACAGGAGCTGTTGGATATGGACAGGAGAAGCAGGCATGCCCTGGTACTCCAAGGTGGGCAAGGAGGTGAGTTTATGCAGTGATCCGTCTGGGGTCACTGAAGGGTTTTACACTAGTGATTATCTTGCATTTTAGAATGATCTCCCTAGGACCTGGTTTAGGAGTCTGAGAGATTGGAGGAAGCTTTGGTTCCTCCCAGGCATTTTTCACTGCTCCACCCTACGGGAGCAGGCCTCCAGAGCAGAAGGGTCACTAGCTCAACACCCAGGTTTCTCTGCACGCTCTGCTTCTCCCTGCTAATCTGCCTTTCTATAGCGTCTGCTCGGCAGAAAACCAAGTGTGTGGATGAGATAACAGCATTAAGAGCAGAAGGACAAAGCTGATACTTGGGGCAGTGAGACATGGAGGCTTAAATTCTTTCCCTTCAAAGTGTTGCACATGGTTTTGGCCACGTGATCCTGATTAAAGCAAGCCAGGCTTGCCAGGATGAAATGCTAAGTGGCGCTTGAGACCTCAGGCACAGCAAGTGTGAAGGTGTGCTGCCCTGATGAGCTTCCTGCCATTTCTCCCCACCACTTTCTGCCAGATAAAGGGGGAAATCTTTTTAGTGATTTTCCCAAATCCCCGAGGATGGCTTGCCTCCTGGAGACACAGTGACACTGACAGGCTTTCAATGCTAGCATTGAACTTTAGGTTGGGAAGGTCTTGTCTTCTTTCTGCCTCCTGAAGGAGTGCATAAAATACAGTGGGTGCTCAATAAATGTTTGTTGATGAAATGAATGAGGCAGTGAAGAAATCAGTCTTATTGATCTGAGGCACCTCAAAAGGCTCCCTCATGCCTCTTCCCGTCCAACTACCCACCTGATTCTTATCACCAGAGATTGATCTTGCTCATTCATGAACCTCATGCAAATGAGCCACATGCATCTGCCTTTTTTCCTCCCAATAGCATCCGTAAGAGATTCAGCCATGCTATTGCATATGTGAGTAATTGTCCTATTTTAAATTGGTCAAAAGAATTTCACTGTGCCATTGTACAAAAATGAAATTTTATCCATTCTTTTATTGATGGACCTTTGCATAGTTTTATTTATTTAGTTTTTCTGAGGGTTTTATTTTTTTAAGTAATTTTATTGATTATGCTGTTACAGTTGTCCCAATTTTTCTCTTTGCTCCCCTCCTCCAAGTTCCCCCCTTCCTTGCAGAAGTCCCATCCCCCTTAGTTCATGTCCATGGGTTGTGCATGTGAGTTCTTAGGCTTCATCCTTTTCTTAACATCCCCCTGTCTATTCTGTACCTACCAATTATGCTTCTTAATCCCTGTACCACTTCTCCCCTTCCCTCTCCCAGCTGATAACCCTCCAAATAATCCCCATACCTATGATTCTGTTTCCCATTTTGGTTGTTTGCTTACTTTTTTTGTTTTTATTTTTTAGATTCTATTGTTGATAGTTGTGATTTTGTTGTCATTTTAGTGTTCGTAGTTTTCATCTTCTTTTTTCTTAAATAAAGCCCCTTTAACATTTTATATAATAATGGCTTGGTGGTGATGAGCTCCTTTAGCTTTACCTTGTCTAGGAAGCACTTCATCTGCCCTTCCGTTCCTAGTGATAGCTTTGCTGGACAGAGTAATCTTGGTTGCAGGTCCTTGCTTTTCATCACTTTGAATACTTCTTGCCAGTTCCTTCCTGACTGCAAAGTTTCTTTTAAGAAATCAGCTGATAGTCTTATAGGAACCTCTTTGTAGGTAAATCTCTTCTTTTCTCTTGCTGCTTTCAAGATTTTCTCTTTACCTTTAAACTTTGGCATTTTAATTATGATGTGTCTTGGTATGGTCCTCTTTGGGTCCAGCTTGTTTGGGACTTCCTGTGCTTGGACTTGTATGTCCATTTCCTTCACCAAACTTGGGAAGTTTTCCTTCATTATTTTTTTCATACACGTTTTCAATTTCTTCCTCTTCCTCTTCTCCTTCTGGCAACCCTATGATTTGGATGTTGGAACGTTTACAATTGTCCCAGAGATTCCTAAGCCTCTCATCTTTTTGTATTTTTTTTATTTCTTGTTTCTTCATTCTGTACTGGTTAACTGTTTATTTCTGCTCTATGTTCCAAATCGTTTATTTAAACCCTGGCTTTCTTCCCTTCATCATTAGCTTTGTGTGGATTTTCCTTTGTTTCACTGAGCATAGCCTTCACATCTTCCCTTATGTGTTTGCCATATTTAAGCATGTATATCAAGTCTATGAGCATCACTATTACCAGTGTTTTGAACTCTACATCTTTTAGGTTTGCTATCTCTTCATACCCTAGTTCTCCCACTGGAACCTTGATCTGCTTTTTCTTTTGATCCATAGTTCTTTGTCTTGTCAACTTGACAGGCTCCTGTGTTTGCCTCTGTGTCTTAGGTAGAGCTGTCACACCTGTTACATTGTAAGTGGTAGAACTTTAGGTATTCATCAGTACGGGGTGACCCATATATTGGGGACAGGTCTGAGAGGGAAGAGTGTTGTTGCTCAGCACTTGCCCCTGTTCCAGGCACTAGTCCCACTTCCTTATAGAACTGGCACCCCTCCGGCTGTTGTCCTGGTTGTGGTTTCCAGAGTGGGTGGGTTACAGACATTCTAGGACTGTGGGGGCCTCTAAACAAATGGACTCTGCTGAAAGACTGGCTGTTTCTTCCTCTGCCCCAATGCCCACTGATTTTCACAGTCAGAAACAATAAGGGTTTATTCTGTCCAGTGTTGGAACTGTGAGCTGCATGTTCTGGTCTGGGGCTTGGATTGCTCCTCAGGTGTCCCTCCCAACTTTTGTAATGTGTGACTGTGCTTTCTGTCAGCCAGCCAAAGCCACTGCCTTGTTGCCATTGTCGCCACCACATCATGTCCTCTCTGCCCTGGCTCTGCCCTTCCTACCTGTCTGGATGAGTATTATTTCTTTATAGCTTTGTTTGTTGAACTTCTATGTGGTTCAATTTTCTGGTAGTTCAGGTTGTTGTTTTATTTTTGTTTTTTGTTTTGTTTTTTGAGATAGCTGTATTTCTTACGGTTGTGGAGGGTGATGAAGTATGTCTCCCTATGTCTCTATCTTGGCCAGAAGTCCTGCGTTGTTTTAAGATTGGGGCTTTGTATATTCAAGTACCTGCTGTTTGGTGGACATATGCACCCATTTATCTTGGGAATATACTGAGTGATATGACTGTTTGGTCTCAGAATAGACACGTGTTTAGTTTTCCAACAGTTTTCCAAAGAGGCTTAACAAAATTGTTCCTCCCAGCAACAAAAATTAATGCCACTTAAATGCATATATTGTAAATTGTCACAATACCCCAGAGGGACAGGTGTGATTGCCTCCACCCTCAATTCACAGAGAGACACCCTGGGTCTCCACTAACTTGGTGAAGGCCACTAGCTAGTTAGTGATGGTGGGGGCCTGAAGTAAGGACCCTGCTTCCAGAATGGCAGTAGGTCTTAAACTACTACAGTGCACTGTGGATTCTGAGCAAGTGGCTCTGCTGTGGAGATGCTGGTGTCTGGGAATGACCACATGATGGAGAACAGCATGGTGGTGTGGTTGCATGCACAGACCTGGCAACGTTTGCAGGCACTGACATCCAGCTCTGCCACACATGTTTTGTGGGAGCCTGTGCAAGCAGCCACTCTGTGCCAAACTTTGCATGTCTGTAGAGTTGATAAATCAGGTTGTATGAAGATTAACTGGGTTAATATAGGTAAAGATTTAAGGGTGGGCACTAGGAAATGCAATCCTTATTATTACTATTATTTCAGCTGTGCCCAATTTGACTGCCAGACTTACCTCAGCTCCTTGGGACAGGGCTGCAATCTTAGTCAGCTGACAGTTGTCAGGCAGGCTGCATAATCCTCAGCCCTTTGCCTACCCTTTGAAGGTAGCTGACTTTTCTGATGAAATCTGGAATCTAATTTTGAGCCCTGATCGTTGGTTTCACAAAGCTTGCTGGGGTGCAGTCCGGCCCATCCTTTCTGAAATGAATCTCTGCTCTTTAGTGCCCCTAGTAAGAAATGCAGCCTGTTTGCTCAAGGTTTTACCCTTTATAGAAATGGTCAGATTCCTTTCTCTCCCCCTCATCTCCATTCCACAAATCCATGCCAAATATTGATGTTTGATAACTACAAATATCACACGTAGCTTTTAATCAAGAGAGATAGAAGGAAGATAGGGGAGTAAATACGTCTCTGTAAGGTAGTTCAATATTCTCAGTAATGATTTTGCTAAGAAATAAAATGATGGTAGGGAGGGGAGAGGGCTCTGTGATGTGCATTGAAATGGGATGGGCCACCTGGAACATGCTGGACCATGCCTGGACCCTTGCTCCCAGCCTGAGGCTTGGATTTATGTTAGATATTCATGACCTGGATTGGTAGATGCTATCTCATTTTACAGAGAACAGAGTTGTATTTTAAATGTGAATTTCCAATATGCCATCAGCCTGTACTATTACCAGCAGAACACATTGAGACAGCTCCTGTCCTTCCCTGCTTATCTGAGACAACAGAGGGATGTAAAGGCCTGCTACCCACCCTCAGCCCCCTACCCCCACTGCCACTAGAGGGAAGTCATCCTGGTGGAGGCCAAGCAAGGTCATTCTCCAGGATTTTGTCCACCAATGTTGTATGTTTCCTCATGTGTAAACAATGGGCAGTATGATCTTGGTGTCTAACATTTAGAGATGTTTGATTAAGGTGGACCCAGGGCTACTCCAGACATGAGTTTGGCCAAATGAAGTGAGACCTCATGACTTGAATTGAAACCTTTGTGCACAAATCAGCTCCCAATAGCTCTCTGCAACCCAAGCACCAGCCCAGTTCCTGCACTGTGTGGGAGCACAGCACATTCTAATGAGTGGGTGAATGAATGAACAAATGAATTGATGAGCCTGCCTCTCCACCAGCCTCATTGCTGCTATCTTTTTGGCACCAACTGTAACTTCTCTTACCCTTTAGTAGCCTTTGGCTTTGCATTTTGATGTCCTCAACTTCTTCTAACTGATAAAAACAATATCAGAAACCAATGTTGACAACAAAAACCAGTGATTAACTCACTCATTCATCCGTCCATCTATCCACACTCCTACCCACTTACTCATTCATTCGCTTACCCTTCCCTCTACCCAATATTGGGCACCCATCATATACCAGGCTCTATGTGGCTGCTAAGGCTGCAGTGGTGAGTTAAGGCACACCTGAGCCTGCCCTCCTGGAGCCTACAGCCCAGTGGAAGAGAGAGATTAAGGAGATAGTTGCACTAAAGAATATCTATAGAGGTAAGTGCTCAACAAGGAAGAACATGGCTCTGGGATGGCCTGTTGCGATGAAACCTGGCCAAGGCAGTGGGCATGTCTGGGCATCCTCCAGGAGATCTCAAGGACAGTTTCAGAATCAGGACAAGGGCAGGGAAGAGAGTATTTCAGACAGGGAGTGCAATATATACAAAGACTCTAAAGCCAGAGGGTTATGGTTATTTCCAGGCATTGTGAGAAGAGGTCCACTAGGTTTACTGTACCTTAGATGAGGACCAAGGAATAATGGACAGGACAGGACCAGCCCACCCAGGGGGCCCGATCATAGGAGAACAATTGATGTTTGTCACAAAGCAATGGAAAAATGGAAGTCTTGAAAGTTTTTATAAGAAGTGATTCCACTTGCATTTTCTGAAGATCCCTCTAACTCCTTTGAGGAGCCTCAGCTGGGATGGGGGCAGGGTCCCAGAGCCCATTGATGGAAAACAGCTGGTGGCAAAGTGGATGTTGGCCTCCTTCAGGCTTTAGCAGGACCTCTACCTGGGGTCCAGGTGAACTTCCTTCAAAAGTCTTAGGACACACTTTGCCCACAGCCTCTGAATTTGCACACTTGAAGATGGCTTTCCTAACAAACCTTCAATGGTTGGCAGAAGGAGTATAAAAAGACATTTCTAAGTCCTGGATAAGGCACTGGCCTGTGAACCCAAAGGTTGCTGGTTCAATTCCCAACCAGGGCACATAACTAGGTTGCAAGCCAGGTCTCCAGTCAGGTCTGTAGCTGGAGATAGGTTAAAGGCAACCATACATTGATGTCTCTCTGCCTCACTGCCTCTCTCCTTTCTCCTCTCTCTAAAAATAATAAAATGAAAGTCTTAAAAAAAAAAAGACATTTCTATATGTGGGATGCAGCACTACCCCACCCTACCCTATGCACACAGGAATCGTCTGCTTGCCTTCACACCTGTCTAGCATGCTGATGAAGCCAGGTGAGAGCCCAGACTATGACTCCCAGGGGCTGAGGTTAAGTTGTCTAAAAATAGGGTTGGGGGATGAGGGAGGTGTGGCCCAAGAGAAATTTTCACTTCTAGATGTCTACAAGCTGATAGCAACACCAGAATGTCAGGTCCAGCTCAAGGGATAGGGTCAGACTATTGTGGGGGAGGAAGCCATCCAGTAGCAGGGCCATGCGAGGGCCATGTTTATGGGTCAGTTCTATCATTGAGTTGATTACTTGAGACCCAGGTACTTCTTTGTATGTCTCCAAGTATGAATTCTTGCCTTATCCTTATTTTCCTCCCCAAACCAAAGCAGATGGGGTCATTTTTGCAGCCAGAACCAGACAAATGGATTTACCAATGGGCAGTAGAAAAATCCCTCTCTCTGTTATATGTTGCCTCCCATTCTTCTCCTCCAGAGGCCTGGCTTCCCACCATTTAATCTCTCAGGAAGGCTATAGGGGAAGAGTGACAGATCCTGTAGGAGCCCTGAGAAGAAAGTCTAGCCTTTTTCTGTCGAAGACTGGCTACTTCTTTTGGAAAATTCTTGTGTGTCCTCACACTTACTAGGTCTCTTCTGTCTTATCTAACATGACCTCTTGGTTGGAAAGTGAGGCTTGAATCGGGGACTCTATTCTGTTATATACAGCCTGAGATGTCCATTTTTCTTTTAACGACTAGGACTGTAGACATTTTAAAACCAAAAGAACAAAGCATATTTGGGCATAGGTGAAAAACAAACTCCATCTCTCTCCAGGTCCCTCCAGGGGATGGTACAGGAGGGCTCTGGACAGGTGGGGTGAATTTTCAATGCAATTTCCTTCCGTCTTTCTGATTTTGCTACTTGAGTCCACAGGGATTTTTATAAACATTATGTTGTTCAATTTCAGTTCAATGGCACGGAGTTGTTCCAACGTGTTCTAATTACTCAGACATAAATGATTTCTGGTGCACTTTAAATGATTTCAGATGCACTTTTGTCTATCAGGCTACTGATTTATAACTCCCTGGGACTTTGATGTTGTGCTTCATTGATTTCTTTAAAGGCTCTTCAGAGGTATATTTATTATAGATGATACATTTCCCTCTTCATTTGCTCCATAATTCTGAAATACTCATTTTCCAGTTGTCAACACCCCACTCCTACTCCCTGCACTTATGCTGTACCAATAATAAGAATATACATTTATTGAGTGCTTACTGAATGCAAATCCAGGTATTGATGCTGCAGGTGAGTGATATATACTCAAGAGATACACAGATCAAATAAAATAATGCATTTCTTCTAAGGGAATCCTAATCATTAAGACTAAAGGACAAAGCAGACACATAGACTCATGTGATGTGACAGGGGAGGAAAAACACAGAGAGGCTTTGGGGGGGGGGGGGTTGTTCCTGAGCTGCAAAGGATACTTGGAAGGGAAGAGAGATAAGAGATGGGTGGGGTCAGAATGTTGTGTCCAGATCTCTGCGGTGTGACTCACTTGGCAAGACAGCTGGCTGTGATGCTGATGTGCTATCCCAGCTTAGTCCTGTACTTACGGGTCTTGACCTTGCTGCTCAATGTTATTGAGCCTTAGTGGGTTTCATCCGTAAAATGGAGCATGTCCTGTCTTGCTATTTAGCTACTGTGGGTTGAGAAGTTAGTATGAAACACCTACTAATGGATTGTGCCAGGCAGGGGCAGATCCATGTTATGTGGGACCTGAAGCTTAGTCGATAGAGAAGGTAGGGGACCTTTAATAAAAAAGAACTTCTAGTTGTGAGGTTCCAATCCTCTGGTTGGAACCCATGAGGGTTAGCCCTGAGGTCATCTATGTTTTTGAAGACCTGAACTTGCTTTTCTTACCAATTATTTACTCCATGCATGCCTGGTATGCACAACAGATAATAATGGAGCTTCGGTGACTGAGAATTCTTCCTTTTCCCTGGAGACCAGGTTCTGCAGTGTCTTCAGGAAACATGCTCTGTGACTGCTCTTGGGATAGGGTAGGGATCTGAACTCAGCCCTCCTCCCCACTCCCAACTCAGTATGCTTCTTTAAGAGCTTCTCTAAGGAAGGTCTGCCTTGAGAGGGGCAGCATGGGCCCACTTGATGAGCAGACTGGGGTGAGGGTTCGTGTCATGATAGGCTGCTCTGCAGTCTGCTGGACTGGCCTCAGGCATCCATCAGTGACAGGACCTTTGACTTTCCTGAGGCTGGAGCTTTAGTTTCCCTGCAGTGGAGAACTGAGGAAGGGATGGTGAGGAGCACACGCCATCTAGTGACCATTCTGGTAGCTGCCAATCCTGGCACTACCTCTGGGAGCAAGGGTGAATCAAGGGGATGGATGCTGGTCAGCAAGGTCTCGAGGCTGCTTTGTGAGAGGGTGGGGCTCAATTAGCATCTTATTGTATTAGAGCAAGTGTGACTGACGTCACATTTCCCCTGATTCTCTCTTGGAGACTCTGCTATTTTGAATATGAGCTCCCAAACAGGGAACTGCCTCCCTCCCTGCTCCCTACAGCATCACTATCCTCCCTCTCCTCTCTGCTTCTCCTTCCCTCCCTTTCTCCTCCTCACCCTCTCCTTCCCTTTCCCTTCTTTTCCACCCCACCTGACCCCTGTCCTCTTGCTCCCAGTCCTTCCCACCATGTCCAAATTTTCAGTGTCCAAGATCTTCTCTACATACATATTCAATGAATGGTTGGCAATTTTGAAAATTGAGGTATAGCCCTGGCTGGTAGCGCAGTGGATAAGGCGCCAGCCTGCAAACCCAAAGGTCACAGGTTCGATTCCCCAGCCAGGGCACATAACAAGGTTGCAAGCCAGGTCTCCAGTCAGGTCTGTGGCTGGAGGCAGGTGAAAGGCAACCATACATTGATGTTTCTCTCCCTTTCTGTCTCTCTCCCTTCCCCTCTTTCTAAAATTAATGAAATAAAATCTTTTTTAAAAAATTGAGGTATGAATTCCATACCATGAAGTACACCTTCATGAATTTTTACATGTGCATTCCCCAGGACTACTCCCTCCCAGATCAAGAAATAAAACATTTTCTCACCTGGAAGGTTCCCTGTGTCCCTCCCAGTCAGAACCACTGCCAGCCCAAACCCCTAACAATCCACTTGCCCCTCTTCAGATCAGTTTTGTCTGCCCTTGAGCTTCATATAAATAGAACGCTGAGTTATTTTACTCAGCACCCTGTCCATGGGCATCATCCATATTGCAAACGGCTGACAAATCTGAACTTGCTTGTCGAGTTAATTATCTGCACTTTGGGCTTCTCCTGTTGGGTGGAGTTGAAGCCAGCTCAGGTAGCTGAGTGGATTGGGTTCATTTCAGTTCTAGTGCTTTTGTTCCTACTTACCTTTCATGCAGTCCTTGCTAAGCCCCAGCACCAGCGTGTTGGATCCAGTGCCCATTGCTGCCAGGCAGATTCCTGGGATCTGAAGAATCCCCTGTGGGGTATGGGGTGTGGGGTCACTGGTGGACACAGGTTCCTCCCAGGGCTTCTTGTGGTTTCAGGGAGCCCAGGCTGTTTAGAAGGCATCTGACTTTCACCTCTGGACAGGGCATGAATTCTAATGTACTACATAGTTGCTGTAGTTCATGCCCCATATGCAACAGTGCCAGGGCCTCACGAGGAAAGTGACATGTTTATAAGCCACCCCAACTGGTCCCCCATGAGGCCATGTTTCTGAAGCTGTGTTTGTTCTTGGAAAACATTGTTGGCTCCACTCTCTCCCCACTGAGGATTTTGTAAGGTGCTCAGTGACAGACCTTCTGGACTGTCGCTGCAAGCACCAGAGGGAGACTACCACCCTGCGACAGATGGCCTAAATTCCTGGACAGAAGTGCCCATGGAGGCACATGTTTAACACAAGATTAACAGGTTCTGGAGGGAGGCTCAGGGACCTGGGTTTGGACTCGATTGCTTTGTGAGGTAAGCTCTGGATTTCCTGACCTCATCTCTTGCCCCAAACCTGAGACTTCACTCACAATCCAAGTTGTTAACACAGAGAGATCTTATCCTGTTAGCCTTTCACCTGAGAGAAATTGGATTGAAAATCTTGCCAGACTGCCTTTGGACAGAGTTTTCCATCGGCTGTGAATGACCCCCGACAGGGAGAGCTGCTTTCCTTTACACACCATTAGCAGGGGCTGGAGGGGAGGTGTCCTGTTCCACCTAGTTGCTGTCAGAAACTCTTGCAGAGGAGTCACTACAGGGAGCTTGCTGCTTGACCCATGGCAGGACCTGAGAAAGTCACTTCCCTTCTCTATTCCTAGAATTGCCTCTGTTACATGTGCTTATCTCTTAACAGGGTCTCTTTGAAGACAGCCATACCTGGGCAAGTCCGCTGGTGCCATGAGGTTCATACCCTTCTCCAGGTGCCTCCAGGACCTTAGAGAAGGGTACACCTACTCTGCTGCTACCTTTATGTTTGCTGTGCTCATTCTGCTTGTTATCAAATCTCTGTGCAGTGTACTGAATTACTAGGGTATAGGAATTTCACCCAAACCTGAATTTATGACAACCCCTGGGTTGGTGCCCATTCTCTCATTGGCCTCGTCTGTTCTCCTGATCTATAAAAAGTGGCAATGGTTCCATCTAGAAAATAATGCTCAGGGTCCACCTCTCCAGCCAGGTGGCCTGACAGTGGTGTGGGTGGGCTGCACTGCTCCCTGAATTCTGCAGAGCACCTACCTTTCCTGAGCAGTGACTGTAGCTCAGGATGAGTGCTGAGTGCTTTGCACATTTCTGTGCAATCACCCATTACTCTTGGACCGTGAGGACCACCAGCATTATCACCATTTTGTGCATGCAGAAAATGAACTCCAGAGAGATCTGACATACCCCATCTGGATTCGAGTCTGTCTGATTTCTAAACCTGTTTCTGTATCCACTTCACTGCATTGCATCTCTGCAGGGAGGCGAAAGCTAACATCTACTGAGGATCTGGCCTTCCAAGAGCTGTGTGTTAGTTTGCTAGGGCCACCATAAAAGTACCACAGACTGGGTGGCTTAACCACATAATATTTTTTTCTCACAGTGCTGGAAGATAGAAGTCTTTTATCACCTGAGGCCTCTCTCCTCAACTTGTACACACCCACCTTCTCCCTGTGCCATCAATCATCCCTTCATGCCTATCTATGTCCAGATTTTTCTTTCCAGAGCACTGTTCATTATGAATTAGGCTCACCCTAAAGACTTTGTTTCAACTTAATCACATCTTTAAAGTCACTGTCTACAAATGCAGTCACCCTCTGAACAACTAAGGATTAGGACACAATTCAGCCCTTAACAAGTGCTTTGCATGTATTTAATGCATTTAATCTTGACACTATCTTGTGAACTAGATATCATTGGCATTCATATTAAATTAATGAGTAAACTGAGGCATAGAGTGCTTACATGGAAGAAGGCATCATAGGCTTCAGTTGGGCTGTGTGCTGATTTCCCCTGTCCCGATGCCACCTGTGAAGTTTCTTGCAACCCAGTGTGTCACAGGATGATTTAGGATAAGAAGGATAAGAAAGACACCAGATTGGAGAGGTTTCTCTTCTAGACTAAGGTCTTTCTCAAATCTCACTGAGAAAGATTTGGTCATTAACCTCAACATTTCACTGATGCTACCATCCAGTAGGCTTTATGCAAACATGTGTATACACCCAGGGACGTAGCAGTGCTCTTGAGAATTCTAGTTTTAGTGCTTAGGGATCAGGTAAAAAGGTACACACCATTGACACTTTCGTCAAGACTCAAAGCAGCTGCCAGGACTCTTGGCCTGGTATGTCATGGGAGGGATTCGGTGTATGCAACATCTAAGACCTTAGACCCATGTTGAAGGACAAAATGGCCATAGTTTCTCACATTACCTTTAAAAAATATCATATATTTATTTATTTTTAGAGAGGGGGAAGGGAGAGAGGAAGAAAGGGAGAAAAACATCAATGTATGGTTGCCTTTCATATGCCTCCAGCTGGGGACCTGGCCTGCAACCCATGTAGGTGCCCTGACTGGGAATTGAACTGACAACCCCTGGGTTTGCAGGCCAGCACTCAATTAACTGAGCTAGACCAGCCAGGGCTCTCACATTACTTTCTTATTCCTGAAAAGTATAGGGTGAGCACAATCAATTGGCAATAACTTTGCATCTCCTTATTTCTTATTAATTTTTAAAAAGTGTATTTCTAAGGTTCTGATTTGACATCATTGTTTCAGATATAAAGTATTAAATTCTGAGAGTAACCATTATGTTGAAGGAATATGGTGTTAGAGCAACTATAATTTTTGGGCTGTGTGCAAGGCCAACTGCTAAGGAAATTGCAGACTTCAATAACATCCCTTTACATACAGTTTACAAGTGAAGAAGGTGTATGATCCTCATCCTGATGTTGCCACACCAACAAGGAAAACACATAAGGTAAACAAGTATTGCACAAGTCCAGATATTATAGACAGAATCCAGGAGATCATCATTGAAGATCCAGGAAAGTCAGTGTGCTCCATAGCAAGAGAACTGCAGATGTTGGATGCAATGGGGTGCAAGATTATTGCTGAAGATACCAGATACATATTGTATGTTCTTAGAAGAGGCCAGTTTATGACACAGCAAACAAAGGAAAGGCACTTTGAAAAAGCAAGTACACTGCTAACAAAATTGAAAAATGCCAAAGGAAGAAAACCCTCTGATTTTCATTTCTGATGAAAAAAAGTTTCAGCGGCACCAAATAGTCAACAGAAGAAACAATAGGTAGCTCTGTGAGAATCTTAATGAAGTCCCATTTGTCATGAAAATGAAATTTTCTGCTACAGTGATGGTGTTAGGTGTTGTCAGCAATGAAGGAGGTATCATGGCCCCTCGTTTTTTCCCACAAAACTTGAAGGTGACTGCTGATGTTTACCTTGACATTTTGAGAGAAGTCGTTGTACCATGGATGAAGCAAGTTGCAAATGAACATCATTTTATCTTCCAACAAGATGGTGCACCAGCATATAACGCCAAAAAGGTGCAAGAATTTTTCAGTGTCAATGTTCTTGCATTCTGGTCAAAGGAAATCTGGCTGCCTAGTTCACCAGATGCAAATCCTTTAGACAATTAAGTATGGAGCATTTGTGAGAGAGAAGTTAATAAACAACTTCATTCCAATAAAGAGGCTGTTAAAGCTAAGATTGAAAACATTATGATGTTCATGGATAAAGAAAAGTTAATTAAAGTGTGCTTAAGATTTTGAAGTTGATTTGAGTCTATCATTGCAGCAAATGGAAACTTTTTTGAACAATTAAAAAATTATGACTATGTTTATGTATTTACATATAAGAATGAATTTATTTCAAAATATAACACTTTTGTGGTCTGTTGTTTATTTTACTAAAATTTTGCCAATTTATCACGGGTACCCTGAGTCCTAAAAAGAGCAGCACATGCAACACAAGTTCGACCTTTCTAGTATGCTGATTTCTTTTGGCAGTGATGTTCCACAGTGAACTCCGATTGAAGTTGTAGGATGACAATGCTACTTCACAGTTTATAAAGGTTTACAAAAATAGCTTTATTGAAATATAATTCACATATGACACAATTCACCCATTTAGTGTGTATAATTCAGTGATTTTTTAAGGTACATTTACAAAGTTGTGTAACCATCACCACAATTAACTCTAGAACATCATCACACCCAAAAAGAAATTGCACACAAAGCCTTTTGCAGACTATTTTATGTCCATAGAACCCCATGAAGAGAGGGATCTTACTATCATTTTATAGACGGGCAAACAAAGGCTTGGAGAGTGTAGAGATTTGCCAAAGAAGCTTAGGGGATAACTTTAGGCCCTTTTAAACACTAGCAGGGAGTTCCCGAAAACAAGGACCTAGAGTCTTAGTTCCCAGGGTTTCTTAAGCAAAGGCTTCTCTTCTGCCTGGGAGGTACAAGGACTGTGCTGGAGACAGCCTGGGTAATTCATTCAGACTGCCAGCCTCTCCCTGAGAATCTGTCTCTGTGCTGGCATGCATATGCTTCAGACAGGCTGGCTTGGACAGGGCCTGGGGCTTGCCTCAGGGATCCCTTGGGGACCTCGTGCATTGAGTGCCAGGTGGCACTGCAGAGTGCTTATCATGGGGCAAAGATAAGGATATTCACTAGTAGGGGAGATGGGTTTTCTGATATCCTGGAGACAAATTGATAGGTTTATCTGAACCCTGAGAGCAAAATGCACAGATGTTTGTAGGGGCCCCATCCTGACTTGGGGTAATGTGACTGAGGGTAATTGTGCCAAAGAACCTGGCATAAGGAATATGGACAGTCAGCTGCCATGGACTATTGTGGACCATATATATATGTATGTTTAGTTATTTTTTATTGACTTATTTATTTTTAAAGGTTTTTATTCATTCTTTTTGGAGAGAAGGGCAGGGAGGGAGGAAGAAAGGGAGAGAAGCATCAATGTATGGTTGCCTTTCACCTGCCTCCAGCCACAGACCTGGCTGGAGACCTGGCTTGCAACCTGGTTACATGTCCTGGCTGGGAATTGAACCAGCAACCTTTGGGTTTGCAGGTTCTTATCAGTGGCACCTATCCACTGAGCCACCAGCCAGGGCCTGTGGATTATATTTTAAATGGGATTCCAGGACATTACATAGAGTGCACAGAAATGGACCAAGCATTAGAATTATGCATCTAAGCCATTCTTCCTTTCCTTACTGAAGGGATCTTACTATCATTATTAGCTAACTTCCACCAGAAGATAAGCCCCATAGGCCAGGATGTTTTGTCAGTATCCCCATATCTAGAGCAGTTGCTGGATACAGTGTGGGCTCAGGACATGTTTGTGCAGTGAATGAAGTGATTTTTGCTGAGCAGTCCTCCTGTGTCAGGTGCCACTCTGTTTTGATCCTCAATGCAATTCCTAGATGAGGATACTGGTACAGAGAGGTCAAGGGACTGGCCATAGGTCACGCAGCTCTCTAGTGGTCTGGGTGGCATTTGAACTTGGGCAGTCCCAAACCTAACCACTGTGCAGTCCAAGTTGTGAGGACTGGTTTCGATATACCTTGTAATTTCTATTGTCCTCCAGTTTATCCTCTGGTGAGGAATGATTCAGTTAATAAATCTGCTCTGTTCACCACTGGTACAGCAGGCTCTGCTGTCATGGAGTTACAGTGTCATAGGAAGAGAAAAGACAAAACCTGTAGCTGAATCCAGACACCTAAGGCCTTATGTTATACAGTAGTCAGCTTGACAGCCAGAACCAAGGATCACAGACTGGGTAGGTTATCAACAGAAATTCCCACTTTCATGGTCCTGGACACTGGAAGCCTGAGATCAAGGTGTTGGCAGGGTTGGTTTTTGTCCAAGGCCTCTCTCCTTGGCGTGCAGATGGCCATCTTCTCCCTGTGTCCCCATGGTGTTGTTCCTCTGCCTCCCAATCTTCTCTTCTTATGAGGATACTAGTCATATTGGGTTAGGGCCCAGCCAAATGGCTCCACTTTATCTTAATTACCTCTTTAAAGATCTTGTCTCCAAACACAATAACATTCCAAAGAATTATAGGTTAGGACTTCAACATATTAATTTTGGGGTGACACAAGTTGGTGCATAACAGATCCTAACTTCAAAGAGCCAAGTATCCTACTTCTAAGTTCACCACATCCTTTCTGCCTCAGCGTGTTGCCCTTGCCATGGCAGTCAGATATAACATGGACTCCCCACTATTCACCAGTTTAAAACAGGTGGCTTATCAAATGCTTAGATGGAAACAAGTTTTCTTATTTTCTTATGGTGGATCATACTTGTGAATTGGACAGAAGTTTTCATCAGAGGTATTAAAAAAATCTCAGCTATCCTATTTTTTTTTCAGCTCCCTTCAGAGCACATCTGAGCAATCGTTTTATTTTCCATAAAGAAAGAATTTTGCTTAATTGGATATAATTTCTGTTCTCCCCTTAACAACCAAGTATCTACATTTCTGTTGGGATTGAAAGCCCCAATTAGTTCAGATAGATCAGCTTCTTTAAAATTATGATTTTGGAGGAAATAATGACCTAACTTACTTTTTGTTAATTACTTTTAGGTGAATTAGACATCCCAGCTTTGCCTTACCTGATTTCCTCAGAAGTATTTAAGCCCTCAAATCTATTTAAACCTTTTCTTTTACTCAAATTAAGATGCTTAAAAAATTTACTATTAGAGATCATTTAGATTTTTAAAGTTCAACTTCATGGTTCTGTAATTTTAAATGATTTGAGCTGAAAATAATTCTATCACATCCCATGTAGTGGCACCAAATTACCATCTTCCCTTCAAAATTGTCTCATATTATTGGTATATCAGACTTACTAAACAAATAAATAGAGAGGTAATAAATAACAATCATCAGGTAGGATTGTAAAACAAAAAGATAAAATTGGGTACCCCATAGAGAGGAATTATGCTGCACTGTAATGATCATGGTGTGTGTGTGTGTATCTAAGAAAAGAAATCAATTGTTTAATTATAAAGTACAGAAAATGCTATAGCTTTGAGTGCAAAGCAACAGACCTAAAAATGAATTATTTTATTTATTTATACAAAAAATTCTAAATTTCCAGGAGTGAAGTAACAAGCTTATAAATAAGAAAGTTACAAAGAGGACACTTAATATTCCATAAAGGTGTACATAATTAAAACTTGTGAAAAGTGGCCAAAGCAGTATGTAGAGGCATTCTCATAGCTTTACTGTCCCTTTACTTTTTACTGTCCTTTCTGTCACCCGAGAGGAGAATTCCTTACATTTTGAGTACTAAGAGCGATGGCCTTTCTTCTTCTGCCATCCTTACCCCCATCAGCAAGAACTTCATACAGTTAGTCTTTAGGTGCTTGTGACTGTTCAGTATCTGGCACTGGGTAGCTATTTTCATATTAGACAATCCATCGAGGAAAAGAGCACACCTCAGTGTCTGAATTAATGTTTTTGGGAGGATGAAGGAACTCAACAATTAAAGTTTCTCTCTACTATGCAAATGGTGGTCTTGTGATGCCATTTTTGTATATTAAATTTTCTTCTTTTTATCCTTTATTTTTGCTTTTTATTGACCCTTCTGGATTGTGGGCACATTCTCTATTGGTAAATAAATCAGAAGGAGCTCCTGAATTCTGGGGCAAAGGAACCATTGGAATAATTCAGGTTCCTAGTATATGAACTGGGAAAAGAATGCTTTAGGTCAGCTAAGTAGTATTTAACTCCAGGAAAGATCCCTGATTTCTGAAGTCTCCTGGTATTATTGCTATGTCGTAGTCCCCCATAAGAGTGGAGATACTCCAAGAACTTTCAGGTGAGAGTGGAGACACTCCAAGAATTTCAGCTTTGACAGCTGGGATAAATGATGGTGGAAACATCGCTCTTATGGTCCTTGATAGCCAGCCAGAGCTGGCAGAGCAGTCCCTGGTTTCTCACCTGCTAAGTTCTAACTAGGGCGTTCAATATCTCCAAGAAATACCAAATATGAGCAGTCTATTGCTAAAGTGAGGTTCTACAGGACTCATGTTCATCCTCAATCAAAATGCCTCTTCACTGTGTGCTGTAATGAGTCCTGTGGCATCTGACCAGTTACTGCTAAGCTGAGGCACATCACACACAAAGGAGCCTTGCAGCTTTGTATGGACAGCAAGGTATGGCTGATGCCAAATATCATTAGACTAGACTATGTGATTGAATGTCTTCCTAATGATGCTGTTCATGTCCTAAGTACCTATGACAGAGCAAACAAATGGACTGGAGCAGCAACTAACACTAAAGACAAAAGGGAACACATTACTTGACTCTATTCGCCAATCATAACATATTGAAAGTGCAGGGCTGGAAGACTCAGACTGGGGATAGGGGTCCCACCAAACCCTGAATCCAACCCAAACTCAAAGCCACTGCCCAAAGACAGATGCATGGGTGATACAAGCACTGGAAAACTCAGCAAGAAGAGAAGAATGGGGCCAATATCAGAACAAAGTGAACAAAGACTGAGAAGCTGGTCCAGCTGAGGGCCAAGGCCACAGCTGTCCTATTTGTTCATGCAAACTATCTTGCTCTTGGCACCTACCTGGGGTCCTGGTGTGACAATGGACTCCAGAGGGGAGGGCTTATTTTTTATGGTGTTGTAGAGAGGATTCAATGGGCTAATGATTATCTAGCACTTACCTCTTAGCTCTCTGTGTTTGGTAACTCTTCTTACTGGTTGGGGATAGGACCTCTCTGTTCTGGAGGTACTGCTTGGAAGAGGTCAGTGAAGGATATATCCCAGGACCCCCTGTTTCTTCCTATCAATCTCCACCATCCATCCCTCAGAGGTCATTTGTGGCTCAGAGGCTCAGGGGTGTGGTGTCTCCTGAAGGAGAAGAAAGCAAGGAGGAGGCATAGGGACTTTAGACATAGCTTCCCACCTCTGATTAATAATTTCCATGTTTATTAAAGTTTTCCAGGTTCTGTTCACAAATCACAGGAGAACCTTCAGAGCATTGGTGGGTGACTTGCATGATATTCTTTATGGAAAAGACTTGGGTGTTCAATTGTTGGTGCCAGAACCCTCATTAGCCCACATTTCCCAGAGACAAACCCACTTCTTGTTGCCTTTTCCATCATGATGAAGGACATGGGCTTGTCATTCAAATCTAGGCAGGATCTGGAGGGCTGACCCATAAGTCTCACCTGTGACTTTAATTGTTGGATAAAGACAACAAAGGGACAGTGTGTATGGATGAGAAGGCTGTTTCAGAGAGGAGCAACTTGGGCTTTAAGGTTTTTTTGGTTGCTGATATTTAACAACCAAATATGGTTTTTAGATGGTTTCTGATGTTTTCTCCATCTATTGCAAAAACATCTACAGAATGGCAACAGTTGACATTTAACAAGGGAAAGTAGGGTGGTGAAGTTATTCCCTTGGAAAGGTCACACTTGCATCTGGAGGTTGTCTGTGACATATGGCTGAACTGGTTTCCAAAACTGTGACTTTAGACCCTTGGAGGTGCTGCCACCTATGTTTGAAAGAAAAGTAAAAAAGGAAAAGAAAAAAGAAGACGAGATCGGGTGTGTTCAGGGCAGGTGGGATTGACTTTGGGGGGATGGGTGGGTGGGGAGGGGGACAGAGGGGAACAAAAAGGGGATGGATGTAATACAACAACAATAACATTTTTTTTTAATGCAAAAAAAAAAAAAAAAGAAGAAGAAGAAAAGAGAATTCCACTGGTTATTCATCGTGTATCATTATTTACTCTGATGACGATGATGAGGATGACGATTCATATTGCTGTTGAGGCTCTTTGAGGCTCTTTCTGATTTTTCCACGTGCATTTAAAAGTCTATCTTCTATGTACCATTGCAGCTTTTACTTTATTTCTGTTATATATAACACACTATTGTGCACATTGCTTTTATGCTTCCCATTCCCTAGGGCACAGCTACTTATGGTCTCTCTTCTTGCATTCTTTGTGCCTACTGAATATTTCTTGAATTAAATAAATGTTCAGCATTTGCTGAAAGGAAATTGACTATTGCCTGGATGAACTGTTCTCTTGAGGAGCCTGAATTTTGCCAAAGGCATCTCCCAGTGCAGGATCATTTCCTGGGATGGATCCTGGGGTGGTCCACCAGGGCCTGGTCAATGAGAAGATGGCACATAATGAGAAGATGGCATTGTCCTATTGCAAAAAAGGGCTAAGCTGCCTCATGTTTGCTCTCTGTAAGCTTCTGTTCAGAGATCTCAAAGTGGAATTGGATGCTTGAGGTTTCTTTTCTAATCTTACTTAAGTTAGGGAGCCAGAGGGAGGGGGGCATAGAGATGCCAGAGGAGGGTCCAGGCTGTGTGTACCCAGAAGTCTCTACATAAAGGACCAGAATGTTGATCAGCTACTTCGCATGGCACTTGTCCCATGTGTATAGTCAATACATTGTAACTGTCATCATTATTACTGTTATTTTATATTAGGGAAGATATCACAGGACAACATACTCAACTAGCCATAGTATGGTATATGAGAGGAGGAATGGATTTGGGAGGTGGACCTGCTGGGTTCATATTCCACATCACGAACTGTGTTCCTTGGATAAGTCATTTTACTCCTTTGAGCTGTTTCCTGGTCACTATTTCTTTACCCCACTGTAAGGGGGAGACAGGTATACCTCCCCTGTATTTTGTGATGAGGATCAAATTAAGTAGATGAAAAGTGCCTAGCATACTAACAACTCACTAAATGAGAGCCATGGTTTTTGTTATTGTTGTTGTATTGGTATTATTTTATTGTTCAGCAAGGCAAGGGCTTTAGTGTCTTTCAGAAAAACTTGAATTTTGATGTTATACGTAATATCAATGGTCCTTCATTCAGAAATAACCATCACTTCCAGTATCTTCCTGCAAGCCACCTAATCCTGCCTGTGTTCCTTTTGTCTTCTGCTTTCAGAGCTTGTCAGGAGACAGTGGGAGAGGTGATGATAGGAAGCACCATAAGGGTGGTTTAGTGAGCACTTACTACATGGCAGATGCTGTGCTAACATGTGGCAAAGATGATCTTGAATTAGCCCTCACTTCATCCCTGTGAGGTAGGTTCTTTAACAGGCAAGGAAATTGTAGTACATTGAAGTTAAGTAACTTTCTCAAACATGCGTAGGAAAACACAGGGTTGGAAAATCAACCTAGTTCACCTGCTTCAAGGGCCTGTGATCTCAACAACCGTATACTGGCATAAGTTAAAATATCTCAGTACTACCACTCCTCTCTCTGAAGCCAACACAGTGTGTTTTTTTCTCATCCTAAAGTCTCACTAGATGCACTCTTTTTGCTTTTTATTTCAACTTTTTTTTCTGCTTTTGTTATTTTAAAGATATTTTATTGTTTATGCTATTACAAAAGTCATTTCACTTTTCTCCTTTCCGCCCCCCTCCACCAGGCCCAACCCCACTTCCATAGTCAGTCCCCTCACCATTGTCTATGTCCATGGTCCTTTTTATAGGTGTTCTTTGATTAATCCCTTCACCTTCTTTCAATCAGTCTCCACCTCCCCTCTCCTCTCATACAGCTATCAGTCTGTCCCCTGATTCTATGCCTCTGGTTCTAAAAAAAGAAGGAATTTCTACCATTTGCAATAGCATAGATGGAACTGGAAATTATTACACTAAGTGAAATAAGCCAGTTGGTGAAAGACAAATACCATATGATCTCCCTTATAAGACAATCTAGATGCACTTTTTTTTCTTCTGTAGAAAGTAAAGGTTTTCCAAGAAAGGAGAGGGGCATGGTATGGAGGACACACCAGCACTGAGGGGTGGTGGGGCTTTGAGCCTCCATTGGATTATAATTGGATTAAAAAAGGGTAGAGGATTGCTATTATGAGGCCTCTGGGCTTTTGGGGGTGTTGTAACATGAGGCTTCAGTTTGTTCTAATGTTATCTTCTGCCTGTGGCTGTAGGAAGCAGTTGGCTCTGTTTTCCAGTAATTTCCAGTCCTAGGGACAGAAGCTCAAAAGAGTAAAATGGCAGTCATGTTTGACAAGGTCGCAGACCTGCTCACAAATGGTGCCACATAGCAAATGGCATTGACTTTGTCCTTTCATTATCCGCTCTGCTTTTAAAATGTATTTATTGTTAATGACCTCAGTTTTGGTTTAGGAGGGTAGAGATGAAGATCTCTTCTTCGGTAACTACTTTAGATGGGTTAGGGGGTAGAGCTGTCCCTGCCCATGGGTCTGGGTATGTGTCATTAAGGAGAAGAGGGTGGAATTGGACAGCCTGAAAAACAAGAGCTGTGGCTGGAGGCCATTTGTGGAGGGAATCTTCTAGAGCCAGGACACTCTGTTGAATGGAGGATATGAGATATTTAAGGAGACATGGCCTGAAAAGAAGAATAAAGGAAAAGGCTGCTATGGTCCTAGGAAGGGAGTTAGCCAGGAAAACTAGGGCCAGATATTGGTCTTAAAATCCCAAAAAGGGAGAGGCAGAATATGGGATAAATTCTGTGTGGTTGGCACTGCATTAGTAGTTCTCAATGATTCCAAGTCAAAAGATGAAAGAAAGAAAAAAGAAATATTTCTAGTGTCCTTCTAGTGGAAGGACACTAGAAAAACTAGGATTCTGTCAGTTTGTGG
This sequence comes from Noctilio leporinus, assembly GCA_004026585.1. NCBI lineage: Eukaryota > Metazoa > Chordata > Mammalia > Chiroptera > Noctilionidae > Noctilio > Noctilio leporinus. The sequence goes on from PVIW01002829.1 coordinate 131,580, forward strand.
TTGACAATTGGACATTGCTACTGCCATTGAAACACAATTTCTCTCCCTAAAATCACCCTCATTTTACAAAAGAGACTGCATGAAGTCCAGTTTCAATTTGCCCTGCCTATTTGCATGGATACACCAAGAATAGTAATTGATCATACAGATTCTTTCAAATTTGCTTTGGTGGAATTTTACAAAGAACCTTCAGATTTAGCTTTAGTCAACTTCTCAGGGCAAAGAAGCCAAGCCACATAGTTGCCATCTGGCTTTGCCTGAAATATTTATTAATTTGAGTGGATTCCTCAAATTTTTGAGGTCCCCAAAATGTCTTGCAGTTCCTTCCTCGTCATCTTTCAGAAAAGACTGCAATGGCAGATTCCTTACCATTAGCAAGCCCTCCATGAATGTCCTCTTTATTGCCACCTAGAAGCTTGAACTTAAATAAGTGACTCAGTTTTGGGGCACCCTCTGAAGTCCAATTTTCAAAGGACCCTCATTTTTTACTTTTAAGCAAATTGACATTCTGGGTTATTTTATGCTGGTGTCTGCTAGCTACTGATTCAGTTTTAGCAAGGTTTGAGATTTTGTTTTTACAGCAATTTTTGACTATTTTATTCCACTTCTGTCCTTATTATTTTATAAAGAGTGGAAACTGGGCAAATTAAAATGCTCATACCACTGATAAAAATCAGGAATCTCAAATACAATTGAGACAAAAATAGAGACTACTTAGCTTTAATTGGCTACTTTCTAGACTTAAACTAATTAATCATCTTAAATTGCAAAGGGAAAAACAAAATTGAAGAACTTGTACAAAGTAATAATATATTTTATCCATAACTTAAATGTGATTAAGATGTATATTTATCTTTTCTGTAACTGAATGCAAGTCAGGATGTTTTCAGTAACAGCAATTACTTCAAATTGTTTGAGCCAAGGGGAGTTTTTTGGCTTAGTTTGGAAGGATCCTGGGTCATCCAGAGAGTTAAGGAAGAGTTGCCACAACCAGGGAGTTGGAGTTCTCTCTCTGCCTAGCTTTCATTTCTGATGGGCTTCCTTCAGGAGACAGACTCTGTTGAGGAGGCATAGATGGTGGGGGAAATACACAACAGTTCCTGGTTTTATAACCTCCTATTTAGCACAGCAAAGAGAATCTTCTAATCGTAGCATTTATATGTCAATCCCAGGATGGATCCTGATCAGCTGTTCTTGGCCAACCTATCTCCAACCCCCAATCAATCTGAGTCCAAGTGAAGAGGGTTAATGTGATTGGTCAGGACTGGGTCATGTGATTATTCACGTACTCAGAAAGGCCCAGTGTCTGCTACTGCAAGAATGGAAATGGAGGAAATATCTCTCAGGTAGCCCAAACAATAATCATCATAGTCCATCACTGAACCATACTCCCTCCCCATCTTTCTCTGATATTGTACTTTTGACTTTTGTGTACAGCTTCATCACATTTAAAAGAAAAGAACTGATTCTATCAGTGGTCAGCCATCTAATAGAATGTCAGGCTATTTAACTGTTATCAACCTCACCACATAAATTCATAAATAACTTACATTCTGTAGAAGGATCATACAAATACTTTTGGGATGGTGGGGACTTGGATCCTCCCAGCCCATCCCTCTTTCAGAATGTGGTTCCCAGGCAGCAAAGTAGCAGCATCTGTTTTGAATACCTGGTGGCCTCTGCTCCTCAAGAAGTTAAGCTGAAAACTGAAGAGAATGGAAATGACTTTGAGAGACAAATGTGTTGAGATGTGGAGAAAATATGTGTCCCATACAGACTTGTTTTTTTCATGTAAATAAGTGTTTTAGCTTCAAACTTTCTACCATCTTATTATGCAAGTGACTTAGTCATTGACATGCATACAACTTGCATTTCCCCTATTCTTTGCCAAAAATGTAGAGACTGTAACTTGGTCAAATTTCATAGCCTAGGTACACAAACAGACTGCCATCTTGGGCACATTTGTAAAACCTGAGGGCTACATCCAGCCAAAAAATGGGTCCTGTTGATTTGTAGCATTAAGCTTTTCTAGAGGACTCTATCGAAGTGATTGCTAGCATGTAGCCCATTTCTCATGTTATAGATACTTCAGCCAGGCATGTCTGAGGGATGGAGGGATAACATTAAAAATATTTAACAATCAATCAGGAATGGACACCAGAGATCAGAATGAATGCTGGCCAAAGTGCTAGGATAGTATCTGAGGGACTTCATGATGCCAGCCATCGCTGGATCATGGAGAGGTTGGGAAGGTGATTCCAGGGTCATTCAGCAAGGTCAGGGCAGCTCTTGCTCACTAACCAGCATGGCAAGATGTCAGTAAATCACCAACTGGTCTTGCCACTGTGGTGCGCAGGGCTGGCCACCAAGGCTTGTAGACATGCAGGTGTATGAAACTAGTGGAGTTCTTGGTAGGCTTGAGCTGGTACTCTGGGAGAACCACCCTAAGGAACCCTGGGAGCACTGGACAGAGGACCAGGCTTGACTTCAAGGCTGCCTTCCAGAGCTACTCCTGCTTGTTTTATTTTCAAACGGGAGTTTGATTCAGGACTGGACTTTGGTTTCTCCCAGACTTAGAAAGTAAACATTTCTCATTCTCAAAACTCACAAATTAATCATTTTTACAAATCAGAGTTGAGCTCTAAGCCTCTGACCAGGAGGCCTGTGCCTGCTGGCCTTGGAAGCCTGGATTTGCCAGTGTGCTGCTAATGCATATGCATTTGTTCTTCTGGTGGGAGCTGGGGCCTGCAGGCTTCAAGGGGTGACGCTTTGCTCACTAATCATAATGCAATATCAGTGTTTTCTGCAAATCCCCTTATTATCTCTGCATCATTAGCAGTTTCTGAGCTTGTCTACAACTAATTTCACAGTGAATCTTATTTCTACCTGATATTTTAAATAAGCTATCATGCCGGGCAGCAGCTGACATGAACTGAGAAAGAAGCAAATCAACCTAAAACAGGCTTTCCAACAGCCTCCGGCCATTAAGCTTTGTATCCTAATTCAGGGTGGGGTATGTGGCAAATTTCTAGAACAACCTGTGCCTCCAACCCCAATTGTATTTGGGAAGTGATCTCCACTCAGGTTTCTAGGGGTCTCATTGCTGTCTGCTAATTCCTGTAAGTGACCCTTATAAGATAATGTCTCTGAGCTTCAGATAAGAAAATAAAATCTGCTCATAGGGCTGTCTGGGCTTAATGAATGAATGTTTAAATTGTGCTTAATGTAACATACTTAGTATTTTGAGTGTTTAGTGTGTGCTCTACAAATACAGTTTTTTTAAAAAAATTATCTTTCATTTATTTATAAACTATTCAAGGAGTGATCCCTTTGTACCTTGCACTGTGCAAGGCATTGACATCATTGGCCATCTTCCATTTCTGGTCAATCCATTTGTTCACTAAGAAAGGTGATGATAGGGAAGAACCCCTAAAGGTGGAGTGATATTCATGCATCCAACCACTAAGAGAACTCATGTACCAATGTTGAAGACTCCTGTCCTTGGTTGAGTGGTAAGGACTCAGAGAAGCTGGTTTTATGGTTTTATACCACTCTGGATCCCAGGGGCTTCTATTATCCCTTCACAATGGTCACCTGTCCCTTGAGAACATGCCACCATGTCTTTGGCTGAATACCACGCCTCTTTGGGAAAGCACTTGGGAACCCAGTTTTCTGAAACATGTCCACTCGGAATCATCTGATACAATGATAGAATTCTAGTGGCTGTTATATCCTTTGGGTAGAATGGACAATCCTTCCACACCCATCTCACCCAGCCCCCCATATGGGAACACCGTTTTTAAGTAACTGAAGGTAACAAGGAATCAATCATAGCAAATGTCATAGAGATGAATCATTTCTATATGTGGTGCTAAGTGTGGTACCTATGGTTATTTAATGACCACTATAGCCCTATGGAGTTGTGCAATTATTATTCCATTTTATAGTTAAAGAGAGCAGGGTGTGGAGAGGTACTGCAACTTTTCTACCCTACCTCAGTATGCATGGAATAGCCTAGAACCTAATGCAAACATTCTGATTCTGTCACCACTATTCTACCCTTCCCCATCCCCCAACTTCCATGGCATGGATGTGACTAAAGATGCTAAAGGCTATTTGATCAATGTGGTTTGTGAACAACCCAGGCATAGGGATGGCTCCTGGTAAATACCCACCCTGACTTTGTAGGCTGGGTCTTGCAGGAGCATCCATTTCATCCTCCCCACCCCCCCCTACTTTGGCCTGTTGCTGCCTGGAACATTCTCCCTGCCTGCCACACCCCCTGCTCCTCTCAATAAACATACTGCTTCTCTGGAAGTGATTCAGTATGGTGTGTTTGTTTGGGATTTGAAAGAGACATGGGTCCTGGCTGGTGTAGCTCAGTGGATTGGTGCTGGCCTGTGAACCCAAAGGTCGCTGGTTTGATTCTCCAGTCAGGGCACATAACCAGATTGCAATCCAGGTCTCCACCCAGGTCCTTGGCTGGAGGCAGGTGAAAGGCAGCCATAAATTGATGCTTCTCTCCCTTTCTTCCTCCCTCCCTGCCCTTTTCTCTGAAAATAATGAATAAAATCTTAAAATAGGAAAAAGAAAAAAAGAGAAAGATGAGAAAGTAGGATTGTAGGAATGGAATTATATCTCCCCCTCCCATTAACATTTGATATTAATAACTTTTTATTTCCTGTAGATTCTAGGTGGGGAAGATTGGAATGGGTAAAAAGGGGGAGTAGATTTTCTGTTCACTATTTGTTGCATGGATCCTGGTTCTGTAGGTCATAAAGCTTCACCAGGACACTAAGCTGGCTTCAGAGGCATCTGAGGAAGGTAAAAGAGCAGATTAGGTTCTGGGTTGAGTGGGTTCAGAGAAAGTAGGAAGGGAAGATGCCTTAGTGGTTCCCTGTGAAAAATTTCTACACATCCTATGAAACCCAACTCAAATGGCCATGCCTGATCCCTGCAGAAGATGTCATTGCCTTCTACAATAGGTCATTGTACAAGGGAGGAATGGCATCCTGGCTTAGAAGAATTTGGCCTCCTAAGATTGTTGAGCCAATTCACATTCTCTGTACTTACCTTCTCTTTCCCCTACCTTTCTTTGTCTCAATCTGTGAGATTCCTAGGTATGTCTAGGCTAGGGACTAAGAAATGTAATTCTGAGTCAGAATGGGCTTTCTCTACCTCCCTGGTTCTTTCCTTTGCTTCCTATCACAGAAGGTATTCTAGAATTGTGCATGTGCATACCCATGCATGTATGTACAATTATGATGAAAAAAGAAAAACTGCATAAGGGTCAGATATTGGCTCACAAGTCTACCCCCTCACACTATGTCACCTGCCCCCTGGCATTCTTCAAACAGTGAGCATGCCCTAGTCTTGAAACATTCTTCCTGTCTCAGTTCTCTGCCCATGACTGCTTCCCCAAGCCATTGCAGGGACAGGTCTCAACTTTAACGATGAGCATACGAATCACATGGAGATTTGGCTAAGATGCAGATCCCAGTCCAGTAGGTGTGAGGTGGGACTCCTTATTCTGCATTCTCATGAGCTTCCAAGTGATGCTAAGGCTACTGGTGCCTAGACCACACTTTGAAGATCAAGGCTGGGGACCATGGTCCAGACTTAGGTCCAGAAATTCACATATCTAAGCTGTTATTCACACAAGTGTGACTTTATGGGTGTGTCTCATCCATAGATGTATTTTATTTGCTTGCAAAGTGGTAAACTTTCAGATTTACTTGTCACTGTTTCAGAACCAGAAGGTTTAACAAGTCTTAATTCATGGCTCTTCTTGGAAAATCAGAGGATCTGGTAACACTGGACCTATATCCCAACATGATACTAATCCACTGGAATTGAGTAGCAGCTGTTCCCATTTGAAGGAGCATGAATTGTTTGTTGCAGTCCCCACCACTCTACATTGCCTCCCCACACCAAGCATCAGTGCCAGTTTTCATTTTTCATCACTCTAACACTGTGGCCTTTCTCTAGCTGCCCTGCTTCATGCATGCATGCAACCTGTCAGGCTGTAGTTACTGAGGCAGGGCCCTGATTGGGATTTAAGTGGAACCAGATGACTATATTTACTGGAGTTTTGGGTCAAGGGTAGGCATGGTCTTCAGTCCCCTGGGTTGATGTCACTCTGTTATCCTTGTTATGATTGTCAAATCATTCATCTTGGGCTTTTAATGCCATGTAGTATTTGATGAGAAGCTGTTTTATACTAAAGTAAGAAACGTTTTGCTAATCAGACAAACTAAGCACCTCCTTTACTCCTTTCTGCAAAGAGCCTTGCTTTCCAATCAGTAGTGTTCACTGGACATTGGGCTATTTTTTCCCATGATGCTAGGGTCACATCAGATGGTGATTATGTGGTTAACCTTTGCTGTATGCACACCCCAGAGGAGTGGGAAGAATATAAAGAGGGCTTCTGTAGCAGCCAGGGAGTGGCCACTTCCAAGGTGAAGGGCCCATTCCTGGGCATTAAGCTGGACAGCACCACTCTCTGAAGAATCTGCAGAAATAAAAGGGATTGTTTACCATTAGTCCCCAGCTATTGTGAATTAGGAGTGAGCCACTATTCAACCATAATCAGGCACACATGCACGCACACAGGTGCATATACATGTGCACACATAAGCCACACACATAATGCAAGTACAAATTGTGTACCGATTATGAGATGGGCTCAGTTCTAAGTTCTCTAATTGGAAAACATAGTCAGGGTGGGAGAAAGACAAAGCCCCCAGTTTTACGCAGAATAAACTGTAGTAAGGAAAGACAGGTTGTAAGCTAAATAAGCAAGCAGAGATATGGTATAATGTCAGATATGCAGAGTGCTATGAAGAACATTAAAGTGAGGAGAGGAAAAAGAGTCACAAGAAGCCTTTTTAGATAATGGTGAGGAAGGCTTCTTTAGAGGTGGCACTTGTGTAGGTCCTTCCTTAGTATAGCTGGCTGTGCCATCCAGCTCCTGGGGATACTGTTCATAGTGCAAACTGGAGTTGGGCCACAGGGGCACCCCCTGGAGGTGGTCCCTGCAATGGCTTGGGGAAGCAGTCATGGGCAGAGAACTGAGCCAGGGCAAATGTTTCAAGACTGGGGCATGCTCACTGTTTGAAGAATGCCAGGGGGCAGGTGACATAGTGTGAGGGGGTAGACTTGTGAGCCAAAGGTGGTCACGAATCAGTGAAAGACCAGCACATCTCAAACTTTAATGATGAGCATACGAATCACATGGAGATTTGGCTAAGATGCAGATCCCAGTCCAGTAGGTGGGAGGTGGGACTCCTTATTCTGCATTTCTGATGAGCTTCCAAGTGATGCTAAGGCTACTGGTGCCTGGACCACACTTTGAAGATCAAGGCTGGCGACCGGGTCCAGATTTAGGAGCAGCCACTGAAGGGTCACAAACTGGTAGTTTATTCTGCCTGGCTAGAAACTTACTCACTTTAGAGACCAAGTGCTCATCAAATCATGAGGGAGCATTTTTGATCCCTTCACTACCCAAGCAAGCAAAGGGAAGCTGCCAGGAGAGATAAGGAAAACTTTGTGTAGCTACTTGAACTTGGGGCTATTTATAGTCAATGAATATCTGTCTTTAAGCAGCTGTGTGAATTATCTGAAATACATGAAAGCAATACATTGGAGATCAAAATCCTAATTCCAGACCCTTCCAGGTTGATACATCTTAAAAGAGGGCAGTTTGGTAACATTGTTGAACGTTAATTAGGTAACACTTGTGCAGGACCGGGAGGATGAAAAGCCCCCTGAGCCTAAGTGCTTGGGAGCGTGGCTGTGAAATGGCGCAATCTGAGGCAGAGATTGAAATGAACATTTCCCATAAGCAAGTGCTCATCCCCATCAGGTGCGGTGATTAGAGATTGTGCGAGCATGAATGTGCCCGGTGCCCCCCTTCCCCATCAGCACAGCCTCAAGCTCTCCCTGAATAGAAACCGGCATGCAGATGAATGGGGAATTCGCTAGAGGTAATTACAGAAGGAGGAAGGGAGGGAGGCCCCATGTGTTCCCTGGAGGGGAGGGGTCCTTCTTTGTCCTTGTCATAAACAACTGTTTCCCCCATGGTGTTATTGCAGCTTTTGTTCTTACCTAGGACTTGGTGAAGAGAATGTACTAGATAGAGGGCAGGTGCTTCCTGGTGCCAGATGTGGCCCCTAGAAGGGGTGTCTATGCAAAGGCTTAGGCTCCTGGCCCATCCCACCTGACCTCATGCATGGGCCCACCCTCTCTTCGTTTTCACTTCCTCCCAGGGTGTCTGGTCCTAAGAGCAATATGGACAGTAGTCTAGGGTGGGAGTGGGTTCCTGTGCTGCCCTGTGAAGTCCTTCCCTCCCTGTGGGACCCACTTCAATGGTACCCCTGACCTGAAGCTCCCTAATAACCTAAGCAGGGGTCCCACCATGCCCTCTGGGAGGGTATTTCCTGGAGGTTTGGCAGGAAAGGGAAAGGTTTCATTTTCACATTAATACTCCATCTGTTTCCTGCTCCCAGGTCACGTGGCATGGAGAGGAGCTTCTCCAAAAAGAAAAGAAAACAAAACAAACAAAAAAATGATATCAGGGTCAGGATAGCAAGGAAACTTGCTTCAAGTTCTAGGGCATTTGTGTGGAGGAGCCCTGCTGCTCACCAGTGCCCTTCCTTGGGTGCTTGGGAAGGTGACTGAGCTTTGTACTAAATGTTTCCTTCTCAGTGACTCCATGCATGTGGACTTGGCTTTGTTTCCCCACTGGAGCACCAACTGACTTCCTAAAAGCACCAAGTAGGGTTGCTGTGCCTGGTGGTGTAGAAATACCATGTATCTAACTTCACAAACCCAGCCTAAAATATTCAGAAGTAACCCCACATCTACTGGGGCAGTGAATGCCTCTTGATTTACTATTGTCAAATACTGATGAATCACAGCAAGATTTTTAGGTACAATGTCCCCCAATAGCACTTAAATTATAATTTGACATCTAATGTCTGTCTCATCTACAACCTCGGTTTACTCAGATGTAGATGATGGTACCCTCTATTTTTTAATTTATTCTTTTACTGATTTGAGACTGCAATCCACCGATGCTTGTGGCAGAAACTTTCCAGCCACAAGTATCCCTGATTCACAAGGTCAACTGATAATGTGCCAGGCATGAGAGGGGATGCACCTGGAACCAAGCTTAGCTTGCACACATGTAAACAATGTGAATAAAAATTAACTTAAAAATCTTTTCTCCCTCCTTCACAATGACCTTATACCAATGTGCCCACTTAATTTCTTACATTTATACTTTTTCAAAAGGGCCCACTGTTTTACGATGTCAACTGTGACCTTTGCAACAAAACGTGCAAACTGGGTTGTACACAGAGGACTCTTCGAAGCTAGTAATTTTCATGATGCAAATTTCAGAGCAGAATGAGCCCATTAACCAAATTAGCAATTCATAAAAGCAAAAGTTCATGGTCAGGAAACAATCACGTCTTTTCATAAGGTATAATTTTAGCCTATTGTAGAGTTAAAGCGTGTATTTCCCCCTTAAAAATAAAAGTAAATTAGAGTGCTAATTAAATAGGTTAAAGCTATATAGGAAAGAGAATGCAGTTTATGTGCAGAAAAGTGAATTAGTGATTCTTAAGAAGCAGAAGATCCTTGAAAAGGGCATAGTAACCTTATTCCGTGCGAATGTGTGATTTGGCCATTGTGGGAAGGAAGCACCCATGGTGGTGGTGGTGGAGGAGGGGAGAATTTGGTAAGGCCACGTGAAAAGCTGTTGCTCTGCAGGTTGAGGCTGGAACCTATGCAGTGCAGGGAAAGCTTCATCCTGCACTCCATTGCTACTCCTGGGGCCTCCTCAAGCAATCCGAGCCAGGGAATCAGCCCAAGATACTCCTATTTTCAGGGACTGGGACACTTTTGCAGCAGGAAGGGCTGGGAGATATGAGACTGGTAGTATTTATTTTTTAATTTAAAAATTTATTGATAGGGGAGGGGGAAGAGATAGAGAGAGAGAGACAGAGACAGAGAGACAGAGAGAGACAGAGATTGAGAGAGAGAGATTGAGATTGATTTGTTGTTTCACTTATTTATGCATTCATTTGTTGTTTCTTATATGTTTCCTCACCTGGGATCACACCTGCAACCATGGCATATCAGGGGCAATGTTCTAACCAACTGAGCTACCTGGCCAGGTTGAGACTGACCATGTTTCTGATTCTTCATCTTTTCATCCAACAATTGGGGGGTATAAAACACTATGCATGCCACATCCTCATTCTGATCATTAGCTGAATTCATGTACATGAAAGTCTTCATACTTAAATATGATTAAAGCCCAATTGTATGTTTATGCCACATCTTGTTTATCTGCTCATCAGTTGATGGGCATTTGGGTTGTTTCTACCTTTTTGGTTATTGTGAATAATGCTGCTTTGAATATTCATGTGCAAGTTTTTACATGACTATCTGTTTTCAATTGTTTGGTGTGTATCCCTAGGAAGGATAAAGCACAGATGTATGCCCCGACATGAGTGAAGTTTGGAAACATTATGCTGAGTAAAAGAACCCAGACATAAAAGGTCACATATTACATGATTTCATTTATGTGAAGCATCCAGATCAGGCAAATCTATAGAGATAGAAAGTAGATTAGTGGTTACCAGGGGCTGGAGGGTTGGGAATGGGAGTGACTGCTTAATGGTAGAAGGGTTTCTTTTTTTCAGATGATAAAAATATTTTGGAATTAAACAGAGATGATGCTTACACAATATATAATACACTAAATGCCACCAAGTTGTTCAGTTTAAAATGGTTAATTTTGTGTTTAGGTAAAATTTCACGTTATATGATTTTTACCTCAATTGAAGGAAAGCCCCATATCAATTGGAACAGGATATACAAGTTGGCCTGTTCACGTGTTGTGAGCTTCCTTGGGACAGGTTCTGGGTTTGCTTTATTTGGAAATCCCTGGTTTCTAGCAACTCACAGGCTCTTGGTGAATATCACCAACCACAACAACAGTGGTTAACTTGCATTAAGTACATGTGAAATGCTGGGCACTAGACCAATCCCTTTAAAAAAGTGAGGAGTTGGAGTTTGTTTTCCTAGTTCTGAGGGGCTTTGGTCAGTAAGAGAGGAGCATGCAGGGAATAGGGGAGGGACCTGCTATCCCAGAGGGCTACAGGAGGTGGCATGGTGTGGAGGAGGAGCTTGCCAGGGGCCAGGGTGATGGTGGAAAGACAGCATAGAGGAGAGGGCAGTGTGGTGCTGCTGAGAAGCTCTCAGTAGAGGGTGTAGTGTAGATGTTGTTCCTATGTAATACACTATAAACCTGTGCTCCCTTTCCAAGGAACTCTCCATTGTTCTTAAATGCTCAGTGTGTGTGTGTGTGGGTGGGTGTGTGGATGTGTGTGTGTGGGTGTGTGTTTAATGCATCACTGAGCAGAATCAGGCCTCAAGGCAGCCCAGTTATTTTTGGGTTACATACACCGTTTCATTAAACATGCCTAGGCTTATAAAAACAGTGGGCCATAGGAAGGTTAGGTTATTCACCCAGGGCCATACAGCTTGTAATTCACAGCTAGGACATAATCATATGTCCATAATTATACCTGATATGAAAGTGGATTTTAGAAATACCAGGAGGCCCCTTTTGCTCTTAAATGTGCCTTCAGTTGCCACAATTGAAATATGATTCTTTTGTTTCATGTCATTTCTTCATCTGTAAAAAATGGATACTATTGTTTACTGTGCAGGATTCATATGAAGTCAACAAAGGTAGGTTGTTGAAAGCTCATGGCACACAGTAGGCACTCAGCAAGTGTTAGTCCTTATTCCCTGGCTCCCTTCCCCCTTCTTCTCCTACCCACCCCAACTTCTCCTGTAGGGGAAGAAGGAAAGAAGAGTGAAAGAATAGGTTCCAGGAAGGGCATCTTCTCTGTTTATTAGGGTGAAAAGGACTACAGCAACAATTACTGAAACATCCAGGTTCAGGACCACATCCTGCTCCTACTCAGCTGCAGGGTCTGGGACAAGTTGCCTGGTTTGTTCGAGCCTCAGTTTCCACAGTTAGGCAATAAGTTTAGGTGCATTTAAGAACCAAAAAATTTAAAAAGTGCAAATGCCCCAGAAAACACCAAAATACTGTGTATGTGTGGGGCCCTATATTAGAAGAGGAGAAAGTCTTATTAACTGGAAGGTATCATCTAGGCCAGTAGTCATCAAGGATTATTTTTGCCCTCCAAAGGATACTTGGCAAAGTCTGGAGTCATTTTGGTTGCCACATGCCATGGGTGACATACCATTGATGTCTGGCAGGTAGAGATCAGGGATGCTGCTAAACATCCTACAATGCACAGGACAGCCTTCCACAGTAAAGAATTATTCTGCCCTAAATGTCACCAGTGCTTGAGGTTGAGAGAGAAACTCTGACCTAGAAGAAATAAAACAATACATGGAGATGTGGGCAGGATAGAAAACCATCAAGGATGTAGAGATAGTTTCTCTTTTGTCTACATCTTCCTTTTTGTGCATAAAAAAATCAGATGTAGTTTAAAGGTACATAAAAGTACAGATGAAGCCCTGGCTGGTAATACAGTGGATAAGGTGCCAGCCTGTGAACCCAAAGGTCACTGGTTCAATTCCCATCCAGTGCACATAACTAGGTTGCAAGCCAGGTCTCCAGCCAGATCCATAGCTGGAGGCAGGTGAAAGGCAACCATACGTTGATGTTTTTCTCCCTCTCTGCCCCTTTCCCATCCCCTCTCTCTAAAAATAATAAATAAAATCTTTTAAAAAAGTACAGGTGGTATAATAGAAGGAGGACTACGTTCTTACCAACCAACATTGGCAGATGTTCTCTGAGTTTCCTAATATTTTGAATGAAATACAAAAAGTCACAGATAAACTACTCTGTCATCTCCCTTCCATTCTCCAGCGATGTGGCCTCTGTCATAATTTTTTCTCTTTTGTGGTCCCTTTTTTTTTTTACACTTTACAAATAATATCCACATACAAGGTGTTGTATGGATTTACATATTTTTTCTTTAAAATTAAAAAAAATAAATGGATTGGGATGATATTAGTTAATAAAGTTATGTAAGTTTCACCCTGGTTGGGTGGGTAAGTTAGTTGGAGCATCATCTTGTACACCAAAAGTTTGCAGGTTTTGTCCCCAGTCAGGGCACATACCTCAATTGTGGGTTCAATCCCTGGTCAGGGCACCTCATATGGGAGACAACTGATTGATGTTTTTTTCTCATGTTACTGTTTCTTTCCCTCTCCCTTTCTTTCTTTCCAGAATCAATGAACATATCCCCAGGTGAAGATTTAAATTTTTTATATAGGTTTCAGGTATACAATTAGTAATACCTCATCTGTTCATTGTGTTGTGCATTTAACACCTAAAGTCAGATATTCCATCACCATATATTTGATCCCCTTTACCCTTTTCTACATCTTCCCACTCCCTTTCCCTTTGGTAGCCCCCATACTGTTGTCTGTGTTTATGAGTTTTTGTTCATTCGTAGCTTTCAGTTTTATATCCCATGTATGAGTCAAATCATATGGTTCTTGACTTTTTCCATCTGATTTACCTCACTTAGTGTGATATTTTCAAGATTCATCCATGTTGTCACAAATGGCAGTATTTTATCTTTTCTTATGGCTTAGTAGTATTCTATTGTATATATGTACCACATATTATTTATCCAATCATCTTTTGGAAGACACCTCAGTTGTTTCCATGTCTTGGCCACCTTGAATCATGCAACGAATACAGGTGTACATATATCTTTATGAATAAATACAGGGAGCACTAAAATACATAAAATAATTACTAACACAACTTAAGGGAGAAACTGACAAAAACATGACTATAGTAGGGGACCTAAATACCCAATTGACAGCTATGGATAGATCATCCAAACAGAAAGTCAATAAGGAAATATTGACCCTAAGTGACATATTATGCCAAATGAATAAAATCAACATTTACAGAACCTTTCATCCCAGAATACCAGATTATACATTTTTCTCTAGTACACATGGAATATTCTCAAGGATAGATCATATGTTGGGATATAAGACTAACCTTAACAAAGTTAAGAATATTGAAACCAGCCCTGGCTGAGTAGCTCAGTTGGTTAGATCATCATCCCAACATGCTTAAACTGTACTTTCAACCCCTGGTCAGGGCACATACCAAAATCAGCCAATGAATGCATAAATAAATGGAAGAACAAATGGGTGTTTCTCTCTCTGTCAATAAAATCAATGAATAAAATATATATTTTTAAAGATTCAAATTACACCAAGCAGACATTTTTTCAATGAATGCACATGGAAGGATATCATATGCAACTTGCTCTTCACAAAACAGCTACTTGAGTTGACCGCATACAGGTAGGGTTGGATTTGATCTGGATCTTTTCAGTCTGATTAATTGTCCAAGTTGAACTCATTCATCCTTCATGCTGCACCAATTATAGAGGAAAGTAAATTGCTTCATCAAAGTTTGTGGTCCTTGTATTCCTGGAATGGAATACAGTACCTCCCAGTGTGGGAGGCAAGCCCACTCATGAGAAGAAGTGAAAGCGGGTACCATGCACATATCATGTCTCCCCCCATGTAAAAAGTTAGCTGCTTCAGCAAACACAGGCTTTGAGGGCAATTTGGGGTCCTTGTGGCCACATCATTTTCCTCTCACTGTCCCCTGTGGTTTGTAGAGGGACTCATCAGCTTCCAGCCCTGTACTTCTGGTGAAATGGTCTCAAGATGAGCCTCTCAATCTCCCTGTGCAAACAGATCAATGCGTGGGCTGGAGATGCAGGCAGCACCATATGATGTCAAATGCCTTTTCTGGGATTTCTGGTCACCTTCGTCACCCTCTCACAGGCAGCCTTGGCCCTGGTGGGTTTGGGGAGAGAAAGACACCCTGCTAAGTGGCCCCTTCCTCATCCTGCAGCTGGTTGTGTGTGTGTGGGGGGGAAGGAGGTGAATGCCCAGTCTGCATTTTCTAGAGACAGAAATGGAAAATAAAGCAATGGTTTCCTGCTATTAAACGGGAGTGTGATTAGTTATAGGAAAATCAATTCATTCTCTGGCTTTGGAGAAGGCTTTTAAGTGTGAAAGGGGATGCTAATCCCCCGGGAAATGATTTTTAAGCAAAACTGCCTTAGTTCTGCCAGCTGCTTAGATAAACACCAGAGGGGAGGGGACAGCTTTTCTCTACATGTAGCAGAGGTTCCAGAGGAGTCTTCTTTCTTCCTTCTCCCTCCCTCCTTCCTCCCTTCTCCCTTATCCCATTTCTCCCTCACTCCCACATCCAGTGAGAGTTCATTCTGTGTCTTGACAACAGATAGAAACAGCCTGTCCTCATGGAAGGTCAGGCAGCAGAGTGGGATGGTAGTGAAGACAGAAACTCAGAGAGGGAATGGTATTTCAACAATACCTTTGGACAGGTACTTTTTACTTCCTTTCTTTCCCCTGCTTCATTTATCTCTCTTTTTTTCTCTGCTACTTTCCATTGTAACCACTTCTTCATCTCCCTTTGCCTTTTCTTTCCTTCTCCCCACCTTTCCTGGGAGAACCCTAACATCTTGAGAAACATCCCTGGAGCAATCTGCAGAGTGTTGGCTGCAGGATACAGGTGAGCCTCCCTGCAGTTCACCCCATGTAGAGACACACAGAATCACTCCCAGAGGTACAGGACCCAGAGTACAGATTCCGTTTAAGACCTGTGTTCATTTCTGCCCTCCTAGGACTGCTGAGAGTCAGCATTCCTTTGGGTGAAAGAGCACGCTTTGTTCTGTCCTGAGTGTGACCTTGTTCACCACCACTCATGCCTACATCCTCCACCTACAGCATGATGCATCCCTCCTTGAGCCATTTTCATCTGTCTATGTCCATAGCAGCTCCCATCTTTCCCTCCATCTTTTATACTTTCCTCCCTGGGTACACATGGGAAAGTGCTTGTTACATAATTTCTTCTAACCAATCTTGCCCAAACATAAGTGTGATTTGCACATCAGTGAAAATTTATAGCAACAAAATATTTTGAATGAGGGTGATGATGACACTAACAGGGCTAACATAGCCAGAGAGATTACTGGTCATCAGACACTATGCAGCACTTCACATTTTGATCTCCTTTAATTTTGGAATAACTTCAGAAGGTAGCTGCTATCATCAATTCTTGTTTTAAAGATGGGAAAACTGAGGCTCAGAGAGGTTAACTAACTCTTCCAGAGGACCAGATGTAGGAGATGGGTGCAGATTTGTTTGACCCCAAAGCCTATGCCCAGTGATGTCCTACCCCTTTGGCACAGTATGAATAAAGAGAAAGCCATGTGTTACTGAATAAGATGTCATTTTTCAGCAGAGACTTCATTCAGCAGGAGTGGTGAAAAGATCATACTTGTGTAACCTTTTTGTGCTTTGCCAAGGCCATACCACCCTGACCTCCATTCCAGAAATCTTTGAATGTCCTACTCCAGGCCCTGCCCAGCCACTTAGCATTTACAAGCTTGACCAAAGACTGGTGGATATAAAGTCATAGCTACGTGGAGGGCTACAGAGGCAAGAACATAGTATTTGGAATCACACAGACTGAAACCTGAATTCCTGGCCTACCGCCACTTCCTAGCTGTAGGACCTTGGGGAGAATATGGATCTCCTTTTCTGCTCATCTACCTCATCTGCAAAAGGTTTCCAAGTCACAAGCTAGCTGCAAGGATTGGAGGGTTACTATATGTAATGTACCCAGCACATAAGTGGCCAGCACCACCCCTCTTCTTTCTCAAGTCAGGGAACTCTCCTCCCAGGCCCCTTTGTGCTCCACCCTGTGCACACACTTGAGCTCACCTGTGTGGCAAAGTTGGGGGTACTGAACTGTGTGTTGGGCTTGGGTGACTTGCTCCTGTCTGTCTTCTTTGTGTATCCCTCACTTAACAGAACAGCTTTTTCTGCCTCATCAGGAGCTGCTCTTCTCTCTTTGGAATGCTTGACTTGAGGGGCAAGTGCCGACTATGTGAGATATTATTGTTTTTCCAAAAGTGCTTAGAGCTTCTCATTTCCACAAGTCACAGCTGGGGTGGCCCAAGGCCATCTGGTTTACCTGCAGCTACTGAGTTCAGGCCATATGTGCCCTCTTGGAAGAGATGCAGAGTTTAGGGGGTTATGCAGAGCTCAGCCAAAGCCAGCACACAGGAGGGCTGCTCTCAGCTCCTGAAGGATGAGGGGATGAATCTGGTGTCTGCTCATCTATCTTCCTTCTCACTTTGTGGGTGTTCTGAGATCCCATCTGGTCGGTCACTCACCCAGCAGGGTGGGCAGGTGGGGGCCCAGCTGGTGTGAACTTTTGGTTGATGAGGCTGATGTCAAGAGTTTGATGCCTACAATGAAAAGCGTACACACTTTTCAATCAGACACATGTGAGTCACATCCTAGTTCTGCCACGCTCTTGCTGTGCCACTCCGGACAAGTCAATTTATTCCTGGGCCTTAGTCCTCTCATCTGTAAAATGGACTTATAATTACAACTTGCTAGGGTTGTGACTATTTAAGGAGATAATCCACATAAAGTGCTTCAAAACATTGTTTGGCCCATAATCAGTGCTAATACTAAAGCTTGCCCATGTCAGCTTTTGAGAGCCAATTGTTAAATTTTTAGGAATCTTGAAAGGTTGAAATTGGGCATGCCATAGTGGGACTATTTACACCACAGAAATCAGCAAACACCGTAAATCAGGATTCTCTGACTCTCCCTGGAGCTTACATGGCTACACATTTGTTCCTTTCCTTTTTTTTTTTTTTTTTTTTTTTTTTTTTGCTGTTATCTGTGTTCTCTTTTCTAATTCAAAACCATCCCCCAAGACTGAAAGCACAGATGTTTCTGGGCCAGCCTAGCCTGTACTGGATATGAAAACACGCTGCTCCTTTCTAACCCAGTCCCACTGAGCCTATGAGAGCCCAGGTTCTTTCACATCTCTCTCGAAACTGGCGTGACAGCCTGGGACTGACATGGTCTAGACCCCCAAGGATCTTGTTGCCTGAAGGGATGTGCCTCTCCCTCCTACAGCCCCTGTAGTTCTTGTCTCCTTGTCCTCCCTTCTGCGCTTCTTCCTTCCATCCTCCTCTCCCTTCATCCTCTTCTCTTACTCCCTTTCTCTCACTTCCACTATGTCCTGCCTTTATAAACTCCCAGCGAGTCTCTTCCATGCTTGGCACCCTTTCAGCACCTAGGACAGCTCTCCACAGCATGTAGTAGAGTTTCTCCTGCTGTGGATTACATTTTGCATTGCATTTATGTTCTTGGATGCAGACAACAGTATGATGATGCCCAGAGAGAGGAGAGTGGGGGCTGGGTGGAGGTGAGTGAAGGGCAGAGGAGTATGGGAGACATCTGTAATAATGTCTTAATAGATAAATAAAAGGATACATGCTAAGCTAATGTTTTAAGCAGCACAAAAAGAGAAAAAAGGAAAGGAAAACATTGTATTGGGTTCAGCTTGTGCCTCCCACCCACACAAAACTTTTCAGATCCAAGCAAGAGACACTCACTGAGTCTTATCCATTTCCACACCTAGGAGACCGGTCTAAGGGCAGTGCTGACAGGTAGTGCCATCTTCAAATGGGACCGATTTGATTAGTGTCTAGAACTTAGGTTCCATGAGGTTCACATTTGCACACCATCTTAACTCCAGGTCCAACATAATGTCTAAGGTAATGGCTAGGACAATGTTTGGCTTTCATAAATATATGAATTAATGAATGATAATCAGGAATTCATTTGTCATAATAACTTTTGGATGTAAAACAAAAAGGTAGACTACTGGGAATGGAGAACTGCAGCTGTGCGGCTGAAACTTGATAAGCTACATTATTTTCTTTTCTACTATGACACCCTCATGCTCTTCCTCAAAGACGCAGACCCTCAGACTTTCATAGTTTTCAGAAAAAAAAAGAGATAATATCTCAAATATTCCTTTCCCAGGAACTCAGAGATCTCCAAAGCACCACCCTTTTATACATTGGGAAGCGAAGTCCCAGAGAAGAGTGAACTGTTCAAGGTCATTTAGTTAAGGAGAAACACAGCTCACATCTGTGCACACTTAACCTTATGCCAGAGCCTGGCTGTTTAACTATTAGGATAACTTGCTTTTTTATTTTTTCTTGGCATCTTGAAGATGTTATCAATCAACTATAGGCAACCTGGTAAACCAGCACTTATAACCTTAAGGTTTGTGTCCAATCCAAATGGCTTACTCCTGTATCTGGTGTTGAGGGGAAGTACATTAATTGGGCACCCATGGTGTGCCAGGCACCAAAATGGGAACTTTGACATTCTGTTGCCTCACTTAATTCTCCCTACAATATTAAATGTTAAGGACTACTTTGCCTATTGTCTAGGAAAGAAAATATAAGCTCCTAGAGTTTAAGTAACTTATCCAAGATTATATAGCTGGCAAGAATCAGAGCCAGTGTATTTCTCAATGAACTGATTGACTTTGAATACTTTTGTGTCTTTTCTTATATGAATATTCTTTAACTGCTGCTGGGGAGGGATACAGTATGCAACAGTTTGGAAAGAAATAGCCTAATGGTAAATAATGTATGAAATAGGTATTAAATCAATGGAACTAGGAATATAGATTGAATATGTATTTAATTGCTGCCATGTGCAAGACATTAAAGTAAGCTAATAAACACTGGCTGTGTGGATAGAAGGGTAAAGCATTTAATTTACATGAACACCAGAAAATAAACTCTGGGCTTCTGTTTGTTAAAGGACTGCCAGGTTGAAAGAGATTGTGGAATTCCAAACTTTAGTCTCATACAGAATGCCCTCTGCAATGTCCAAAGACTCCAGGTAATGACTCTGTGTGGTGGGGAACACTATGCTAGTTTCTTTTCTCAGCCAGCTTTAGCTGTGAGAAAGGCCATCCTCACAGTGTCTTAAGGTCTCCGTTGTAACTCCATCTGTTGGTTCCCAGGCTATGGACTTCATGATAGCATAGCTAGTGTTTGTCTTGCTCTCCACTGTTTCTTAAGCACCTGACACACGGCCTGGCCCATATTAGGTGCTCAAAAAATATTTCTTGAGTAAATGAATGGATGGATGATGAATGGTACCAGTTCTACTCTGAGAACTCAAAATAAATCAGATATTTCCTTTGTATATCAGTCCTTTCAGTATTTTGAGCCAGACATCATATCTTTAATGGGAGACTCTAATTAACTGTTATTTTGTGTTGGAGAGGTAGAAATAACAGAATGGTTATAAATTAAGCAGTTTGTTTTTCTTAAGTACATTATATTGATTATCCTGTTACAGTTGTCCCAGTTATTTTCCATTTCTTTCCTTCCACCCAGTGCCCGCTTCCCTCCAGCAGTCCCACTCCCCTTAGTTCATGACCATGGGTTGTCCATATAAGTTCTTTGGCTTTACTCATTCTTACACTAATCTCAACATCTTCCTGTCTACTCGGTATATACCAATTATGCTTCTTAATCCCCGCACCATTTTCTAATTTTTCTCCCTTCCCCTTTTCAGCTGATACCCCTCCAAATGCTCCCCATACCTATGACTCTGTTCCTATTCTGGTTGTTTGCTTAGTTTGTTTTTGTTTTTATTTTTTACATTCCATTGTTGGTAGTTGTGAGTTTGTTATCATTTTAATGTTCATAGTTTTTATCTTCTTCTTTTTCTTAAGTAAGTTCCTTTAACATTTCATATAATAATGGCTTGGTGATGATGAACTCCTTTAGCTTTACCTTATCTGAGAAGCACTTTACCTGCTCTTCCATTCTAAATGATAGCTTTGCTGGACAGAGTAATCTAGGTCATAGGTCCATGCTTTTCATCACTTTGAATACTTCTTGTCAGGCCTTTCTTGCCTGAAAAGTTTCTTTTGAGAAATGAGTAGAAAGTCTTATAGGAACTCCTTTGTAGGTAACTCTTTTCTTTTCTTTTGCTGCCTTTAAAAGTCTCTCTTTATCTTTAAACTTTGACATTTTAGTTATGATGTGTCTTGGTGTGGTCCTCTTTGGGTCTAGCTTGTTTGGGATTTTCTGTACTTCCTGGGCTTGTATATTTCCTCCATCAAATAAGGGAAGTTTTCCTTTATTATTTTTTCACATACATTTTCAATTGCTTTCTCTTTCTCTTCTCCTTCTGGCACCCCTTTGATTTGGATGTTGGTACATTTACAGTTGTTCAAGAGGTCCCTAAGCCTCTCCTTATTTTTTTCAATTTTTCTTTCTTCATTCTATACTGGTTGACTGTTTATTTCTTCCTTATGTTCCAAATCATTGACTTGAATCCTGGCTTCCTTTCCTTCAACATTGGTTTCATATGGATTTTCCTTCATTTCACTTAGCATCACCTTCATTTCTTCCCTTATGCATTTGCCATACTCAAGCATGCCTATCAAGTCTGTGAGCATTTTTATCACTCTGAATCTGTTAAGTTCAGTAGCTGTCTCCTCATTGCTTAGTTCTCCTACTGGAACCTTGATCTTCTCCTTCTTTTGGGCCATACTTTTTTGTCTTCTCAACTTGATAGCATCCTGTGTCTGCCTCTGTGTTTTAGGCAGAGCTGTTGCACCTGTTACTGTGTAGGTGATGGAGCCTTATGGTATTCTTCAGTGCAGGGAAACCCACTTCACCAAGTTGTGGTGCTGTATATGGGTGAGGGGTCTAAGAGGGAACATTGCTGTCTGCTCAACACTTCCCCCCTTTTCCAGGCACTTCTCCTACTTTTCATAAGGGACTTGTGATCCTCTAGCTATTGCCCTGGTGAAGGTTCCCACAGTGGATGGGTTTAAGGATGTTCTAGGTGTATGGGGATATTCTAAACAAGCAAACTCTGCTGAGAGAACACCAGTTTCTTCCACTGCCCCAACCCCCACTAGTTTTTACTGTCAAAAGCAATGAGGAGTATTATGCTTAGTGAAATAAGCCAGTCAGTGAAAGACAAATACCATGTGATCTCACCCATTACAGGACAATAATCAACGAAACAAATAAACATGCAAAATAGAACCAAATACATGAATACAATGAATAGACCTTGAGTGGGCAAAGGGGAGGGAGCAGGGGGAGGGGAAAGAGGAGGCAAAGAAGGGGAGCAGTTTAGTCAAGGAACTAGTATGAAAGAACCATGGACATGGAAAACAAGTGGGATAAACTTTGTGGGGAAGTGGGTGGGTGGGGAAGGGGACAGAGGGGAGTAAATAGAGGATGAATATAATACAATAATAAAATTAATTTTTTTTTAAAAAAGCAATGAGGTTTTATTTTTTTCTGTTGCTGGAACCGTAATCTGCACAGTCTGGCTTGGGGCTGAGATTGCTCCCCAGGTGTCCCTCCTGACTGTTATAATATGTGGCTGCATTTTCTGCTGGCTAGCCACTGCCTTGCTATTGCTGCCACTGCCACTACCACTGCTGCCACATGGCATCCTTTCTACCCCAGCTCCACCCCTCCTACCTGTTTGGATGAGTATTATTTCTTTTTATATGTATTTGTTGGACTTCATGTGGGTCAATTTTCTGATAGTTCTGGTTGTTTTTAGTTTTGAGGTAGTTGTATTTCTTCTTATTGTTGTGGAAGGTGGTGAAGCATGTCTACCTAACCTCCATGTTAGCCAGAAGTCCTCAGATTATGCACTTTATATATGCTTGATGTGTTAATTACTTTACATGTACATGTTATTCCATTTCATCTTTCCAGCACCTCAGGGAGATAGCAGTATGGTGATTTCTGTTTATAAGAAAATTGGTACATTGAGAGTTTGTATGAGTTACTTAAGACTACACAGTAGCTGATTCAGGACATGAGCTCATGTATCTCATTAATCATTTTAATGCTTTTCAGGTAATGGCTTGAGTTCATTTGAAATTTGGGGCTTGCCCAGCATTTGATAAAAGTGGGGTTAATTCAGGTCTTCAATTTTTCCATCCTTAGAATTGGGAAATAAATTATGATTAAGAGGAGATCTACATTTACCAAAATGGTGTTGCTTCTATAATTATGAAAATTACTGATTGTGATACAAGTAAGGGTCAAAGACAGTTGATGGGAAAATAAGTTTCATGAATCTTTTCAATATAGACTTCATAATAGTTTTTAGTTACTTCATGGGATAAGATTGAAGTGGAAAAACTAGTCATAAGTCCTGTTGCCTGGGAGTGAAAAGACTCTGCAAGTCACAAACACTCTCCTGCTGCTTGAGATTGGAGGTTGATTGAGACTTTTTATGAACATATTTGGCAGGAAGTCACATCTGTAGCAACAGCTGGCTGGAAAAAGATTAAGGATGGGTTGGGCCAGGTTTAGTGATGAATGCTGCTTTAAATTCCTTCCCAGAAATTTCCAAAGTGAGTCCTAGTACAACTACAGAGGGAATAATTGGGTGAGGAGCTGTCATGTTTGTCTTTTGCAGAGAGAAGAATGTGTGTCCTTGTTTAAGCTTTGCAGGCTGATAAAATGGGTGTTTATTTCTCTCTATCACACAGGTATGGCTCATTCACTGAGAGAGTTTGGAATTAATATCTTCTAGGAACTTGGGAATACGCCTAATTCTCAGACTTGTAAGAAAAGTAAATTAGTAGGAGGTACCTTTGAAGCCCCCATATTATTGTCTATTTTTCCTTGAAACTATTTCATATCCTGGGAATTTTTAAAAAGAATTTATATATTACTTTTAGAGAGAGGGTAAGGGAGAGAGGCAGAGAGGGAGAGAGACATAAATGTATGGTTGCCCTGGCTGGGAATCAAACCAGCGATCTTTGGGTTCACAGGCCAGCACCTTACCCACTGTGCCACCAACCAGGGCTTATTTTTAAAAGTATGTGTAATTAAGCCCTGGCTGGTGGCACAGTGGATAAGGCGCTGGTCTGTGAACCCAAAGGTTGCTGCTTTTATTCCCAGTCAGGGCACATAACCAGGTTGCAAGCCAGGTCTCTAGCCAGGTCCATAGCTGGAGGCAGGTGAAAAGTAACCATACATTGATATTTCTCTCCCTCTCTGCCTCCCTCCCTTTCCCTCTCTCTAAAAGTAATAAATAATATCTTTTAAAAATGCATGTGTAATTATTGACTAAGTATCTCTCTTACATATTTCTGTATTGTAAGCTTTAGGAGGGAAAGAAGGTATCCCCCATATCTGTCTTATTCATCATTGTGCCATCAGCAATTTTCAGTGTTGAACTTATAGTAGGTATTCAATAAATGTTTATTGTGTGATTGTCTGAAAATTAGCATTCTAGAATTACAATGTGAATTATAATAGCAAAAACATTAATAACATGACTGATCTGGAACTCAGGAAAAATACAGGTTCAAATCTTTGCTCCACTATTTCTTAAATGTGTATTCCTAGGTAAATCATTTTTACGCTGAAGTCTTGAGTGTCTTATTTTGTAAAATGTAAACAATAACATTTGCCTTAAAGGGTTTATGTGAAAGCTGAAAAAAATAGTGCATCTCAAGCACTTAGCATAATGGCTAGTATACAGTTAAGTTGTTATTTGTTGTTAATACAATTATCATTGTCAGTATATCTTGAAACTCTCTCACATTTTAAAAGAGTTTTGGTTGAGAGAAGGTTGCATTTATTTTTTAAACCATTTTATTGAGATATAATTGACATACACAAAGCTATACCTAATTTAATGTACACAACTTGGTGAGTTTGGAAATTAGCATACACCCATGAACTCATCCCCACAATCTGTATCATAAACGTATCCATCACCTCCAAAAGCTTCCTTCTGCCCTTTTTTTGATGATGATGATAAGAATATGTAACCTAAGATATACAGCTCCTATAGCTATACCCAGAGTTTCTTTTAAATAAACCTACTATGAATATGCATGGTTATGTCTCTTCATTGAGGATCTGTTTACTAATGTTCTTTGAGAATGACTTGGATAAATTGTAGACCTTGGGTTTCACCAACTTCAGAGCAAGCTCCTGTGGTCTCAGAAATATATTTTCCTGGCAACAAAAGTAAGTACACTAATAGCAGCTAACAAATTAACTCTTATTATACAGCCATCCCATCACAGTCTTTCTCAGACTTCACCCATGTAACAAAACAGTGATGTGGTTCCTACTATCACCATTTTACAGAGAAATAAATTGAGGCTTGAATGAATAAAATGCATACAATCACAGGGCCAGTACATGGCAGTAGAATAAGAATCTGAACCCAGACAGTCTGACTCCAGAGCCTGAAATACTGACCACTACACTACAGTTCATCTCTCACATAGAGGTACTCAGTATTCACTTGCTGAATAAAAGGGGGATAGGTTGAGGCTTGCTTATACTTGATCTATTTTACAATCTAGACTGTAGAACAGGGTTTGAGAGGGCACTTGCTAAGGGGTTTCAAGTCAGTTGTGCACAGAAGCAAGGCCAGGATTAACCCATGAAGTTGGGTGGTGAGAGGAGTTGAAGAAATACCAGAAGACTTGGGATACTTATTCTCTTCAGCTATTTGAGAACTTGGCAAACTACCTTCTAGGAAGCTTGGACTCCAAGACTAAGATGTCAGTTAGGGTTGGAAAGGTATCCTGACACAAATTTAGTGAAATTTTCATTGCCATCCAAGTTTGAGGATGAACAAGTCCAGGAGAACCAGGCTATACTATCTGAACATGAACCTTGAATGACCATCATCTAGGGTCATTATCTAACTTTGATCATCAGATTGGAACACTTGATTTACTTAATGAAACTTAGAGTGGTGCTTCTTCACTTGGAACAAAGTGTAGTAAGTTTCCAATTCAATTTAATTGACTCTGGCGATCTATCATTCATTCTCTTCCCTTCTTTCACCAGAACAGAGTTTTACAATGGGTAATGCAGGGGCATTTAGTGCCCCAGTATCAGACTAGGAAAGTCAACTGCCCATTTTAGCTGAGAGCATAAAGGTACACCTGTAGGAGTGAATATAAAATAGAGAACAGTCTACCCATCCATCCACCCATCCATTCACATATTCACTTGTTCACTTACCTACTCATCATTCCATACAAATATCCATTCATTCAACAAATATATAATGAGTGCTGTGTATAGTTGCCATGTTGAGCACTGTGGATATGAACATCGAAGACATGGTCCCCTGACCTCAGAAAATTCACAGTAGTAGGAAAGGAGGATCTTTTTGTGGCTCCTAGTTGAAACCATCCCTGTTACATAAAAGCCACCCAAGAAATGTATGTTGGATGAATGAGTTAATAAATAAACCACAGAGACACTGTTAAAAGAATGCAAGGCAGGTGAAGAGGAAGCCCAGCCCAGTTAGGGAGGCAGGGCATGAGGCTAGGAAGGGGGAAGTAGCAATTTAGAACCAGAGACTGGATGGGCTAGGAAGGCAGAGACAGGTTCAGAAGGTGAGCCCTGGGGCCAGAACTGCCTTTTCATCCAACTGATTGTAGCTCGAAGATTAAGCACTGCCAAGATTCTTGAAGGTTCTGGACCAGGCATTTTTAACCTGAGGTCCATAGATAGAATTCAAGGATTCTATACATTTGGATATGAAAAAAATGACATCTTTATTTGTGTTCACTCTAACTGCAAAGTTAGCGTTTCTTTCAATTACGGTAGGCAACAAACAGAATCTGTGACTGTCATCGGTTGAATTATAGATCTTTTCATATCACATTAAATTGTTGCCGATATCCCAAAATATTATTTATGCCCATCACTCAGTACTTTGAAATTATGATAGTCATTAAGTCTGCTGCTAGATCTTGTTATTTAATGCATTAATAAAGAAATTGATGTCTTGCCAAATCACAAGTCTGTTTTTAAAATATTTTGAGAACTGTTGCAGTATCATTGATGTCCTTTAATTCTACTTTTTATGAATTTAAAAGCATTCTGAGGAGGGGTTCATAGCCTTCATTAGACCAAAGGGGTTCAAGGTACACAAAAAGTTTAGAATCCCTGGTTTAGGACCAAATGCTCTTTTGTTCAGAGAGAATGAGACTCAAGTTGGTTGTGGGTGTTGGAGAACTGGGTTTGGGGAAAGAACCAAGTGTTTTGGTTGACTGGCTGGTGTTAAATGGTATTTCCAGTGCTCCATTGATAGAGGGTGATTTGGTGCAAGCCCTTTGACTCCTTGCTGAGTCTTTATTACTACGGTGCTTTATGAACAGGAAAACCTCACCAGGTTTTCCTCACTGCCCCCAATGGGCTTCCCTGGCAAAGTCCACTGACCATGAAGGAAGAGTCAGCTAATCACTTCACAATTAGAACATGGAGGGAGATACTACCTTCCAGATGCTGGTACCAGACTTCCAAATTTATTATCATTTCAAATTGAGTAATGAATGTCATGCATTGTGCAAAGGATCCATTTAGGTTTATTAAACCACTTGGATGCTATTCCAATTGAGTATTTTCGTCATCTCTTGAAGAGATAAATTTATGGTTGTGGCTTGCTCTGTTAAGGTGATCTTGACATCCTCCCTGATATGGTTTATTATTATTATTATTTGCCATCAAAGTAAAGTGCTTAAAATAATTAGTTCAGAGCCAAGCTGATAAAGCTAACAAATCTGTAAATTGGGTCATGGGTGGTCTTTTAGGATGCCCACTGTGCTTAAGAGGTGAGCTAGAGCAGGCTGAGTGGTGGATAAGACAGGGGTAGATGGGGACAAGAGCCCTGATGCAGAGCAGTGAGTCCCAGTGCACTTGCTAGTGCAGCTGCTGTATGTGCGGATTGAAACTGGATTGTTGGTGTATCCAGGAGGGAGTCCTGGCCATCTAAGAATGGCTGGAAATAGGGCTGAGGTGGTAAATGTCATGTTAAGTTTGCTGCAAGCTTTGTTCTGACATGTCCAGGAGTCCTGGCTCAATGGCGAGTTCACCTGGTCATCCACTCACTTGACCCCTGTCATTTTCCTGTGGGATTTAGAAGAGAAGAGAAACTCAAAGGTCTCCTGCTATCCTTCACCATATCTCTTCATGACTCAAAGTAGAATCTGTTTTTCTTATTATTTAGCATGCATAGAATTTAAAAGTAACAATGAATGAATCATATAATGTATGCTATGTACCCACTCAGATCCAGTGGCTGTGAATGTTTTGCCACTTTTGCATCATCTACATATATTGTGTAATAAAATATGTGAATGTTTCTGTGTGAGAATGTGTGTGACAAAATAAACTTTCAGGTATCAACCCCTAATCCTTCAGCCTGTATCTTCTAAGAATAATAAAAAATTTTAGATACCTGAGAAAAATGAACAATTATTCCCTAATGTTATCTAAAATACAGTAAATAGATTTCCCAAGTTGTCCCCTCAAATATTATTTTAAATCCCTCTTTAAAAACCAGGTGGTGGGCATTCAATGCACTATGCATATCAAAAATGTATACTTGAAACCTATATAATTGCTATGATCCTATTACCAATGTCAACCCAATAAATTTAATTAGAAAGACTATAAATATAAAGCATTATAATAAATAATTAAAAACCAGGATCCTATTAAAGTTTATATGTTTTATTTGACTATTAATCTTTAAATCTAGAACAAACATTCTGAATATTTTTGGTTTCAAGATCTCTTTACACTCAAAATTATGGAAGGACTTTTGTTTATATGGATTATATCTGTCTATATTTACTGATAGATAGTGACTTTGAGAACTTTTTAAAATGCAGGGATACATGACCACATATTTCCTTATCTGCTACAGTAGTGATATCATATGTTCAAACTGTTATAACACAGTTCTGGAGTTTGGGAAGTCCAAGATCAAGATGCTGGCAGATTCTGTATCTGTTGAGGGCCCACTTCCTAATTCACAGAGAGCTGTCTTCTCTCTGTGTGCTCACACAGTAGATGGGGTAAGGGAGTTTTATGGGGGTCCCTTTCATATGGGTGCTAATCCCATTCATGGAGGCTCCAACCTCATGACCGAATCACCTCCCAAATGTCCCACCTCTTAATACGATCACATTAGGTTTCAACCTGTGAATTTGAGTGAGGGATACAAACGTTCAGTCTGTAATACCAGGGTTGCTGCTACATATCCTGCAATGCACAGGACAGCCCCTCCATGACAGAAAAGTATGCAACCCAAATGGCAATAGCACTGAGCTTGAGAAATCCCCTTCTATATTCATCTAAAATGAGTTTAATCATTCATTGGGAGCTTAGAGGGTGTGATATTTTTAAAAGATTTTATTTATTACTTTTAGAGAGTGGGGAAAGGAGGGAGGCAGAGAGGGAGAGAAACATCAATGTATGGTTGACTTTCACCTGCCTCCAGCTGGGGACCTGGCTGGAGACCTGGCTTGCAACCTGCTTATGTTCCCTGACTGGGAAGAGAACCAGCAACTTTTGGGTTCACAGGCTGGCACCTATCCACTGAGCCACCAGCCAGGGCAGTTTTATTTATTTTTAGAGAGAGGGGAAGGGAAAGAGAAAGATAGGGAGAGAAACATCAATTGGTTGCTTCTTGGACTTGCCCCAACCTGAGACTGAACCCGCAACCCAGGCATGTGTCCTAACTAGGAATCAGATCAGTGAACTTTTGCTTTGTGGGATGACATCCAACCCAATAAGCCGCACCAGCCAGGGCACAATCTAATTTTTAATGTTAGTCTTTTTCAAGGATAGTTCATGTATTGATTGTAGCAAACATTTATAAAGCCCCTACTCAGTGCAAGGCACTGTGTCAGGTGCTCTAGGGGATGCAGTCATGTAGAACCCTATGTGGCAAGCAGCTGGAAACAGTTGGAGAATGGGAGGAAAATACCACATTCTGGGTCACCTCTTGTCTGCATGTCTGCATCTATCTCAGCTACTCAATCTTTCCCTCATCACAGACATTTGGGAGACAACTGTGGGTTTTAAATTGGTAGCAGGAGCTTGGTGAGGAAGCTGTGGCTGGACTCATCTATTTTTGTTCAAAGTGAAGCAGATCTTCATAAATGGGGCAGTAGCCTTCTCTTTAGGCAGCCAGCCCTCAGATGTTCTGGGTGCCATGAAATTCTTTTGCATGTGGGCATCAAAACTGCTCTCTGGGACCCCTTACATTGAGGGGACAGATGTTTATGGCACTGTCTTGTCCCATGAACATTTGCCCTTTTTGCTTTCATTTTCTCAGTGTGCCTCATGCTGTGGCTGCCCTGTCTATTTACTTTGTCCATGCTTTGTTCCTTTGAGGGGCTGATTTTTCTGTGGCAACAGCTTGAAGAAGCTGCATCTCTTGGCTCAGAGGTCCTCAGGCCAAGCTGTAAATCAGCATCAGTGTGATCACGATAAAATATAGATTCCAGTTCTTCCTCCCAGGTGTTCTGCTGCAGGAGCTAGGAATCTTGTTGACCAACTCCCACAGGGATCCTTGTGCTCCAGATGGAGAACCTATGGAAGTGTGCTTTACATGTCAGAAAATGAGAATCCCAGTACTGGATAATCTGGGACTTGGTTCTCATCCGCCATGGTCCTTTTTCTTTTTTTCCTAATTTCTGGGTCCAATAGAAAGAAAATGATGTCCCCAGTTTAAGATCCTTCTCTGGTCTCTCACTATTTTCAGAATAAAATACCCACAGCCCTTTCCTGCGGTGTAGGTCCTGCATGCTCTGCTCCGTATCCACCTCTCTCATCATCCTGGGCTGCTCTCTCCCTCGATCATCCGCTCCAGATGCACTGACCTTCTTTCAGCTCCCTGAACAAGTTGTCCTCCATCTCAGAACCTTTGCACCTACCTGCAAGCTATCCCTCTACCTTAAATATCCTGCCTCTTGCTTTCTAGGCAGGTTCCTCTTCCTCCCCCAGGGTCAGCTCTAAGGCTGTCCCATGAGACAGGTCATTTCTGACCTCTTTCTTGCTAAAGTTGCCCCCCACCCCAATTAACTCACCTACCACCCTCTTCCTTCCACTCCTAGCAATTGCCACAATTGACAAAACATATGAGGTTCTGTATTTGTTGTCTTGCCAACCAGCTAGGCTCACGGGGCGGGAGACTTGGGTCACTACTGTGGGCCCAGAACCTGATTTAGCATTTGGTATATCATGGCACTCAGTAAATATTTAGTGGATAAATAAGTGGGTACATGGCTAGACTTTTTCCATCTGTTTTCCTATATTTGCCAAGTGCCACTCATCTTAGAACTCAGAACGCTCTGTCTGGGAGGAAGGGCAGACTGGTTTGGCCCCCTTGAACTTACGCACTGGCTGCTAGGCCTGACTATTCAGAGGCCTCACCTCCCCATACCTGCCAAGGACAGTCAGGGCTGTGCCATGCCCTCAGAGCCCACAGTGGGGCCAGTGTCAGCAGGCTGTACCCTCTCAGAGGCTTCTGCTGACAGCAGTTGTTGGCATGTGTGCCAGGAGAGGAGAGCTAAGGAAATGTCAGGGAGTGAATGGGACAATCAGGCCTGGGCTGTCAACACAGTCACCCACTCAAGCCTGTCAGACTCTATAAGAGAAATCTTCCAAATGTGTCAGCTTCTTCATGTATCTAATGGCAGAGAAAAAAAAATGCACCAAGGGAGGTGTGTGGGGCCAGTGCCGATTGACTGGAGCCTTCTCAAGCTACAACTGGGAAAATCCAACATGGGTATGAGGAAGCAGCTGGAGAGGAATGGAAATTCTATCAGGATATGGGGTATCTGATTACATCCCCAGTGTGTGAAATAAATGCCCAAATAAAGCCTCATTATCCCATTTTTGTTTCCCTTCTCATTTCTTCTATGTGGGTGCTCATGAAGCTAGGCAAAGACCTTGTCCTCCCTTGACACAAGAGAGCTAAGGAGAATCTTCAGTGATGATATTGCATATTCTCATTGCTGCATTCATTCAATTACTATTATTCCCTGGATCCTTCAGGTACTACACTAGAGGCTGGGAAGAGAGCAGCAGGCAGAACAGACCTGATCCATCCTCTTGGACCCTGCATTCTATTAGAGACAGAAAGGTGTTAACTGAAGACACAGGTATACAAGATAGTTCTAAACTGTGATAAGAAGGCAGCAGGTAATGTGGCAGGGAGTGGCCTGAGGAAGGGGTGAGGGGAGGTATCTACTCAGATGAGGAAACAACAAGCGGGAAATCTGAAGGATGAGTTATAACCCACATATCCCTCCGCCCCTTACTTTATTTTTCTGAATAGAGAACAGATCTCTATTTCTCCTGTTCAAAGAGTCAAAAAGAAATTGTTATTTGAAAATGTCAGGGTGGTATAGATGTGATTTGTGAGCTAGCCCAGGATTTTTCACTGAGCCCCAGGAGAACCAGTCTTGTTTTCATCAGTGCTCAGTTTGATGAACTAAATGTCCTTAACTATGTGGACTGCCCTAAGTGTGGCCCTCAGGTTTAGCGTGTCCTTCAAAGGCTGTTCATGGTCTACCCCAAAGTTATATGGAGGTTGATAAGGATGTATCTACTTCTGTCTACTTTCAGGACAAATCAGTGCCTATTTTGCTGGTATTACAAAGTAAAAGCATTTGGCTCTATAGATATGCTCCACTAGTTTTGTGGCAGTTGCTTGCTTTTATTTTTGTATTATTAACAGTTACTTTTAACTTTTGAAATTTTTTGTACTTTATTCGGGTTTATTTTATCCTCCTGCCTCTGTTCTTGAGTTGAAAGCTTGGTTTCATTATTTACTCTTTCTTGTTTTCTAATACATACATTTAAGGCTTCACTTTCCTCAAAGAACTACTTTGACTGTATCCTGTCACCTTTGCTCTGGAAAACCTTATCATTTTGTTCTATATGGTTTATAAGTTTCATTTTCTTTTTAAAAGTATAATTTTAAATGATCAACTGTATATATATATATATAGTTTGGGGGACCTATTGTGGGTTTTTTATTTTTAATTTTATAGGATGGAGTGTGGTTCATTAACTATCAACTCACACAGAATCTTGTGATTTTCTTTGTGGTCGACTACACAGACAATTTAAACAAATGTATATTGAAGATTATTGGGTTGATTAAATGTTCTACAGCTTTCCTTAATAAAAATTTTAATAAGATTTTATTTATTTTTAGAGAGAGAGGAAAGGAGGGAGAAAGAAGGGGAAAGAAGCATCAATGTGTGGTTGCCTCTTGCTTGTACCCAGCTGTGGATGCAAGCCAGCTTGCAACCCAATCATGGGTTCTGACTGGAGATTGAACCAATGACCCTTTGGTTCACAGGCCAGTGCTCAATCCACTGAGCCACACCAGCCAGGGCTGTTCTATAGCTTTTCTTATTTTTCTGCTTTACCTATGGCTTTGTTTTAATTTGTCTTCCCTAGCTGGTGTTTCTGTGAGGAAGCTTTTCAAAGTGTTTTATTTTATGTTGCATATCTCTAGCACCAAACCAGAAAGTTCCAAGTACCAAGAAGAAAAAGATAAAAACCCTTCAGCACCCCTCCAGATTGGTCAAGGGGACAGGTCTGCTAATGAGACTATACAGGGAAGTGGGGCTGAGCTTATCGATATAGTAAAACTGCCGGTGGTGAGAATGCCTGCAAAAACTGAGGGGTCTGCTTCTGGACCACTTTTAGGGGATGGTAGTGGCTGTTTTGGTTGGTTTCTTTAATGAGACACTTTTAGAAATACAATACTTTGTCCACCCTGGGGAAAAACATTCTAGCAACCCTATCATCAACCAGCATACTTCAAAAAAGGGCTCATAAAAATATAAAATTAAGGTCATCAATGAGGTTTTTGGCGGAGCTGAATAAGCCTTGAAGCAAAATCATATCTTTTCCCAAAGCTGGACACAGAGCTTGGGAAATCTGTGAGAAAGAACAGTACTTCGAACATAAGGCTTGATTGGTATCATAAAGCACTAGAGGTGGTTCTAATAACTCTTATAGCTGCCGGAAAGCACTCCTAGAGCAATCAGTGACATAATCGTACACTTCCAGGCATCTCCACAGTCCCTTCTGGGAACATAAACAGGCTGTATGTAAGCTAGATCATTTTCTTCTCCTGACTAAACTGTAGCCCTTTGGGGAAGTGACAGGTAGGTAGGTGTTCATAACAGCCCTTCATTTAACCAAACTAGCAGTTTCTCCCTTCCCTCTCTACTGTCATAAAGATGTCACTGCTCTTCCTTTGTGTGTGACAAAGCTTTTGACAGCAGGCTCCTCCTCGTCTCCCTTCCACTTCTGATTTACATGCCTGCTTTAATATATATGGTTGTTTACCATTATCTTGGAAATGTGTATGTCTGGTCTGAAGTCACTCTACTGGTAGCAGAGGGAGCACTCTTTGAGTCCTTTGGTGTACATTCTTCCAGACTTGTTTATTTTATTCAATTTCTCTGGGACTGGCTAGCCAGGCTTGAGGAGGGGAAGCCATAAAAAGGAATGAAGTATGATACATGCTATGAAATAGATGAACCTTGAAAATATACCTTATGAAAGAAGTCAGCCCTGGCTACTGTGGCTCAGTGGATTGAGCACTGGCCTGCTAATCAAAAGGTCACTGGTTTGATTCCTGGTCAGGGCACATGCCTGGGTTGCAGGCCAGATCCCTAGTTGGGGTTGTGCAAGAGGCAACCAATTGATGTTTCTCTCACATGTAGATGTTCCTCTCTCTTCTTTCTCCCTCCCTTCCCCTCTCTCTAAAATAAATAAAGATAAAAATTCTGCCTACAAACCCAAAGGTTGCTGGTTTGATTACCAGCCAGGGCACATAATCAGGTTGCAAGCCAGATCTCCAGCCAGATCCATAGCTAGAGGCAGGCAAAAGGCAACCATACAATGATGTTTCTCTCCCCATCTTTCTCTCTCCCTTCCTCTCTCTCTAAAAATAATAAATAAAATCTTTTAAAAAATTTTAATACATATTTTAAAAAAGAAGCCAGACACAAAAGATCAAATAATATATAATTCCACATACATTAAATATCTAGAACAAGCAAATTCATAGAAATATAAAGCAGATATGTGGTTGCTAGGGACTACAGGGGTAGGGGAGTGAGTGACTGCTTAATACATGTGGCATTTGCATTTGGAGAAATGAAAAATTTCTGAAACGTTCTGTACCTATATAGTTATGATGGTTACATAACATTGGTAATGCCCTGTCACTAGTGGTAAATTTTATGTTATATGTATTTACCACAATAAAATATAAATATTACACAATTTTGAATTTTTAAAAAATAGGGAAAGCGTGGGTGGGTGGGGGGACAGAGGGGAGCAAAAAGGGGATGGATGTAATACAACAACAATAAAATTAAAAAAAAAAGAAAAAAAAAATAGGGAAAGCAAGATAGAAATGCTGAGTGGATAAAATCTCTCTATAGCCCATATCATAGGGAACTCATCAAGGTCAAAACCAATACCAATTAAGCTAGTGATTATGGGCTAAGATACAGAAGATGTGGAGACATACATGCATATACCTCTCAAGCCACATGACCTAATTATTTTACTTAAAGTCTCTCCTTTTGATACTGTCTGAGTTCCTGGCCATTTGTATAAGAGGCAGTTGTCACTCTTTACCATGTGAATCCTAAACTCACACATGTTCCTTTTATTTATTTATTTTTAAAGAGACAATCTAAAGTCCTTGGTACCTCACAGGGATGTCTTTCTTATCAGTACAGCTATATGAGTTTATTGATTTCCTATTATGTGCCTGGTGCTTTTCTTAGATATGTCATCCAGATGTGGGTATGAATGAATGGTAAATCTAATAACTGAGCTTAATTAGTGTCTACTATGTGCTAGAGTCCCTGCTAAAGACACTACTTACTTTTTTATTGGATTCTCACAATAGTTTTTTGAAATAGTCACTGTTATAATCTCCACTTTACAGATGAGAAGACCAAAGCTCAGAGAGTTTAAGGAGGTGGTCGAACTGCTAGGTGACAAAGACAATATTAAAAATAGAGATGGAAAAAAAAAATGGGATGAATGTAATACAACAACAATAAAATAAAGTAAAACAAAAAATAGAGCCCCTGATGTCAAAATTTCTGCTATAAACCACCCGGCATAGTAAATGAGATAACAGCAAATGTTGGGTGCTCTCAGCCCCATGCAAACCAGAGAAACATCCATTAGGATACACAAATTAGACCATCTTGCTCCCGTCAGTGGTGTTCCTATTTATAGAGTGCCCAGCGGATGCTATTTCTAACTTAAGCTGGAAGGTTTTCTTTGAGAGTTTCAATCTGCAACTTAGAAGCAAAGCAAGGGAAGAAAAGAGCTAGGAGTGCATGTCGCCAAAATGTGTTCTAAAATCTAAGAGTAAGGACAACACCAGAGCAGAGAGATGATCGTCTTATCAGCATAGGAGGATAAAGATGATCAGGCAGGGATGCTCCATTATTTATAGAAATCCAGCTCTTTTCTATACACTTCATTGAGACATTTGATATATTTGTGCTGGAGATTAACACTGATGTTATTTTCTTTAATGTCTGTTTTTGGTGTATGCAATGTATGCAATGCATGTTGGCATTCAGGAAATTCAGCCAGAGGAGAAAAACAATAGTATTAATTAGGAATGTCAGTCATGGGTGTTATGAAATTCAAAACTGCCAAGTTTCTGGAGCATTTAGTGGTAATTATAATAGACTGTGGAGACAAGCTGTTCTTCATTTCCTATAAAAAATGCACAGTTTGATGGGCAAGTGATCAAAGTGCTAATGCAAACCCTTGTGAAAGGGGTGCCTCTTTCACTCTGTTATTTTTAGTACTCAACACTTTTGCTAATTCAGAGCTGCCCAGAGAGAGACCATCTAGTGAATATAAGGCTCCTTGTCTTTTTATAATTTAAAATTTCTGCTTGATTTTTAAAATGTCTCCACACAAGTTAGAATGTGTGTGTGGAGGGGGAAGGGTGGTAAATGATACCACCCACTGGCCTGGCAGGATATCCAGATTTCAATCAGAGCCATAGCCTTTTTCCAGGTCAAGTCAAACCTATAATCAATTTCTGCCTAAGTGATGAATAATTAAAACTCATCCTATGTTCTTTGGATAGCCCAGTTAAGAGGGTGGACAGATTTGAATTTTTGAGAATTGAAGTAAAAGGAGTACTACTTACCTGAATTTCCTCAGGTTTCTGATTAGAAGTTTACATTTCTTGATTTGTTTTCCGAGTGTTCATATCAACCTAGGGACAGGGAATGGACCAGAGGAACCATGGGGATGTAAGAGCTCCATTTTCAGTACCCTAATTCCTTGTATTACTTTATGAGCCTTAAAGAGCCCTTTGAGGCTATCTGGACAAATCTCTGCCCCTATGTGATGCAGAAATTCAGTTGCAAAGGTCAAGAAACTTGCCCAAGGTTATTCAGATGGTCACTGTCAGGAGAGCTCCTGACTTCATACCTGGTACTGTCTGTACTTCACTCTACTGCTTCCTGCCATTTTTTTTGACATGCCCCAGGGTCTTTGCACATGTTGTGATAGATGTCTCTTGTGCTGAACCCCTTAAGTCTGGCTGTTTGCATACTTCTTCCTTAAAGGACACACACTCTAGGGACTAGAAAGGATCCAAATTGTAGGAAAGGGTAAGTGTGTCATGTCCCCTAAAAAAAATAATATTTTGCCTAATTACAAAGTAATAGTCAGCCCTGGCTGGTGTCATTCAATGGACTGAGTGCCAGCCTGTGAAGTAAAAGGTTGCTGGTTAGATACCCAATCAGGGGTTGTGGGTCAGATCCCCAGTTGGGGGCGTGCGAGAGGCAATTAAGCAATATTTCTCTTGCACTTGGATGTTTCTCTCCCTCTTTGCCTCTCTCCCTCCCCGCCCCCAAAATAAATAAATAAAAATTTAAAAATAGTCAAACAGGGCTCAAGCAGTTAATCAAATTTTCCAGGAAAGAGTATAGCAGTGGGAGACTCAGAATCATCCATCTCTGATATTTTTCTTTTTTCATAGTCACCACCTCTGTTAGCTGGAAATAATGATGTCAAGAGAAGAAAACTATAGCTCTTTTCAGTTTGCTTGTAATTTGTGTGACTTACAAGGAGCCTGGATAAATTCAGCAGTCTCTGAAAGGCCTAGCTGAATGTGAGAAACAGAGGAGAGATGATGAGAGGTCCTTCGCAGTATGTTTGCGTCTGTGGGCTTTTGTTTTTAATAATTAATAGCAGGTCTTTCTTCATCCTGAACTTTTTCAGAAATAATTGGGTAGCTTGGGGTCAGAACAATAATTGCTGAGAGATGTGCTGGCGATGGATAAGACACGAATCTTGGGCTGGCTTGTTGTTGGAATCCCCCCTCCTTCTCCCAGTGGTTTAGAAGAATGTCTCGCAGCATATCTGCATCTTTTGGAAAAGCAGGGCACGTTTTCCTGCTGACACACACAAGCCTTATAATTTAGCATTAGAAAAGAAAAATGGTTTAGAACAAGAAAATATATTTAGAGCTCATTATTCAAGCAGGAGTCACTGAGAAGGGGCAAGGACGTAGCCAGTCAACGAGAAACAGTTCACATTACAGGGTCAGAAGGAAGAATGTGCCTGGCTCTCCGATGCCAGGCAGGAAGGGCAACAGGGTCAATATCAACGTTGAGAATCAGGAAGAGAAGGTGTAGGAGGTTGCCTTCTTCCCAAGAAACCCATCTTGAAGACTCAGACCAGAGGCTGCTGCTTTCTTACATGCCCTTTCTCTTCCTGGCTCCCAGAAAAGGGCAATTCACAGTGCATTCCTATGTTCCATGGAGTTCTTTGCTTGGTGTTCAAATATTGGCATTGCTGTCACCAAGGCTATAGCTAGTTGTCCTGTCAAATGGAGTGGGGTCTTGGAAGCAACTGTCCTGAGGTGGTGAAGTTCGTGTCTATCTGTGGGAGGAAGGCTGAGCTGCATTGCTTTCTCCATCTTTGACTTGCATTTCTTTACTCTCTCCCTATCTACCTGCTGTGCCAGCCTGCCATCTGTCTTCACCTGCTCACTCTTCTGCCATACATATGAATATAACAAAGTGAATCAAGATCATTCCTGGCCTTATTCCAGTGCTTGCAGCCTTTTTTGATGTCTGAGACCTGTTAGCATTGCCTCATTTAGCATTTTGCTTTTCATCCTCCATCCTCCATACAAAAGGGACAGGAGAATGAGCAAACTTCATAGATGTCAATACATCCAAGGGAAGAGGAAGAAGAACTAATGCTTTTTGAAAGTCTGTGTGTGTGTAAAGGATTGTGCTAGTTGCTTTATACACATTATCCATTGCAATTATGTAATTATTGGGTTGGCCGAAAAGTTCATTTAGGTTTTTTTCCCT
Organism: Noctilio leporinus; assembly: GCA_004026585.1. Taxonomy (NCBI): domain Eukaryota; kingdom Metazoa; phylum Chordata; class Mammalia; order Chiroptera; family Noctilionidae; genus Noctilio; species Noctilio leporinus. Next base: position 170,791 of record PVIW01002829.1, read on the forward strand.
CCGTACGATGGCTCTAGTAGTGCTTAGTTGTTTTTAATTTCATTCAAACAATTTTGTTAGTTGTACTGTGACAGCTGTCATATCAGTGTGCATTAAAAAAATAAAAATTGGTGAATTTTTGTGCACTTTAACATTGAAGATGGAAGAAAATATGCAACATTTTAGGTGTATTATGCCTTATTATTGGAAAAAAAAAAGATTTGCACAGTGTGTAAAGAAGGTGCTGTGACTGATCAAACATGTCCAAAGTGGTTTGTGAAGTTTCTCGGTACTACTGACATTTTGGCCAAATAGTTCTATCTATTGGAAGATGTTTAGCAGCACCCCTAGCTTCTACCCACCAGAAGCCAATAGCAGGGCATAGCCAACATACTCAAAATAGCCAAATCAAGTTATTGGTGAAAATTAAAAAAAAAATGTGTCTTATTTTATGGAAAAAGACTAAAAGGACTTTTTGGCCAATTTCAATATTTCTTGCTTTTCCATTATGGGTCTAGCACTGTTCTAGGTAAGATGGTTATGCAGTGGAAGACGAGGCAGATATATTCTGCTTTCATAACTGTTGAGTCTAGAAGGGGGACATGTCATTAAGAAGGAATTTCAATTATCAAGTGTTACATGGTGAAAGCCTCTAAAAGCAACTGGGTTTAACCTGATTGAGGGGCCAGCAAAGGTGTTTCTGAGTAACTGATACTTATGGTAATATTTGAATGTGATGTTTCTCTTGTGTAATCTCCACTTTCTTCTAAGATGGATGTGATACTCATTTCTACTTAGCAAGGGGGAGAACTGAAGTTCAGTGATATGTGGTACCACATGGACAATGATTCCAGGGTTCAGGCTCAGGTTTGTTTGAGTCTAGAACACATCTCTCCTACACCAGATTCTAGTCTTTCCTGGGACTTTTTCATCACATATCAAAAAGTCACACAGGGATTTAGAAAGCAAAGATGTGGAGGGGCTTTCTGGCAATCCTCAGGCTTAGACCTGGAAGCATCTCATAGTTTTCATGGGACATAATGTAATGGCAAAAACATAAACTTTGGAGAAAAGTTTGGATGCAGAGCTGTATGGCGACTTTTATAAATCTGTAATTTCTGGTACACCATTTCTCCCTCCCTATGGTCAAAATTTGTTGGGCAAAGGCATAATGTGGCTGGGCCTGGCCACAGGTTGTGCATTTCAAAATAGCACATCTTTGGGTCTAAGAAAGGAGGAGAGGGTATGAACAGCTGAGGAGGTTCTCCTGTCTGTATGAGGCCCTTTACTACAGAATCATTTCTGGGCTTTGAGCTAAACAGGTGTGTGCTGAAAAAGAGAGAAGCCTCACTTGGGTTTTCAGCCAGGCGGCCACAGATGTGGACAATAGAGAACTCAGTTCCCGTGCCTGTTGGGATGAAGACAATTGCTCCCCAAACACAGCTGCTGCTCCTTCTCAATGGGACCCATCTTTGCCAGATAATGGGAACACAGAAAACAAGGCATGGAAAAACAAGCTGTTTATGATTAAACATGGCAATAGAACCTCAACACTGAGCCTTCTTGGATGGCACCCGTGTGCCACCTCACAGCCTGGGTGGCTGCTGGGCCCAGCCTATAGATTTCTAAGATGTGTTGCAGCACACCAGTTAGGGAGAGATGGATGATTAGTGGCATCTGTTCCAGACGTCCTCTCTCCTGGGAGGTGGTGTGTGTTGAAAGGCTCTGCCCCCCTTCACTTCTCTAGCAGCTCTTGGCAGTTGCTAACATTTCTAGGAAGTAAAGAGGGCAGGGTGACTCCTGCTGGATGTAGTTTTAGGAGAAACACTCTTGTTTCTGGGAACATCATCTGTAAATGAAGCCTTCATAGACTAAGCCTTATCTACAAAACAGACCTTGATGGGGATCATTTAATGCAGAGGTTTCCAGCCCCTCAGCTGTGGACCACTCCAAGCTCTACCTCCTATGCGTCCCCCACCCCATGAAACTGGTCCCTGGTGCCAAAAAGAAAAAGGTTGGGGACCACTGATTTAAAGGATGAAGGCATCACAATTTTCTACCCACACACTCATTTATCTACCCACCCACCCATTCATCGGTTTATCCATTCATTCATTCATCCCTTATTGATTAAAATTACATTCATTAAACAAATGTTACACTATATTGCATATATAACTTAGGGAGTTGTTAAAAGTGAAGAGGACTTTTAAATGCAAGATCAAATGTCTAGGAGGGGGAATAGTCAGTTTTTGAACCCAGATCTTTCATTTTGCCCAGTAGATTCTCTTGTATAAGTTAACAGTCAAGTATTTGGTGCCTCTCTCCCTCAGAAAGGACAGAAGTTCCAGTTTCCTCCAGACTGTTGAATGGGCATCACCAAGGAGAAGACAATTGCAATACAGGATACTCTCACATAGGAAGCCAAGGTTCTGCTGTGAGACCTACCTGCAAATTCAGGTTTTAGTAAAACTGAGTTTTGCTTTTGAGCAGTAAGGTCCAGGAAAAGGCAGCCAAAGAAATACTGGGGAAAAATTGACTCTCCAAGGGTCTGTGTTTATAATCCACACTCCAGGTCACTGAGTCCCCTGAGAAGATGGCATAATTCAGCTACATGGAAACATGGGCTAAGGTGTGGTGCTCACACTTTACCTACTATTCATCTGCCTATTCCATGTTATTTTTATTTGAAGTTATGTCTGAGAGAAATTAATTGTATTGAGCATCTATGATCAGCCAGCCACCATATTAGCTGCTGTGGATTCAGCAGAGTATCATGCAGGTGCATTCCCTGCATTCACAGGATGAACAAGCAATGCAAAGAAAACTTGTAACCAGGGCTCTCAGTTGAGTCTGAAGCAGGCGTTTCTCCAAGCTGAGTGAGTAGCAGCTAACCATGGAAAGAGTGTACTGGACAGAGGAAATCATGCTGATGCCTTGCAGTCAAGGAAACACTATGTTTTTGAGGACTATAGAAAGGACGTGTGAAGGTGCAATATAGATGTGAGGGGCATGAAGTGAAAAATGTGGTAAGGGAAGTAGAAGGTCCTTAAGACCAAGGTCCTCAAGAAGTGCATCCTAAGAACCATTTGCTGAAGTGAGTGGTAGGAGTGGCAGGTGTGTTGGAGATATATACATGTATGTATGTGCATTTTAGCTGCTTAGCACCTGAACTTCCTTTCTTCATTTAGGGAATCATTGTTGGTGGGTGTTGATGGGAGTCAGGAAGATAAAAATACCACATAACTCATTCCTCCAATCTCCTGGCAGCTTAGTGTGGGCATATGAGTGTGGGGAAACTTGATGTTTCCTTCTGCAATGTTGGCTCTGGAGGAAGAGCATGAAAACCATTCTTATGACATCACCAGTTTCCTGTTCTGTGGTGTCATCCTGGTTATGGTGGCTGGTCTTACTCTTCAGCCTTTGTAGAAATTTGGTGAGCAATCCAACATCCTTCCTAAGAATTCTTTTTCTGATTAAACCAACCCCTTATAGTGTCTTATCCTTGCAACCAAGAGTTCTGATCAATACAGAAAGTAAACAACTTCATGTGTGCAGGAGCCAGGAGTGGGGTGATGGCAATGAGGGTGTTGCGATTATCTTTTTGACATTTTAAGTCAGATAGTGCTCAATATTCAAATAAGCTTGAATAGGGAGGCCTGTCTGTGGTTCTGAATGGTTTCCTGGCTAATCATTGCTTCTTTCTGGATGCTTGAATCCCTCCCCAGGGACCTATTAGCTATCACACATAGGTGAAAACCTCAGCTGAGGTCTCTGCTACTCCTCCAGTACTTGCTATCACTCATGTTCTCTGGACAAATATTACATGGAGTTTTCCTACTTCTGTGTTCTCAGTTGACCTTCATCTGATGGCAATACACCCACGGTGGTGGTCACTGAGTCCATTTTGGGTCAGCACCCTTCTCCTAGATGGGTGTATCTTTGTCTCAAAACTCTCTTCCTATTTTCATTTGCCAACCCAGCTCAAGAATAAGGGTGGATAGATTCCTGGGAAAGAGCAATGGCTTAATTAATGATAATGTGAAGGATGTAGGTGCCTTGGTGATTGGGGCTCCATGAATGTAGAATTGGATGGAGAGCTGAGATGCAAAATGGGATAATTGAACTGTTAGCTGAACTGGAATTTAGCAGTTAATCACTTTTATGAAACCTGCATCTCAATTCATTACTCGATTTATGCCTTGTTGTAATACAGAGCTGTTCAGCTAATTGGTAAACAGGAGCCAGACAGGTACCCTGGAAAGGGCAAGGCTATTGAAGATACTGTGAAATTTTCTATGAGTGCACATTTCCATTCAATCTAGCCAGGAGTTGCCTGTTAGCCTGGGCTTCATGTTTTCTTCTTAGGTAGGCACTAAAGAACATGGTGAAGTCATGCTCATACATCCCAAATAGTACTTCTGATCATCAATTCTGTTTCATGAGGTCCCCTATCCAATTACTACCTTGTAATGAACTTTTTTAGTATGGCAATAAAGATAATGGGTTTTGGCAGCAAAGCATTCCAAACTGGAGATGGGATTTCACCATAGATTCCCTATGCGACATGAGTCAAGATAATCTCCCCTCTGGATTTCTATATCAGTTGTACCTACTACCTCAAGGATGTTGTGATGAGGATTACATTTCATAATGGAAGCACATTTTATAATAGAGTACATTTGATAATTCTCTAGTAAAAGGCCCAATATATAGTTATTTATTCACTCAATGCTAGATCTTACTATTATCTTTCACCTAGAAATCTCTTTTTATTTTTATTTAAGAAAAGGAAGAATAAGGAAATATCTATCTCATATGTTCTTTGAATAAGAGAGAAGAACTGAAAGGGAAATTGGGGTAAGAAAATGGTTGAATTAACAGTGTATCCACAAAGACTTCAAAAAAGTAAAAGGAATTCCTGAGCCTGGCAAGAACGAAGGAAGGTGAAAGGGGCATAAGCTTTGGGTGGGAGCTATTGAATGAAGGACATCATCAAACCTTTTATTATTTGGGGAGGGGGTGCTTAATGAAAATAGGGCCTGAGTTGGCTACAGATCTGTTTGTTCTACTTGATGAAGGAATAAAGAAATTCCATATGAAAAAAAAAATCTTCACTTTGCAGCCAAGGTTATATTTTATTTTATTTATTTTATTTTTTTAAAGATTTTATTTCATTATTTTTAGAAAGAGGGGAAGGGAGAGAGGCAGAGAGGGAGAGAGACATCAATGTATGGTTGCTTTTCACCCGCCTCCAGCCACAGACCTGACTGGAGACCTGGTTTGCAGCCTTGTTATATGCCCTGGCTGGGGAATCGAACCTGCGACCTTTGGGTTCGCAGGCCGGCGCCTTATCCGCTGTGCTACCAGCCAGGGCCAAGGTTATCTTTTAATATCCAAGTGAACCTTCTCTTCCTATTTAATTTTATAGCCTCCTCTTTGTTTTCAGACTCAAGCATTGAACTATGGTGGGGTTGCTCAGGTAGGCACAAATCTGAGTGAAGAACCCCACTGTATACTGAAATTGACTTTCCCCTTTTATGACTAAGCCTTTCTTATTGAGTCAAGCTATAGGTTTTTGGTTCCCTTTCAAAAACACTTCTATTACCTCTTAGCAGACAGGCCTGTTGAAAACATGGATTGGCAATCTTGAGTAGAGGCTGTAGGAGTCATGGGAGTTGAATGAGGAAGTGTTGAGAAGGAAGAAAAAAGTCTGAGGATATAACTTGGAAGAATGACAACTTTCAGTGGCCATCAATTGCATTGGGCTCTTGTCCTGGCCAAGTGGCTAACCCAGTTGGTTGGAGTATCATCCTCTGTACCAGGGGGTTTCTGGTTTGATCACAGCTGATCGATGTCTCTCTCTTTCTCTCTACCTTCCTCTCTCTGAATATAAATCAATAAATATTTTTTAAAAAATCACTGGCTTCTTGTGAAAAACAATTCTTGGGCTATAAGAGAAGGTACTACGTATGTTAGGGTGAATTACAATTCATTCTCACATTCCACAAACATTTATGGAGAACCTGCTATGCTGCAGGTATAGTTCTAAATGTGTGTGTGTGTGTGTGTGTGTGTGTGTGAGAGAGAGAGAGAGAGAGAGAGAGAGAGAGAGAGAGAGAGAGAGAGAGGGAGGGGAGGGGAGAGAGAGAGAATGAGAACTAAATAAAACATACAAGGTCCTGCCATCTAGGGCTTTCATTTGTGGGGGACTCAGACTATAAAATTAACAGCAATAAACAAAACAAACCTAAAGTGTTGTAAGTGCTATGGAGAAAATAAATAGGGTAAAATAATGCTGAGTTTCTAGGGAGGGCCTCCTAGATAAAATCTGATCTGAGATCTGTAGTATTAAGAAGATCCAATCATGCAGGAAGCAGGGAGTGGGGGTGATGTTCCAAGTAGTGTTATCAGTATGCACAAAAGCCTTGAGGTGGCAGTGAGCCTAAGTGTCCAAGGAATATACTATAGCAAGGCTAATTTGGCTGCAAAAGAGTAAGTATGAATGGTCTGAGACGATTCTGGAGGAGATAGGACCTTGAAGGCCATGGTAAGGAGTGTGAATGCTTTCCTATGTGATTGGGGTGCATGAACACATCTTCCCCTTGTTGAAATGCATGAGCACTGGGTCTAGAGGGCTGTGATACATTAACTCATGTAGGACACAGTCATAGTTTGGTTTCAGATTACTGTTTCATGTCAGGCACTGGTATATGTAATACTGAAAGCTATTAATGTAAATTAATGAGTGCTCCTGCTGGCTTTGTTACTGTTTACTCCAGTGAGGGAATAACAAAATGCATCAGGCCTTTCAAATTTACATTCATCGAATACCTTTGTGGGGGCACCAGTGGTCCCCTTTGGGGGTATAAGAATGAAAAAATAATGTCACATAGCTATTGCAACTAGTATTTGATGTAGCCTGGTTAAAATGAGATAATCGGGTGCGACTAGAGATAAGAATGATATGATTTGGCAATCACAGTCTAGGTAACTCTGACACATGTGGTGGAAGAGATTGCCCTGACTTGTGCCAGGAGCTTTCATAAATGTAATTACTTTTAATCCTGATAACCCTGGGAGGTAGGTATTATCCCCATATTGCAGATCATGCGATCATGCCACTGAGTTTCATAATAGATTAAAAAATTGGCCCCAAATCTCACAGCTGGGCACTGGGGGAGCTCAAGTTTTTATTCAAGGTTTTCTGGCTCTTACAACATTGCTTTGAAAGAGAGGTGTCTAAATCCTTGGCAGCCACACATTGAGTTGAGAGGTGCTTGAGTTTCCCTTGCCAGGACTGACAACCACATATGTGAAGTATATTGCTGCTCTTTCTTCAAATGTGAGAACTTCTCATTTCAAAAACTGCTATAGTCTCTGTGTGAGTCAGACCACTGGTGAAATTCAGAGCCTTGCAACACACAGAGGTGGGTGTGAGTCCTGGCACTGCCTCATGCCCAAATTGTGAATTATTTCACTTCTTTGGGACTCTGCTCTTTCATTTAGAAAATGGGGGATAATAAGAGTGCCTACCTCTCGGGGTTATGTAAGGATTTACTAAGATGAAGCATGGGGATTGCTTAGCACCATGCCTAGTACATAATAAGCTCCTACTACAAGTTACCTATTATTTTTCTCTTCCCAGAGAGACTGAAGAATATAATATGGAGAAAGTAAAATTTGTAGTTGTAACTGCAATGTTAATAGCCACCATTTTGGTGGAAGAATAGGCAAAGCAATGATTGTTTTGATTTTGCTAAAGCCTGGAAAATATTACCAAAGTCTCAGATTCTTTGAAGCTAAGTTTCTCAACCTTGGATGCCAAGTTAAATCCCTTGGGGAGGTTTTGAAAATTTTTATGGTGTCTCCCTGGAGGTTCTGACTCAGTTGACTAGGTGGGAGCCTGGGCACTGGCATCTTTTATGCATCCTGTGGAGTCTAAAGTTCATGGGATGCATCCCTGTGCCTCACCAGACTTGGTCTTTTTGAGACAGATGGATGGGAGCACAGTGGTCTATACCTCTTTTATGACAACAATCATTTTATCACCATTAACTGTTGCATGCATGAGTGAGAATGTGCGCTCATTCTAAGACCAGCTTCATGTAAATTTCTCTTGGTTCTCTGAAGCCTTCCAAGAATCCCATTACTTAGTGAAGTGGCTTCTAAATGTATTTTATACGAGACACAAAGTTGGGCATGATTCAATCTTTCCAATCAGGTTTTTCCTCAACAGGGAGCCATTGAAGCTATCAAATTATATTTTAGATATATCACCCCATGCTATAATGAAGTACATCAAAGTGAATGCTTGGCTGGCATATCTGGGTCCTGTCCTGAGTTGTTTATATTCATTTATATTTTAAGATTGCTCAGGAGTATTTGGTTCCCTAGATTGTGATTCAAATGAGTCTTTAAAATATTTTATGTTGATGCTGCACTTGTATTCCAGGCATCAGGGAGCTCCAGAGCACAGGGCAGTGACAATTCATGTGATTTCCCAGATATGGATAGACCAAGTCAGTAAAGAATGGGGGTGGGTAGCCAGCCTATGCTTGGTTTTATTAGGATCTGGTATAAAGTGTGTGATAGAAGCAGTCATGATTCTCTCCCCAGCTGAGATGAATTGGTCTCATAAGCAGACATGGAGAGAGGAGAAAAGAAGTACGTGTGGGGGTGGTGTGGCTTCAGCAAACTCAGCAATGGGAACCATGTAAGTTGGACAACTATATATTGCAGCTCCAAGAGGCAGACATCGCCAGCTTATTAAGGACATCATTGGCTTTTTGATTGGATGCCGAGAAATTGATGCACTACCTTTGGTTCTATTATGTTTTCCAACTTTAATTAAGTTTATACCTCTCCCACCTGGACCTCATAAATAGTTAGCCTCCAAGTAAGTCATTTGTCATGGAGGGGCTCTTATGAGTAGATTCATCTTCGAAACAACATTACTATTGCCTAAAGTCTTGCCTTAAATTCATCAACTCAATACGAGCTTGAGTGTGTTACTCAATTTTGACATATTATCCCAAGGGGTTATTCTCTGATGGGCAAGTGGCTAATTCATCAAGTTATCACAAGGTGGGAGAATGCAGATACATTATTAGCTTTTAAAATGATGTAACTGGTGATTAAAGAGAATGAAATTAAACTTCAGGGTGTGTGTGTGTGTGTGTGTGTGAATTAATCTATTTGCCTTTGTGAAAGGTGGACGTCTTGGCTCAAGTTGAGGCCCTCTCAGCCCAAATCTAAAGCTACCCTAGGTGGAGATGGGGAGATGATGTCTTCCTCAAAGGCTGATGGAACTGTAGATTGGCATGGCCTCTTTGGGAAACAAATGGGTAAAATCTGTAAAATTGAAAATACACAAGTATGTACAAGGGTGTTATTGCAGTGGTGTTTGTAATGGCAAACACTGGTAAATAACCTAAATGCCCATCAATGGAGGCACAGATAGGGAACATGCAGTGCTTTTAAGTGATAGACTAAATGCATCAGGAATACAGGTTCTTTTATTAATGTGATGTTGCACTTTGATACCTTGTATTAATATGGACAGGCTCAAACACAGCACTGAGTGAAGAAAGTAAGAGGAAGGAGCTGCTTGTGTGAGTTTTTGACTCTAAGTACAAAACAATACTGGATATTGGAGCATATTGGCAGAAGGGTGCACAGTGGCTGCCTGGGGAGGGAGTTGTGGATGGGGAGAATGGGACTGGGCACATTTCTTACATACCTGTAAGATTCTGTGTGTTTTAAAGACTGGAACTAATTATGGCAAAATAAAATGTTTGTGTTTTGATGTGGCAAGAATATGAGTGTTTACACCATTAAATTTTATACATTTTTACTTTTTCAAGTTCTCTGAAAAGGATAGAAGACAGCCTCTCTGGGAGCAGGAAGGACCAAGCAGTCAGAGCCAAACCTAGTGTTTGCCACGAGTGGCCTCCTGCACCTCCAGGGAAGAGTCTGGCTGTGTCTATTCAGGAGGCTATGGTTGGGTCTCCTTTCTTGACTTCTGATTATTCACAAAGAAATTTGGTCTTAGTGTTTGACCTATTGCCTTTCCTAGCAGTCATATGAGTTGACTTTCCCCCATAAATGGATTTGCCAAAAGCACCCCATTCCATCTACTTGGCACATCAACATAAGATTCATTGATTTTAATGAAAATAATACCTGTGACAATAAGGAAAAAAGAGTATATGTCAATGAAAGTTAAGGTCCCAGTTACTGTTTGCTAAATTCTCTGGAGTTCTCCGTGTGTTTCCACTTCTGCCACTGGCTCATGGTCATGTAGGATGGATGTCTTGATTCCCCAAATTGGGCCAAAAAAAGGGAAAGCAGAGGCTGTTCCTTCTGATGAGGTGACAGAGATTTTAGTCTACTGTGTCAGAAATTCTAGCCAATATTTCTTTGGCACTGGACATTAACTCAGCATTCCGTCTAGCCCTGGTGATTGTAATGTCAATCATAAGCATGAAAATGAGGGGGTGTTGAAGCCTGTATTGGCATTCAGACTGCAGGCTAGGGTAGGACTGGCTGCTGCCTTGGATGTTTTTCTGGGCTAAGAATACAGGAGGCTTCCAGGAGAACAATGTATGGTCCCAATGCTTTTTCTGTTCTCTCTTGGCCTTGGAACCAGTGACTTCTCTACCTTATTTGACACTTGAAGCAGTATTTCTCTGCAAGGGTCCAAGTTTTAGTAAAAAATATACTTCAAGAAATCAATACCAGATTTGATCCAACCAGGTCAAGCTCTCCTGCTGACCTAATCTTAATGCATTGTGTAAAGTATTTCTATTTATCAAACCCTTATAAGTCTAAGCAAAAGCTTCAAGAAATGCTATTTAGGTATGAAAGAAAGGGAGCTCAGAGGGCTAAATTTAGATAACACCTGAGTCACTTTGCTGCTAAGTAGAATTTAATGGAGGTGCATCCCTGCAATCTTTATATGTGTTTGGCATGACAATTTGTTTTATTTGTCAGGAATGAATACTTAAGGGAAAAAAGGATTTCTGAGCTGAAACAATTTCATATCAGCAAGGGCCATTTTGATTTAAAGGCTGCTCATTTGCCATAGTGAGGGACAACTTATATTTAGTAGAAGCTGGTTGCCCTTGCTTCTCCAGGCAGAATTATTGAACACATTTTGGCCTCTTGAAATTCCTCATGGATGAGAATACAGAGAGGTGATTCCTGCATATCCCAAATGCCCAAGAATGTCCTTTTCTCTCCTGCTCAGAGATATTGTGGTTGGATTGGCCTGAACGCATTTCCATGGGTTATACTAAAGAGAAATTCATAACCTACTCCAATGCCTCACATGTAATCAATGAGACATGTTGGGCTACAACAAAATGACAACGACTAAATTAAAAATTACTCAGGCAAAATGGAAAATTTATTGCAGAAATGTTAAGACAGTCTAAGTAACCTGAGAAAGTGGGGTGGAGCAAATGGTTTCAAAGGAAACTAAAGCTAGAGATTAAACAATTACCAGAGTCCTCTTTATTTTTTCCCTTTCATGAGTTTCAGTATTTCTTCCCAGAGACTGGCTATAAAATGTGGCTTTTGATTTTAGAGATTCATTTATGGTTCCATCTACCAAAGGTAGACACCATCTCCTCCTTTGGTCACCGCTCAAAATACTCAAAGGCAGGATTTGTTTGGGCCATGTTGGGTCAAGAACCCAATTTTTGTATCAGTACTTTAGGGTCTAGAAGGCTTGGTTATGTAACATAAGCCTGGGGATCCTACTCTGAGTAAGGGGTCATGCCCAGGCAACTGGAATGATGGGGTGGAGGACAGCCATGCCAGGCAGTATTAACTACAGTGTGATCAGGTCATTTGGCTCAGTCCCAGCACAGGTGTAAGGCTTTGAGCATATTATTTACCAGTTACCTACTGGTCATGTAAGCACTTAGTTTACAGGGTTGTTACAGATATTTAAATAACATATATTCAGGGCATAGCATAATGCCTGGGTTATAGGAGGCAGTTGGTAAATGGTAACTATGATTGTAATAGTGGTGAACTTGGCGATGGGGATCAGGAAAGTAGAAGATAGCATTAGCTGCCTGCTCAAATTTCTGTGGAATCTTAAAGACTATCTGGCATATAGGAACTGCTGCCCTGAGCTGAAGAGAAGGTTTTGTTTGGTGTATCAGGAAAGCCTTCTTTGGGCCTTAGAACATTTCTCTTTGCCCTCCGCAAAGACCAGAGACCTATCAGGACAAAGGTTTCTTTTGAAATTTCTATGTTAGATCCTGGGAAATTTTTCACCACAGGATATACAATGAAGAAAAACAATGCAGATAACGTCTGTTTCATTATGCAGCAATGACTGTGGATGGGGTTACAGACAAAAAAACTGAAGGAAGAAAACAATCTGTTAATTGTCTATTTTTATAACCACAAGGAAAAAATAAGCTGGAAGAGGTGGGAATGATGGGTCAAGGGAGGTCTCAGAAGAATTGACGGTGTCACTTGGGGCATGAGAAGCAGCAGCCCTGCAGCGCACCAGCAGGACACCGTTCCTGCCAGAGGACTGTGAGGGCTTTGCAGAGGAAAAGACCTCAGTGCGCTTGAGGAGGCTGATGGAGAGATGGACAGCACTGAGGAAGGAGGAGCCTGACCTGCATGGTCAGTGAGGCCAGACCAGTTAGAACACCCTGGCTGGATTAGTTCTGAAAAGCAGGTTTAGCATTCAGGCACTGGTCTCAATTATTTAACCAATGAAAAGCCATCTGTTATAGTCATGCATAAACTCCACAGAAATGCATGTTTTTGCTATTATAGCATCATCAGTAAAATTTTCTATCTTTGAGAGGAAATAGTCTCCCAGGAGGACTAGCTAGTGATGGCCTTAAGAAGAGCTTAGAGCACTGTTTGCCCATCTCTTGGGGCTCAAGCAAATCTTGTACAGCTCTCCAAGTGCTGGTCAGCAGGTCACAAAATGCTGTGAGGATTGGATCATATAATAAACTTGGGCCCTTTGGCACAGTGCCTGACATGAAAAATGCACTTAGTAAATACGACTATCACTGCTACTACCGTTAGCAATTTGCTTTTTTCCCCTTTTTTTTGGTTTTCTTTTTTATGGACTTTATTGGGGTGACATTAGTTAATACAATTATATAGGTTTTAAGGGACCAATTCTATGATACATCATCCGTATATTATGTTGTTGTTCACCACCCCAGGTCAAGTCTCCTTCCATCACCATTTATTCCCTGCATACCCTCTTTTACTTCCCATCACCTGCATTTTCCTCTGGTAGTTACCATACTATTGTCTGTTTCTGTGAGTTTTGTTTTGTTTTGTTCACTAATCCCCTCACTTTTTCACCCATCCTCCCAGCCCCACTCCCTCTGGCAGCTAACAGTCTCTTCTCTGTATCTACGAGTCTGTTTCTTTTTTTCTTTCTTTCTTTTTTACCCTCTCCCATTAAACTTTGCAGAACTTGAGGACAAGTACTTGACTTAACTTCTCTTTTCATCCTGAAGCTTAGAAGAAGACCTAGTAAACAACTGGCATTAAATGAATGTTTTGAATGACTACATGGGTTAAGAAGTTTTGAGGAAGTCATCTCTTTTTCTAAGAAGCCCTATTCCCTTGAATTGACAATAGTCCCTGACAAAGTTTAGGCTAAGGTTTCCTAGTAGGGTATGTATGTAGAATACTTTGTTTTTGGAGAGTTAGGGTTACTTATGGCAATTAAACCTGATTTCACATTGGGATACCACTGAGCCCCACACTTCCAAATAAGGGAACAAATGACCCAACACAGGTTAATCATATGCTTTCTCCTAGAATCTGATTTTGAGTGGAGGCTAGTAGGAACATATTCAATTCTGGCTGTGGCTCTCAGAGGAGGCTGTCTAATAGTACCGACTACCTGAATTCCCAGGGCTGGCACTGAAGCTTCTCCTTCAATTCTTTGAGCTTCCCAACATTCTTCTAATAAGTTATCTGTTTTGCATGATCTCCATAGTTAGTGTTTGTTGCCTACAACCAAAGAACTCTGAGTGATGAAAGCAGATTGGATGTAAGTTATAAAGCAGAAACCCCTGCTGCAGCACCTAGGCTCTGGGCCATGGGGTTGATAAACCAGTTCTTGCTTATGGGACATGATGCTTGGAGCAGTTCTGCCAAAGTTGGAGGCCAGACAAGCAGACTGTGATCACAGGAACATTCATTTGTTTCTGGAAAGCAGAAAACATGATTTAGTGAATTTACAAGAAGCAGTAGATGGCAGAATGTTAAGTAATGCTCTTTGTAACTAATGAAGTGGAATAATAGTTGTTTCATTGCACATCTTTTTCGACAGGAGTGTGCATGTTTGTGTGTGCCTTGTGACACATTGGCCTCATAGGCCTGTAAGTGGCTGGCTTCACCTAGGAAGGCACTTCCAGTAGGTGCTCTGACCTGCTGGGATTTCCTTGGACTGAAGTTTCAAAGCTGGGATCTGAGTGTTCCTTACTGAATGCACCTGTTTTTGGATATAATTTTCTATAAATTCAACCATTTATGGGGTGTTCTCTATGCTAGCCACTGTGTAGATGTGGAAAGATTTTGTCAGAATAGGAGGTATGATGGAAGATTCTAAAATGACCTTAATTATTGATGCCTTTGTATAATATCCTTTTGAGTTTGAATAGGAATGGTGACTTGATTATAACTAATAGATTAGGATGAAGGCAATAGGATGATATGTCACTCCCTAGATTAATTTGCATATGCTATTATATATATACATGTATATTATTATATATACTTATAAATGTATATGAATATACCATATGTCTCATATAATATATATACTATCGCATTTACATGTTATATATACTTATATGTATATATTAATGATACTGTTATATAATATATATAATATAGAACACTTGATTTTCATTATTTATGATAGTTATGTTCTATACAGTTTCCACACTTTATAGGTATATATGTACATACATATATGCACATACATATGCAATATGTACCTATATATTCACATGCACATACATATGCCCCCTAGAAACAATGAAACAGTCATTCAGTAGTCGCTAATTCTGTGTTCCCATATGTATAAAATACTTTTGTCTCGCATAGATTATAATCTTAAAGCCTAAAAACAACTCACCATAGTAGATTTTGTTTTCCCTATTTCACAAAACAGAGAATGGGGTTCAGAGTGTTAAGTGACTTACCTGAGGCTGCCCCACTAACAGGTGCCTGAGTTGGGATTTAAGTCTCAGCCAATTAGCATCAGAGCCAGAGCTTTTGCACTGCCCTGAACTGCCCCCTACCATCCCCAGACTCAGATCATCTCTGGTCACCTCCATAGGACAGCTGAAACAAGAAGGAAAAGCATCACCTTGTTCCACCTCAACAGGCAATTTAAATTTTTCCTGCTATTTACACTTTTACACAAATACCACCAAAGGTCACTTTAGGCATTGATTTGGGAGATTACAAATAAATTTTAACAACTAGGCTAATTCACAAATACAGAACCCAGAAATAATGACGATTGACTCAGAGTGTGTGTGCGTGTGTGTGTGTGTGTGTGTGTGTGTATTTGTGTGTGTGTTGCTACTAACAGATAAAGAAACCTCCTTCCTGGTTTTGAACAAGAAAGCTGCATTTGCAAAGGGACACTTGGCAAGGAACTGAGGCAGCCTCTAGGAGCTGAGAGTAGTCTCTGACCAGCAGCCAGCGAGAGAAAGGGAACTCAGCCCTGCAAGTGCAACGGGTTGAAATCTACTAATGACCCAAGGGAACCTGAGCCTCTGAGGAGTCATGGCCCCAATCAACACCTGGATTGCCATCTGGGGAAGACCCAGCCCAGCTATGCCTGGATTCCTGATCAAGGGATACTAAAAAATAACCAGTGGGTGTTGTTCTAAGGTTCTGAGTTTGTGACAGTTTGTAGAAAAGTGATGCAGAATAGGAGTACTTACATATTCCTAAGTGGAGGCCAAGGAATCCCTAGTTGAGGAGCTTAGCTCTTTTTCTAGTGATTCTGGTAGGATAGCTGGTTGCTGAGGACCCAAGTCAAGAAGGGATGATAGGGTCATCAGGTCATGGCCCACCAAATGCAAGAAAGTACCAAGACCAGGCCAGAGGGATGTGGTCATCTGGTGACTGAGAAATAAAGAAGTGAGACCATACCTGGGAGACCATGTAAAAGTAGAGTTGCCAAAGCTAAAGACAGAACACAAACTATATCAACTGAGAGGACAGAAGTAGGGAGGTGCTAAGATTAAAGCATTTATTCCGTTTTGCAAATATATGCACTCACTACATAATTCACTCTTTTCCCAGCCACCCTAACCCTGGGATGTCATGTTAGGGTATTTTAAGTGTCGGCAAGTTTTCAGATCCCTGCAAAGGCAGTATTCTGGTTGCCATGGAAGAGAGCTGAGTGGACAGACGTGGGTGTAATGCATCCTGGTGTGAATTGTTAAGCACATCAACCTTATCTCACCAGCAGCCCTCTTAGATGATAAATCTTCTCTCTCCTGTTAATGGACACGTTAACTCTTTAGTGACACTAATTTCATAAGTAGGAGACAGCATGGGTAATGAGGCTTGGAAACCAGCCAAACTGTAGACTTTTGCATTAAGAGATAATGATTTTCAGTTTACAATTAGTGTGATTCTAACTTATTTTAAAATTATACATATATTCTACACATGGAGAAAACCCAAAAACTGAAACTGCATTAAAACATTACAATGAGTACGCCTATGTGCAGGACATTTTTAAATTTTTTCCCCCCTTATTCCTTTTTGTCTTACACACACTACTTGTGGAACAACAAAAGGTTAAAAAAATTCATTATGTGCAGGGGTAAAGAGAACAGTCTTTCTGAGAGGTCAGGCCTGTCTTTCAGTCATGCTGTCATGGACAGTGGGTGGTGATGGATATAAGTGTGAGTGTTTGCAAAGGGTGCAACATGCATTTTGGTTTCAGAACTTTTGGTGCCAGTGAAATTAAATAATCTTTTAAAATTGAGTTTATTTGAGTGACAGTGGTTAATCAAACCATGCAGATTTCAAGTGTACAACTCTATTAATCTGCACACTGCTTCATAAAGTCAAGTCTCTTTCCTCCACCATTTATCCTCCTTTCCACTCTTCCACCTCCCCCACCTTCTCTTCCCTCTGGGTAGCACCATACTCTTGTCTGTGTTTTTTCTTTCTTTCTTTTCTTTTCTTGTCTCTTTTCTTTTCTTTTCTTTTCTTTCTTTCTTTCTCCCTTTCTTTCTTTCTCTTCCTTTCTTCCTTTCTTCCTTCCTTCCTTTCTCTTTCTTTCTTTCTTTCTCCCTTTCTTTCTTTCTTTCCTTCTTTCCTTCCTTCCTTCCTTCCTTCCTTCCTTCCTTCCTTCCTTCCTTCCTTCTTTCTTTCTTTCTTTCTTTCTTTCTTTCTTTCTTTCTTTCTTTCTCTTCCTTTCTTCCTTCCTTCCTTCCTTCCTTCCTTCTTCCCCCTTCCTCCCCCTCTTCCTCCCTCCCTCCCTCCCTTCCTTTTTATGCTTAATCCCATCACCTTTTTCACCCAGTCCTCCAACCCCCTCCCTTCTAACAGCTGTTAGTCTGTTTTGTGTATCCATAAATCTGTTTTTACTTTGTATGTTAGTTTGTTTTGTTGATTAGATTCCACATATAACTGAAATCATATGGTATTTGTCTTTCTTTGACCAGCTTATTTCACTTAGCATAATACTCTCCAGGTCCATCCATGCTGTCATAAAAGGTAATAAATACTTTTGTGAAATTAAGTAAGCTCAAGTGTCACCTTCAGGAAATCCCTCTTGCCTACTCTATCCATGATGAAGCCCAAGAATTTGATTCTCTTTACCTAGAAGGCCCTCTTTTCCCTTCTTATACACAGGAACTTCTTATTCCTCAAACCCAACTCAGTGATCACTTCTTTATAAAAAATCTCCTCATCCAGAGGAGGCTGGGGGTCCTGGTTAGGGGTCCCTCCCCAGTGCTGCCACTCCCCACCCCACTAGATGTTGTGATGGTCCTAGGATTGCCTGTTTTCCTCAGTTAGCATAGATAGCTTTGGTATCTATTGCCAGTATCTAGCATAGAGCTTGAGGGCACAGAGTAAAGTGCTCAGTAAGTGAGATAAATTCGAGCTTAGCTCTCATTTTGCTTCCAAGTTGAAAATGGAGCCCAGCTGTGCTTGGCTCAGAAGTAACCCTAAAAGGGTGGGAGTGAACATTGTGCTGAACTAAAATGTGTGGCCAGGGATTTTTGCATTCTGCATTTTTCACTCTCTAACTGGGGTGTGCATGCCAGCCTGAGGGGTAGTGATTCACCAACCTCATTTTCCAAGACCATTATCCTTCATCTTGACAGACTATTAACATCATTTAATTATCACTATTTTGCCTTGTCATTATGGGGCTACTATGATCCATTATTTATGGTTTTCAGGTTTTCTGCCTTTCGCCTACTCAGTGAGGGCAGAAGCTAAGATTTCCTTCGAGATTTGGGTTCTACGACTTCATAAACACAGAACTCTATGTGAAATCAGCAGGTATTTGGGGGGTGATTTGGAGCATCAGCTGGGCTCCATTTTTACTGAGAGCTTAATGATACTCATCCATTGCCTCACTGCACTCTTGCTTTTCCTGTTCTGCAAACATGCCAACATCATCACTGCCCTGGGATCCAGGTTCCTCTGCCTAATGCACTCTTTCCCAAGAGTTTTGCCAAACCAATTCTTCCAAATGATAGCTGTTAGAGATTCTGGCTCTGGCTCCCGACTTAAATTAGACCACTCATCTCCCCTGCTGTCCCCCACCATTATTATCACACCACTCTGCTCTTCTGTTTGATTTTCTAATTATGGATGTAATGTATGCTTTTTATTAATAAATTTGTAAGTAGAGTAATGGATAAAATTCACCTGCACTAATCCTACCACCTTGGCACTAATGAAAGTAATATATTTGGGGTGGATTTTTTCATGTTTTTTTTTCCTATGCATTTAAATTCTTATTTTTTGCATACTTTTTATTTTATTGTTAGTTTTGTGATAGAAATTTTCAAACACTGAAAAGTATGGAGGAAAGTATAAAAAGTTCTCACGCATCCATCACCTATCCAACAATCATTAAGTTTCCATATATCAGGGCAAACAGTGAATAAGGAAGAAAAGCCACAGCAATAAGAGCAAGCAGGGTGGTAAATCACCTAGAAATCCCTAGCAATCACTAGAAAATCACCATTTTGCAGCTCCTAATGAAATAATAAAGGTAGGCAATAATGATCAATAACTGCTAAAACCATTAGGTGACAGCATGATGAGGAATTTGATGATGGATGGATCAGGATGACAGTACCTGAAACCAATGTTCAATCTTAAAATTTTTCCACTGAAAATGGGAAAATCAAGATGTTGTGTGTACCTTCCTATATGATGCAATAGGAAATGCCCAGCACCACCTATTCTGCGGTCGTGCTAAAAAGAAAATAAATCACACCTGAATCCAATGAAGCGTTTAGCTTTAATTGACAGTTACAAGAAATATTAAGGTTAGAGGAAAATGTTAAATGTGATTTTAGATTTAGATAAAAACAGCAAAACCCTGAAAGTGAACTATCCTAGCAGAAATTCAGAGAATAATATAATGGACCTACTGCATCCACCTTTTAGCTTTCTCACATCTTAACATTATTCTACATTTGCTTCAGAATTTGTAAAGATTTTTATTTATTTACTAATTTCTTTCTTCTTTTTTATTGTTGTACTTCTTTAAAAAATGATTTTATTCATTATTTTTAGAGAGACGGAAAGGAGGGGAGGAAGAAAGGGAGAGAAACATGAATGCATGATTGTCTTTTGTGTGCCTCCAGCTAAGGACCTGGCTGGAGACCTGTAGCTGCACCAATCTACATTCCAACCAACAATACAATAGGGTTCCCTTTTCTCCATATCCTTGCCAGCACTTGTTTGCTGATTTGTTAATAATGGCCATTCTGACCAGTGTGAGGTGATAGCTCATTGTGGTTTTAATTTGCATCATTCTGATGACTGATGATGTTGAGTATCCTTTCATATGCCTGTGGGTCCTCTGTATTACCTTGAAGAAGTGTCTGTTCAGTCCTTTGCCTAATTTTTAATTGGATTGCTTGTCTTCCTGGTGTTGAATTGTATGAGTTCTTTGTATATTTTGGACATCAAACCCTTGTCTGAGGTACCATTGGCATGTTTTCTTTAGCCAAGTAGTAGGGTTTTTTTTTAAAGATTTTATTTTCAGAGAGAGAGGAAGGGAGAGAGGCAGAGAGGGAAAGAGACATCAATGTATGGTTGTGTTTCACCTGCCTCCAGCCACAGACCTAACTGGAGACCTGGTTTGCAACCTGGTTATGTACCCTGGCTGGGGAATCGAACCTGTGACCTTTGGGTTTGCAGGCCGGCACCTTAGCCACTGTGCTACCAGCCAGGGCTCAAGCAGTAGATTTTTAATTTGATATAGTCCCATTTGTCTATTCTTTCCTTTATTTTTCTTGCCCCATTGGGTATATTGGGAAAAATATGGCTGGGTGGGATATCTAAAATTTTCCTGCTTATGTTTTCCTCTAGGACTTTTATGGTATCATGACTTACATTTAAGTCTTTGATCCATTTTGGGTTTATTCTGGTGTGTGGTGTAAATTGGTGGTATAGTTTCTTTTTATTTGCATGTACCATTCCAGTTCCCCCAACACTGTTGAAGGGGCTATTTTAAATCCATTTTATGCCCTGCCTCCTTTGTTAAATATTAATTTACCATAGAGACTTGGGCTTATTTCTGGGCTCTCTATTCTGTTCCATTGATCTATATTTTGTTGCATGCTATCTGAGAATTTGTTTCTACCTTGTCCACCAGCTCACTGATTCAATCCTTTGCTTCACTAGCCTGCTTCTACTCTTTTCTTTATTTCAGATATTGTAGTCTTCATTTCCTCCTGGTTCTTACAGATAGTTTCTCTGACCTATTTCATGCCGGTGTGGTTCACAGTAAGTTCCTTGTAGCTTTCATGGAGTTTTTTATAGTTCTCACTGAGCTCACTGAGTATTTTTTTTTATATGTGTATATATATATATATATATATTTTTTTAAATTTTATTGTTGTTGTATTACATCCATCCCCTTTTTGCTCCCCTTTGTCCCCCTCCCCATCACTGAGTATTTTTATAACCATTATTTTGAACACAATGTCTGATAGTTTCTTGCTTCTATTTCATTTAACACTCTTTCTGGGGATTCCTCCCTCCCTTTTGTTTGGGGGTTGTTTCTTTTTCTCCCCATTTTAGTTGACTCTTCTTGTTTGTTTCTGCTTCAAATAAGATTGATCATCTTTGACTCCCTGTTTTCATGGTGTGACATTTTGTGGTAGGAAACTTGTGGTATTCAGTGGTTCAGTGTCTTTGATATTCTGAACCTGAATCTCTTTGGATGCACTTTATGCCATTTATGTGGGCTCCCTGGTTGTAATTGGGTTCTAGTTGTTGCTGAGTCATTCTTTGGTTTGCCCTTTCCTTAGGCTGGATGACTGAGAGTTACTTCACCCACCACGTTTTACATGCTGTTGTACAGGTGCACTGTCTTCTCTTTCTGGTCCTCCCCCAGTGATGTCAGATGGTGTCATAGTCTGGCCCTAGACAGCCTGTTTGGGACTACCAAAGATCCATAGTTTGTGATTGTCTTCTTTAGTTGTTAATCTAGTCAATCAGTCACATTGTGATGAAGTGGTTTTTCTGTGTGTCTGGTTATAAAGCTTCTCCCCGGGCATTGTTCAGTTGGCTATTCCAGGTGATTATAGGCCCCCTTACTTGGGGCTTGGTGCAAGCAGTGAAAGCTGTACTTTTGAGGGAGCCAAGTGGACCCTCACCCTCCCTGGGCCTTACTCTGCCTGCCAAGGGCCACCTGCTACCAGAAAAGGTAAAGGTTCTTAAAAACTGTAATACATCTGTTGTCCTGGTCTGTCCCCATTTCCACTGTCTTCTTTTGATACCTGAATCTTTATTTCCATAGATACTTTCTAAATATTTTTTAGTCCACAAACAAAATCTGGTATCCAATGCACCTCATCATTGTTTTTTATTTTTAATTTATCTACATTTTAAAGTGTAACTCTAGTTTATTTAATTTATCTTCTATGTAATATTCTCCTGCTTGACTGCACCACAATTTGTTATCCATTTTCATATTGATAAATATTCAAGTTACTTTGTACTTTTAAAAACAATGGTCCAATGAAGATCTGTGAATTCATATCCTTGTTATTAGAATAAGTATGCAGATGTAAAATTGCATAGTCAGAGGCTATGTACATCCTCAGGTTTACCATATGTTTCTAAAATCATCTCCAAATGCTCCAAAGTCTTCAATATTTTTGTTCCTTCTCACTTCCATGTGAATTTAAAGAACAATGTGTTAAAATCTGATGAAAATTATTGTAGCTTTGGTATGAATTGCATTAAATATAAAGATTTATCTGAGAAGAGTTTACATCTTATATTGTTTTTCTATCTACAGATGGTACACGTCTCACTATTTTTTTAAAAAGATTTTATTCATTATTTTCAGAGAGAAGGGCAGGGAGGGAGGAAGAAATGTTAAAAAAAAAAATCATGTATGGTTGCCTTTCACCTGCCTCTAGCTAAGGACCTATTTGGAGACCTGGCTTGCAATCTGGTTATGTGTCCTGGCTGGGGAATCAAACCAGAAACATTTGGGTTTGCAGGCTGGTGCCAGTCCACTGAGCCATGCCAGCCAGGGCTTGTCTCATTATTTTTTGAGGACTTCCTTTATATGTGTCAATTATATATATTACATATATGATTTATATAATTTACTTATACATTTAAATAATGTATATATAAGTGATCTCTCCATATATGAAATATATAGTTATATTTAAGCAATAATAAAATTTACTCTTTGGTACCTTATGGGTTTTTGTACTATGTCAATGGGATTTTTCTCATATAATTTTGAATTATTTATTTCTGAATATAATAATACTATCGAATTTTATATGTAGATTTTTATTCAGTGATCGAAATTCATAATAACACTAATAACTTGCATGTAGTTCTATCCATATCATGTCAAGACTGTTTTGTTTCTACATTTCTAGTCTAAATAAGTAATCAAACATGTATGTCTCCAAAGGGGTATAACAAGTTATATATCATACCTTACTCAATTATATTGATTAATATATAAGAAATTAATTACATATTATATAATTATATCAATTAATTGTTATATTATTTTTAATATTTATTTCTTGGTACTACATTTATTATTGCATAGCTAGAAGACCAAGGGTATAATGATGAATAAAAGCCATGAGTGTAGGGATTCTTTTCCCATCCCTGGAAACCCATCTATAGTTTCACCTTTAAACATGACCTTTGAAGTAGTTTTTGATAAATAACTTTATTGGATTAAAAAAGTTCCCTACTATACTTTATTTTTTAAGAAGTTGTATTAAATATTACAAAGTGCCTGTTCTGCATGAATCGTTATGATTGTATGTTTTTTCCTTAATCTTTTTTTAAATTTAATTTTATTGTTGTTGTATTACATCCATCCCACTTCCCCTTCCCTCTCGCCCCTTCCCCACGTACCCACTTCCCCCCAAAGTCAATCCCACTTCTCCTTAATCTTTTTTTTTTTTTGGATAAATTATGAAATTTATTTATATTTCACCTTTTAAAAGCCACAACGTAACAAATCTCACTTTCTGGAAAGTCATCTTATTAGAACTACATGAAGTGCACTTTATACAATGAAATCAGTTTCCAGGTACCACCAGTAAGACAGACAGGCCCTCTTCAGTTGTCCTTTAAACTTAGACCGAGATGATCTCCATTCAGGGAGTCTGAGTGGACACTGCAAAAACTACAGTGAAGAAGCTGACCTTTGCATCCAGCCCCTCCCAAGCAAAAGCACAGCAAAGAAATATTACTTTGTCCCACAGGGCCCCAGCGCTGCTGGTTACTACGCACCCGCAGTTCTCACTGGCAGAGGGGAGGCCCCTAGCTGCGGGGCACAGGCCCAGAGCCCTTACACTTGCAACGTAAGCTGCTGACCAGAAGAAACTTCCCTATCAGACTAAAGAGGTCTGAGAGGAAAAAGTGAACCTAAATCCAGATGCCCTTGGGTCGACCAGAGGTTCTGCTCCTACAGGCCTGATAGCCAGCTCTTAGCTTTGTGTTTATTAGTATGATGAACAGGACGAGCTTCAAGCTTCTTGAGCTTCTACCAAAGCAAGATTCCAAGAGATAGTTTCCATTAACAACTGCTCATAGGAGATGTTGTGCCTCTGAACAGTGTCTTATCAGAAGAGACAGCTGTGGTACTAGATTTCTTACCATCTTTCTATAATAGAAAAGCAATGCTCAGTTTAATCTAGTTAACAAATATAAGATAAAAGAACTGGTAACCTCTTAGGTTGCCAAACCTCTTCCTCCTTGTTCACAAAGGACTGTTTTGTGCCTCAAGGATGAGAATGTTAGCATGCTCCCAAACAGAGAAGTAACCACCACCCAGTCATTTGAAAATACCTCATTAGTTTGAAAATCATAAGGAAAAGCTACAGTCTTTCCATTTCTCTTAGTTGTCCCTTTTCCCCTCTTATGGAGAAGTGGAGTTTAACCTAAGTTTCTAACCTTGAAACACTTATTTTTACTAAGACTATGAGACTACACCTTATCCTAAAAAGGCACGATAGAGGCATTTAAGACTGAACCAGTCCATTCTAAGGGTGTGCAGGAGTGGCAGGAAAATATCACTAATCAAAACTTCCAGCATCAGGCCATGCTAACCCAGAACATGCACCCCAGCAGGACTTGCGCCAGTTTGCTGGGAGGTAACTCCAGCTCTGGCAGCTGCTGCCAAGGACCACCTAACAGGAGCATCCTCAGCACCGAAGGAGTGCCATCACTGACCGGCTGCATGACCACCAGAGTTCACACACCTTTTTTTTTTTTTTTAAAAAAAACAATCCTTTTATTGGGTCTTACACTACTTAAACAATGAAATAATCAGTTTGGCACTATTCTATACAGGGATTATGCCCATGTATACTGATTCTGTACCAGGACCTGTGCTGTGCTTAGGTCTGTATTGAGTCATTCAGCAGGTAGATACTAAAAATATACTGTAGTGTTCCTTTAAGGAATACTGTACAGAGCGTGTTGCAAGATGACTTTCATACAGAGTGTGTTGCAAGGTGACTCTCACCAAATGGGCAATCACTTTTAACCTAAAAGATACCTTGCATTCCATAGACTTGTCAAAGGCAAACATGTGGAGTTTGCATTCAGAGATGCACGCAAAAGTTACATAAAAAATCAATCAGACATTCTCTGACAATCATCAGCAAATCAACAAACAATAAGTATTGGTAAGGATGCGGGGCAAAGGGAACCCTCATGCACTGTTGGTGGGAATGTAGGCTGGTGCAGCCACTGTGGAAAACAGTATGGGGTTTCCTTAAAAAACTAAAAATGGAACTGCCTTTTGATCCAGCAATTCCACTACTTGGACTATACCCAAAGAATCCTGAAACACCAATTCATAAGAACCTATGCACACCTATGTTCATAGCGGCACTATTTACAATAGCCAAGTG